>JAGFBZ010002140.1:0-324975 GCA_018398805.1 Hirundichthys speculiger
TTATCGATATTCTAAGCTTCTTTCAAAACCCCGTGTCCCACCTTTAAAAGCTTGCAATCAACAATTTGCACTGTTTAAATAAATGAAATTATTTTTCTCAACAAATCTTTTATTCATTTTGTCCAGCATTTGCAAGCTGCCTGTCAGCCATATAATGTGTAATTGATGCTTTCAGTTCAATTAATTCAAACAAAGTCATTGGAACACTCACAAGATGTCACCAAAATCAGTTTGTCCCTTTAAAATCTTTCAGAAAATGATGTAAATGTATCTTAAGATGAATATCGATATATATCGTATTGTTAGCCGTATATCGTGTATCGTATCTAGGGATGGAAATCGATAAGATTTTTCCGATTCCATTATCGATACTGTTTAACGATTCGATTCTTTATCGATTCTCTTTTTGATTCTAATTTGGGGAAAAAGGAGAACTAACAGTTTTATTAGCATCAATTTTTTGTAATATGTAACTGTGCAAATACACAAGAATGTGTAACATTTTACTAACAGATTTTTCCTAATAGAATGAAAAAAATCTCCCTTTTAAAAGGATATATGAGCTCACTAATCACTCAAAAATAATAATAATAAAAATAGATAAATACTATCAAATACAACGGAACAGTGCATCGTACAAATCTGCAAATACTATGAAGAATTAACAATTCTTTTGCAGAAAAATAATCATGTCTTCCACCCTCTGAACCAGCCAGACTCTCTCTCTCATCACGGTCATCTTCTAAATGTAATGCAGAAGGCATTCCTTTAATAGCATAGCGTTAATGTTATAGCGTGTTTTACAAAGAAGCACATAGGCAGCGGGATAGCTACTTTCCAGAGCTGCCTTTCGTAGTAACCACAGAGGTGATCTTAGCTTGGCTACTGGCGCTGCTGGTGGGTTGAGATCCATCAGTTTGAAGCGCGTCAAAAACACCACACTCGTTTATCATTATTGTATGTTATGTGTTCAAATGTTTCTGCATGTTAGCCGTGTTCCCTCCCGACGCTGTTATCTCCACTTTACAATGACTGCTAGTTGCCTTGTTGCCATCTTTCTTTGGTGAAGTGAAGCCAAACTTTGGAGCGTTTGAACCTGGTGGGCGCCATTGTTGTTTACAACTGCAATGCGCGTGCTAAACCGACGTAACTTACTCACGTAAGTGCTTTCTGCATTGACTGTGCGTAACTTGCGTAAATTACGTGAGATTCGTGCTGGTTGGAATCGATAAGAGAATCGCTGGATAAACTGCCAAACAATTCCATGGAATTGAAACACACGGAACCGGTTCTCTACAGCAGGGATTCCCAAAGTGGGGTGCGCAAGCTGCCTCTAGGGGGCGCGAGATGAAAAATGTAATGGCGGTCTGATAATTTTTTTTTTCTTTCACACAATTAAGATGTGTAAATAAACATTTCCTTTGTAAAATTTTAAATCAAAAACTGTAATTTTAATGAATAAATAAATGCAGGCTATTCAAAATGCACGTCATCTTAAAGTGAAGCGTAGAAGAAGTTATATTCTTCTACCACTGCATTTGCACCTAGCTTGTGGCCTCTACTTTATTAATTCTCGCAAATATGCTCAATGCTGTGTTATGATGACAGGTTGTGTTAGTTCCACGGTCATTTAAACTTGCTGCAATTTTTGTTCAATGTTCAAAATATTCTAACATTTTCCTTAACTTATCTGCTTTCTGCCACTGAGTCTGAGCATGTCATCCATCCTCTTTGCTCTTAAAAGTGGAAGCCTGCGCATAACTTTGTTTCATTATATTGGAACTGTGTTACAGTGTTTCAGTTTAATTTAAATGCGAGAGCGCATTGTTGTGATTGTGATTATTATGTTATATGTGTGTTTTGGTCATTTTAGCATGAATCAACATGGCGACTTTAATATGGCTATAATAAAGCTTGTTGCGTTTTTTTTAAGGGGTGGGGGATCGGGGGTGCGTCAACCCGGTTGAGACATAGAAGGGGGTGCGCGGCTAAAAAAGTTTGGGAACCGCTGCTCTACAGGAACCCGTTCTCGATTCCCAACCCTAATCGCATTGCAAGATTAGTGTACCGCTACAGCCCTACGAGACGGTGTGACATTTCATTCCACACCACTGTTACGACTTTGGTCCAAAATGAGTGTCGGGTGAAATATTAATGCAGAAAGGCGTAACTGTGGTGTGAAGACGGCCAGAAACTCCACGCAGAAGATCAAAATCGCCACGTCATGGGGGCGGCGAGAAAAACATTCAACAAACAAACTAGAGAAGGAATCCAGAAGGGATATCGCACCTTGACGGGACCGCTGAGCGCACAGCTGGAGAACGGAACCAGAATCACACGAGGATCAACCCCGGGTCTTTACAGCACCATCACTCTGTGAAAGTATCCGACATATTCCTCCTCACGTCAGCCTGAATCTCCATGGAGCTGGTGACATTTAGCAGATGGTTTCTGCAGGGTCACTCTGCAAAGTTACCCGCCCAGACTGGATCTGTAGGCGGGGCCCATCTGAGACACAAACGGGGCCCCACGTGGACTCATCGGTGTCGTGTGAAATGACCAGTCGGGTTCCCAGATGAGAAACTCATTTTGTGCTCATTTATCTCCCGTGCATAACTGTTGTGAGTAGTTCACACAGAACCAACGAGAAGCCACTGGACCGTCCCATATGGGGCCTCATTTATTAGCCTGTTTATGTGTCAGCTGCGCCCCGCATGCAGATGTTGGACTGGCACCGGTTCTCCTGCTCTTCTCAGATGCACACCACCGGTGCAAAATCATCAAAGGACATCAGAACAGTCCCCTGCAGCGATTTTGTTTTTCTTTTTGTTTCAGTTGCACATACTGGGGTCTCTGGGCTTGGGTTGGTTAAACAGTACTGAAGGCGCTGGGGAGGGGGGTGGTGGGGGAAAACAATCCTCACAGCGCCACAATCTCACCTCAGGGGACTGTGAGCATGTTGGAGCAAACGGATGTCGGTATTATCCGCCCTGAGATGAGGCTGGTAGACAAACCGAAGAGGGTCAAGAGTTTGTTTGGAGGTTCTGAGTCCAAAGAACCCAGGAAGACTGTGGGATCATCTGATGACTGGGAAACGGGTCAAAACTGGCGGAGTGAGTGACAGCCCAGCAGGAGGACCAGTAGGGGTGTGAAAAAAAATCAATTTGGCAATGCATCGCAATTTTCGGCCGCCCAATATAACATTGATTTTTCAGCTAATATTGATTTTTTTTATTGGTTACTAATGGTTACTTAAATGTGCAAAATCACTAATAATAAACAATAATAAACTATTTGAAGCAAATAGTTTTGATTCAATTTGTCCTCTGAATGATCAGTATCATCTGATGAACATATACAGCAACTTAATTTTTCATCTCTACTTTTAATTTTGATATTAACTGGGTAGAATATCACAATATATCGTGATATCACGATATCGTGATACAGTGATCCCTTGCCACTTCGCGGTTTGAGTTCCACGGTTTTAGTTATTCACAGATTTTTTTCAGAAATATATTATAATAAAAAAATCAAGAAATAATCGCTGAAATTCTGCAAAAATCCACCCCACAGCAGACAAGAGGCCGTAACTGCCAGCGAAACATCAAACGTTGACTCACAGCCTCCTGTAAGCAACACGAGAAACCAGATGGCCCAGAACTCTAGAATCTGTGCTCTGATTGGCCGAGACGCATCACCCAAGAATCACAGGATATTGTGCAGAAAGACCACAGAAAGACCACAGTTGAGCCTTTGTCTTGTTTCGCTGCAGTGTCTCGCTACTTTTTTACAGTTTTTAAATATATTTCAAACACATTATTTAGGCTCGGGGGGGCTCCGGCTCCAGTTCGCGGATTTTGATTGTCCCGTGGAGGTGCCGGTCCCCATTAACCACGAAAACTAAGGGATCACTGTATATCGCGATTTTCGGCCGCCCAATATAACATCGATTTTTCAGCTCCTAATATCGATTTTTTTTTTTTTATTGGTTACTGATGGTTACTTAAATGTGCAAAAACACTAATAATAATAAACAATAGGTTGTTTTTAGGCAAATAGTTTTGACTCAATTTGTCCTCTGAATGATCAATATCATCTGATGAACATATACAGCAACTTGATTTTTCATCTCTACTTTTAATTTTGATATTAACTGGGTAGAATATCACAATATATCATGATATCGGGATATCATGATAATATCATATTGTGACCCAAGTATCATGATACATATCGTATTGCGAGGTCCTTGCCATCACTCACCCCTAAGGACCAGTACCAAACCTTTGTCCAGGTCATCCCTGCTGCTGAGGGTCTTGGTTATGGAGTCCGTGATCCGCCTCCTCCGACCCGTATGACTCTGATGTTGTTCTGCAGACGCCTCCCTTTGGTCAAGGGCCGTGTCTACTCTCGCGGCAATGTGTCGCCGTCAGCTTGTCGCAGAGATGCTGCAGTTACTTTTGATTTATACTTCAATTTGATGCACGGTCTGCGCTATGTTATTCCACGCCATAACGCAAGAGGGACAGTCACGAACTAGCTAAACTTACTAAACATACTAAACTTGTGTTTTTCCACTTCCTCACCGTCTCGGCCATATCTAGACTAGGGATGGGCATAATTAATCGATGATTGATCATTAAGAATTTGATCGAAGACATTCATTTTCGTCAATGAAACGAATGTGTTTTTGTTTTTTTTTTTAAACAATCCGAATGTAGGTTATCAGTGCACATCCTCAAACAATGCGATGCATTTCGCTGTGCCACCGATAGAAATTTGGCAGCAGGGGGCAACATTTCACCATCACCCTACCCTGGCTCGCCTCGGTTGTTACATGCGAGCTTCTGTAGGTCATCGCCTAATCATGAAGCGGTCGCGGCGAAGTGTGGCGTGGGACCATTTTCGTTTAGAAAATGACCAAGTGTTCTGCAATCACTGCAATGCAAATTACAAATTCAATTAATCGACAACGACAATGATGTATCACTTGAACAACGCGCATCAAAGCCTTGTAAAGGACGGTGAAGGCGGTTCATCTCTATCTCAGCCTAGCCTAGCCTAGCCTCAACTCAGTGTTAGCACGGACCAGAAGAAGGTGCACATCGAGCACACAACAAGCGCATCTTTTTAAGAATCTTTTTAAGAATCTTTTAAAGAAACAAAAAGCCTGTAATACTGGCGCCTTGATATAAATTGTCCTTGTTAAGTAGTCTCCTCGATATCTCTTCTTTTATTATCGTTGTTCTTTTTAAAGAAAAGAAACAGGAAATGTCACGTTATTCTCGACCACAAACATCCGGGCCACTGAAGACATCCGGGCATGCGCGGGCCATAGAAACCAGGCCAAAGGGGAAACAAACGTCACGCCGATATTGAGAATAATTGTGATAGTTTTCAATATAAAAATGTTAATGATTAATCGATTACTAATCATTAATTCTCCCGACGATCTACGAATAAATCTTCACAGAATGCCCATCCTTAATCCAGACCCACATTCATCGCTATCTCCCTCCATGAATTACTAGAATATATGCTGTCTTTGTAGTGCGGAGAACCAGAATCGTACAGATGTGGTTACTTCCTCATTTCTTCAATGACACGCTCTTTTCTACGCGGATGTAGAATTGACCAATCAGAGGCCTCCTTTCTCTCCTCTCTGCGGCACTGTCTGCGGTCACCTACAATTTTGCGTTCGAGTATAAATCATGCTTCAGTCTTTACATCTACTTATGAGGATATCCAGTTCATCCTGCATCCTAATGGACTGCTTAAAAATCATAAATATTTGAACAAGTATGAGTAAAATACTCTCACGCCCCTCTGTGAGATCTTAGCAGTTTCACTTCTTCCTCTGTCTGTTTTTTCCTCCATCAGCGTCACACCTTATCTGGTGTGTGAAGTCCAGCTTGAACACGTGCGCCTGACTCTCGGACGAATCTGGCATCAAAGCCTGGAGGCCTGAAATGGGCTTAAGTCACATTAAAGTGGGTGTGTGTTTCTTCATCCCTGCAGTATTCCATGTCATACCAGCGCAAATTACGCTGCATAACGGCTGAAAGTATTAGCCGGGGCTGAACGGCTTCCTGTTATTGGTCCCTGCTAATGCAATCCACTAATTAGCCAGCGTAATGGTGGAAAGGGAGAAGTGCCGTCCCTGTGTGTGTTTGTGTGTGCGCCGATAGGCCCCGGACCTAATTTAGTCCTCGTTAAAGACAGTCGTCCATCATCCTCTAAGGCTAAAGGAGCGACGGTGTCCGTGTTTCCTGCCGGTGACTCACTGAGCGGTAAAAATCTCCCTCTCACCTGAGCGTTATTCTCTCTGGCTGCCCGTCTCTCCCCCCCCTCCCCCTCAGGGGAGTCGGCTCCTGACAGCATCACCCTGAAAAGATAAAACTGAAAAGTCAAAAGTGGATGTGAAATGCTTTTGGTGCCTGTGCTTTCTCTCCCTTTTGTCTGACTTACCTTTTTTCTCCGGAGCCCATTGTTCCTCCACGACTGCGCTCCTTTTGTCTTCGCCCCCTTCTTTCATTTTCACCCACGTCCCATTGTCTCGAGGTATTTATTCCGTCCGAGCCCCGTGCGGAAGCCGGAGCCTTGCAAGACGTGAAACGACACGATAACGGGAGGGTGAGTGTTGCGTGGCTTTCGAGTTGCGTAGCTAAGCAACAGCAGCGAGGAGCAATCACGGGAGAGTTAACGTTGCGGTTCCTAAAGAGGTTAGCATAGATGCTTTTATGCCTCTGTATCTTTTTGGTTCTCTTCTCCAGATTAGACGACTTAACACCTGACTTTGGTGCTGTTTTTGTCTTTGCTTGTTAACTGTGAAAAACAATAATTTAAAAAACTTCTTAGAACTCCAGGCATCACGAGACTGACTTTGTTGGACGTGCTTTGTCCGAATAACGGTCCAAACGGTCCGAATTTGAACACGTCAGAATTCCCTTCACACTTCAACACCAAAGATACCCGATTTGTCCGTTTGGATTTTTGGCACGTTTGTCAGAAACTGAAATGCAGTTACGAGTCCCACACGTATAGAGCTGTGAAGACTGTGGCTTAGAGCCCGCCCACCCTTTTCTGATTGGTTCGTCATGTTCTGCACTGGTGGAAATGACCACGCACTGGAGGGTAGGGGTGAGTATTGGCGAGGACCTCATAATACGATATGCATCGTGATACAATATTATCACGATATCGTGATATATTGTGATATTCTACCCAGTTAATATCAAAATTAAAAGTAGAGATGAAAAATAACGTTGCTGTAAATTTAATCAGATAATATTGATCATTCAGAGGACAAATTGAGTCACAACTATTTGCTTCAAAACAACCTATTTATTGTTTATTATTAGTGTTTTTGCACATTTAAGTGAATTAATGAATTTTCCTTAAAAAATCGATATTATATTGGGTGACCGAAAATCGTGATATATCGCCAAATCGATTTGGCAATGTTTCGCGATTTTCGGCCAACCTATTTATTGTTTATTATTAGTGTTTTTGCACATTTAAGTGAATGAATGAATTTTCCTAAAAATTCATTCATTCACTTAAATGAATGAATGAATTTTTAGGAAAATTCATTCATTTACTTAAATGAATGAATGAATTTTTAGGAAAATTCATTCATTTACTTAAATGAATGAATTTTCCTAAAAAAAAAAAATCGATATTATATTGGGTGACCGAAAATCACGATATATCGCCAAATCGATTTGGCGATGTTTTGCGATTTTCGACCAACCTACCTTTTGTTTGTTATTAGTGTTTTTGCACATTTGAGTGAATGAATGAATTTTCCTTAAAAAAAAAATCGATATTATGCTGGGTGGCCGAAAATCGCGATATATCGCCAAATCGATTTGGCGATGTAGCGTGATTTTCGGCCAAACTATTTATTGTTTATTATTTGTGTTTTTGCACATTTGAGTGAATGAATGAATTTTCCTTAAAAAAAAAATCGATATTATGCTGGGTGGCCGAAAATCGCGATATATCGCCAAATCGATTTTTTTTTTTTTCCACACCCCTACTGGAGGGGAATCGGACCCAGTTCACAAAGGGAACGGGTACAGCTGCTATAGATGCTGCAGATGCAGATGTTTGACAAATCAAAAGGCTCACCCTGAAAGTCATGCATGTACAACATGATGAGATGAGATCCAGACATGCAGAGATGATAGCGGACGCATGACCGCGCAGAAGTGGTGACGTTCAATCAGCTTCCGAGGCTAGCAGCTCCATCGCTCTGCTGTTTAAAACTCAGCGAAGCATCTCAGTCCCAATCCTGACATGAAAAATCAGTCCGGGTTTCAGACACCAGCAGCAGGACTCTGTAGAGGAGAGAGACCACCTGGAGTCTACGGTGTCGAGTGTTCAGAACAAACCTTTTGTCGCGGCGGTGGATCTAGGATGTAATTCGACCGAGCTCCTTCAGACTCCGGTCATCTGCTTTGTTTTAAAGCCGCACATCTGGACGACGGCCAGCTGGACCTCTGCTGCTGATGTAAATGTAGTAAATAACTGCTGGAGTGGAAAAACAGCGACACTGAACCTCAAGTGTCTTCATGTCTAATGGAGGTTGTTGGACGGTTGTTTTTTGCTTTTACGGATTTTTTTTTTTTTCTTGGATTGAACCAAACTTTTTATAAACCAAACCAAGAAATCTTAGAAGTGTCAACTTGAGGTAGTTTCTGAAGGTAAATTCATTATTCAGTTTTCATGCTGTCGTACTCCAGTCTAAGTTCTGCGTTGCTGCGAGTTTCCAGCCTGGTTTCGACCTTCTCAGAGACCCTGCTGCGCAGTGGGACACAGCTGCATGATGAACGGGGGGGAGAGGAGGAGGAGTTTTCTCATAGCGCTCCTCCGGTCACAGAGTTGATGTCGTCTGATGTGCTTTCACAGAGACTTTTAAAAGAGCAACATTGAGGATGAGCACGGCTGACGTTGGGGACGGAGTGAGCGTGTCCTCTCGGTGCCCCGACAGGTGCCGTTCGTGGCAGCAGAGCGGTTCAGCAGCGAGCCCCACAGAGAGCTGCGTGTTGGGCTTTGGGTCGGGTCGATGTCCTGGGGCGGGAACATATGCTGTTAGCGCTCGAGCTGTCGTTCTCTTCACTTCATCTCATAATCATGAGAGATTTTTTGGTGGCCGTCACTAGGGATGCACGATAACTGTTTTTTAAAACTGATACCGATACCGATAACACACACATATACCTAAGATCATTACATCAACACTATGAACAAAACCAAAAATAGTTTGGACTCTTTAAATGAACAGATATTTATTTTTTTTCCATTGAAAAACTATTGGCAAGCCTCTCAAACATTTTCGTAAAACTATCAAACAAACCTATTTGATATCTCACATCAACTTGAATAAGGTTCATTACCGACTGATATAAAAAAATAAAGGCTCCTTGAACTGATGGAAATACATGCATCAGAATTACAAACTGAAAAAGATTAACATTTAAAGCATTTTGACTTGTGGTTCCATTTAAATTAATACCTTAAAATAAATGAGGTTCAGTGATTTTTTTTTTTTTTTTATCTGATGGAAGCTTTAGATAAGAGAGGAGAGGGGAGAGGACACCTGCTGCATGTTAGCATTAGCTCGCGTTAGCACGATTTCAAACTCCATGGAAGCGATTGTTATGTTGTAGGTGGCTGATCAGGTTTTACGTATTAAAGCTTGTGCTTCCCTCCTCGTAGAATTCACTCGGAGGATTCGTCCCATCTTCTTCAGAAACTTTAACGAAGGTCCATACCATCGCCGCCATGTTTGTTGTGATCAGCACAATGCATGCTGCATTCAAGGTGTAACGTAAATTCCGACGTTTCCTCGTTTGCTAGTCGTTCTTTCAGCCTTTTCTATTTTTTTCTTTTTTATGTGTAACATGTAGGGAAAATACTGCGAATATCAATTCAAGTTAGCAGCTACTAAAATTATGACCGACTTAATAAGTTGTTTTCTGGCATGAGGGGGTATTCTTGATTTTCCTGATTGAGAAATCATTTTTCTGATTATGCCGACGTTACTTGAACATAACATTCACTGCTGGTCATTTAAGACTCAGAGGGAGTGAGGCACTGCCGTGTTGACAAAAATATATATGTTATCAGCGCTATTTGTCGTGATATTGGACTTATCGGAATGACGTCATAATTTCCTGTTATCGGCCCAATAGTTATCGTGCACCCTTATATTAAAATATCTAACTAAATATCTCACCCAGAATCAGAGGCCGTGGTCGGGTTGACGGGGAGGTCTGTGTCCGTCAGTCTGGTGAGGACAGAGCTCGGCCTCCCGCCTCCACCTCTGCCTTGAACTGTGGGTAATGACCGAAAGGATGATATCACAGACTCAACCAGGCTGAAACGAGCTTCCTCTGCAGGACTGATGGGCATCCTCGTACAGTGAGGGTGAGAAATGTAGCCGGCCGGGGGAGAGGAAAGTCACTGCTCCTCCACATCAAGAGGAGCCAGCTGAGGGGGGGTTTGGGCCTCCTGGACACCTCCCTGGAGAGGTGCTCTGCACATGTCCAACTGGGAAGAAGCCCCCAGACAGGCGCATAACAAGCTGGGAGGGTTATATCCGTCGGCTGGCCTGGGAATGCCTCGGTGTCCTCCCAGGGGAGCTGGAGGAGGTGGCTGGGGAGAAGGAGATCTGGGTTTCTCTGCTCAGGCCGCTGCCCTCTGACACGAACCCAGATAAATGGAAGATGATGGATGGATGAACAGCAATGTGTGCAGCTTTGTAGGCAAGGCAGGTTTATTTATACGGCACATTTCATGCATGCAGGCAACCCAAAGGGCTTTGCAAAGATGAAAAAGAACAGAAAATAAATAATTAAGTGACTAAAACAGCATAAGAATGCAAATAAAACCCATGAAAACAGATTCAGACAAAAAAGGAATAAAACAAAGCTTAGATAAGTAAAAAACAGTGCAGTCATAGTTGCAGCATGAAATGAAATTAAACAGTTTACTTTATAAGTGTCTAGAGTTGAGATACATTTAATAACAGGAGGACGTTTATTCCAGCGTAGCAGCTACATGCATTTTCACCATCTCTGGTTCCAACTCGTGTTTCTACCAGCCGACTGCCCCCAAAGATCTCAGAGCTCTACCTGATGTAGATTTATGTTCTGCAACGAGATCAGAAATGTGTTTTGGCTCCATATATTAATGGATTTGTGAACTTACAGCAACACTCTAAAGTCTGTCTTGTAGGTAACCGGTAGCCAGTGTAAGGAACTCAAACCAGGAGCGCTGTGCTCGGGTTTCTGGGTCTTGTTAGAAGTCTGGACGAGCTGAAGCTGTCCAGTCATCTTCTTAGGAAGACCAACCAGAATAGCGCTGCAGTAGTCGGATCTGCTGGAGATGAAGGCATGCAAGAGCTTCTCTAAATCTGCTTTGGACATCAGATCTCTGGCTCTTGATGTTTGTTTGAGGTCATTAAAAAAAAAAACCTGATTTGCTTACAGCCCTGACGATGCTGCTGAAGCTCAGGTCTGAGTCAGTTAAAACTCGGTTTTTGTTGTGATACCTTTTGGATTTAAGCTAGGCAGCAAATTTTATTCTTTACATTTATGTTTTTGATTTATTTATTTATTGACAATATTTATTGCTGTCTTTTCTTGAATTAGTTGAAGGAAGTGTGATTTAATCCAGCTACAGTGATCCCTTGCCAATTCACGCTTTAAGTTCCGCGGTTTTAGTTATTAGCGGATTTTTCAGAAATATATGATATAAAAAATATCACGAAAAAAATCGTGGAAATTCTGCAAAAATCCACCCCACAGCAGACGAGAGGCCGCAGCTGCCAGCGTAACATCAAACGATGACTCACAGCCTTCTGTAAGCAAACCGAGAAACGCAGACGGCCCAGAACTCTAGAATCTGTGCTCTGATTGGCCGAGATGCATCACCCAAGCATCACAGGATGTTGTACAGAAAGACCACAGTTGAGCCTTTGTCTTGTGTCACTGCAGTACCTCGCTACTTTTTTGCGGTGTTTAAACATATTTTAAACACATTATTTAGGCTCGGGGGGTCTCCGGTTCTAGTTCGAGGATTTTGATTTTCACGGGGGGGGCGCCGGTCCCCATTAACCGTGAAAAATAAGGGATCGCTGTATTCACTTGCTCCAGTCACAGACAAAGTGAGTCGGATGGACCATTGATGTCATGTATGGAGAAACAAGTAGAGGTTGAATAACAGTGGTCTAAGGATTGACCCTTGAGGAACTCCTCAGGTCATGGGATTAAGCTCAGAATAATGCTCAACCTTGAAAACGACAAAGTTAGTTATAAGTTGTTCTTTTTTTCTGTGAAATATGTTGACATTGTTATATCATTTTAAGATCAAGCTATTTAAGGTAATGTAGATGCCTTTTTTTTTTTGTTCTCCTGTCCTATGACAGTAATACCTGCGTGTCTGTGTGTGGCTAGCATGCTAACGGGGCTGTCCCTTTAATCAGAGCCCCTGCCGCCTGTGTTTCCCCTCCTGAGCCGTCATTTGCTGAGTGATGACGGCAGACCTGCCTCCATTTACAATCTTTTAAATCCTGCTGCCGGGGGTGAGGGGAGGGGGGGATGAGGATTACCAGCTTCTTACCTGTTGCTCTAATCAAAGGAATTATTAAATCACTGCTGGATGTTGCTTGGAATCTAAAAATAAACACACACACAGATACCTGACAGTTTTTCCTTCACATTCCTGTCGTAAGTATGTCTGTCTTTTTTTTTTTTTTTTTTTTTTTTTTTGCACATACAAACAAGACAAGTTGTTGGCAGTTGCTGGAGTTTCACTGGCAGCGTTTGTGAGGGTCGGTCATAGACTAAATATAAATGATGGATGCAGCCACCGTGATGTCTCCCACTCGGTTTAATGTGACTGCTCTTTTCAAGTTTGTTACATTACTAGACTGCATCTGTCTTTTCCTGAATATGTTGGCTGGCATCACAACTCTGTTCGGTGATCTCCTCAATCATTTATGAGTTTAAGCCTGAATGTAATTTAGGTGCGAGAGATAAAGGTCCACCTCCGGCACCGTCTCTGTACCAGGGCAGTTTACGTGCACTGTAAATGCTGTAAATGTTGTTGATTCATCATCAGGTCCTACATGGATGTAGTTTTTGTGTAAAGCTTTATAGGAATGCAGAGTCGTACTTTCACAGCAAGTCAGAAACTTAACCACTTTCTCAGTTTGACAGTAAAATTCTGCAGGAAGTTCAGTCCCACTTAAAAATGTTCAGCAGAACATAAAAATGACTCATTGCGTATTTCACACGGCTTCCCTCTTTGGTGTGAAGTGCTCCGATCCAGATGCTCCTCTCTGAACGGCTCTCGTCCAGCGAAGCCACTTGACATGTGGAATATTTGATCCAGATAAACGGCGGTTCTAGAGAGGCCCATCGACGTGAAGAGAAGACAGGAGGCAGACGACGCTAAACCCAGCTCAGGATTAACCTCTGAGATCAGTTCTGTCATTTTGATTTGTTCCTTCATGGACCAGAACCGCTCCAGATGTGTTTTTATTTTTTTTTCAACCGTGCTGCTCACAAAGCTGTTACAGTCGTTACGCTGCTGATTAGATTGTGCATAACCTGATTAAATAGAAAAAAAAAACCTCCTTTGTTTTACTTCACAGTTTCAGAGTTTCCCCACTAATATGTTTCACGTTAAATGAGGGAAGTCTGCTTGATTATCATGATCATTATCATAATTATGTTATGTTATGTTCCTGATGTTATGTTCCTGATGATTAACGCGATAACTCACCGAGTTTGTACAACACTGTACAAAACTTTTATTATCATTGTCCTCTTTGAAAGCAGCATTTTGACCAGAAGGCCTATTGGTCCTGTCTGTTTTATATAAAAAGAAAATAACAGGGAATGTTTGTACATCGATAGTCAACTTGTATTGACTTATCCAAAGCTGTACAAACGGTCCTTTATAGACTTTTTGTACACATACAGAGTTAAAATCACCTCACCTGTCCATCAGTTCTAAGTGGAATGACATTTTTGAGTCGCGTCAGAGGTTTGAAACTCCCCTGGAGATATAGACCCACGTTAAAATAAACTGCTAACATTCACAACCGTTTTTCTGCAAATTCACATTCAGCTCTCCCCCAAAACTGCATCAATTCACGTCCTTTTGGTCCCTAACGAAGGTTTACATTCCTCACCACCTAATACTGGACCCTCGCTGTTATTGGGTTCCCCTTTAAGTTCAATTTAATACAATTCAATTAAATTTTATCTGTATAGCATCTATTACAATGTAAATTGTCTCTAGGAGCTTTACAGAGACATAAAGTATGACCCTCGAGCAAATATCATTAACTAAAATCATTATTTTAAATCCGAATCAGAGAAAAATGGCAAGTAATAAAAAAACTCCCCTGCTGGGAGAAAAAAAACTTTAAGCTAAACTATGGCAAGGAAAAACTCCACTTTAAGAGGAAGAAGCCTCGAGCAGGACCTGGATCGTAAGGGGGGACCTTCCTGCTGAAGACCAGCTGGATATGAAAGAAAAGAGGACAGAGGACAGAGAGAGGATGGAGGACAAAAAACTACCGGAGCAGTGGAGCTCAGTTATATTTACGAGATGTTCCTAATTACTATGGATTGAGCTGAAGGAAGAAGAGGAAAGGAGGGGAGTGAAGAGAGGTAGAGACACCACTCAGCAGATCGTGTTAGTGTCTCCCTGCAGCGTAGGCCTATAGCAGCACAGCTATGACGACTAGAGCTGAGCGATTTTATCGATGTTGCGATATACAGTATATCGATATTTTTTCGAGTATCGACTTTTCAGCCATGGGTATCACTATTCTAAGCTTCTTTCAAAACCCCCGTGTCCCACCTTTAAAAGCTTGCAAGCAACAATTTGCACCGTTTAAATAAATGAAACTATTTTTCTCAACAAATCTTATTATCTTATTCATTTTGTCCAGCATTTGCAAGCTGCCTGTCAGCCATGTAATGTGCAATTGATGCTTTCAGTTCAATTAATTCAAACAAAGTCATTGGAACACTCACTCACAAGATGTCACCAAAATCACTTTGTCCCTTTAAAATCTTTCAGAAAATGATGTAAAATGTATTATATGATGAATATCGATATATATCATATCGTGAGCAGAATATTGTATATCGTATCGTGAGATAAGGGTATCGCTACAGCCCTACAGCGGATCATGTTGGTGGCTCCCTGCAGCGTAGGTCTATAGCAGCATAGCTATGACGACGCTATGTTTAAGACCAGCCTGCTCCAGTCTTGGGTTTTTTTTAAGCAAATCTAAGTTGATCTAAGTGTGACATAATGTAGCTTGAAGTGAGGTTTAAAGTCTCTTTTACGAGGGGGAGAGAAGTTCAGTCGAATAATAATTTTTTTTATCATTATCAGAAACCCGAATTGTGACTGAAAACAAAGTTTGATGAGTTTCTTTCGCTCTGAAATAAATACTTACGAGAGTCGGTCCATCAGTTATCTGTCATGATCGCGTCCTTCCCCGGATAATACGGTTTATGACGTGACCTTTAACTACCTAACAAAAGAAAAGAGAGATTGATGGGCTCAAGCCCCCAGCAACAGCTCCTGAAAAAAAAGATCCAGAGGATGAAGAGAACGGATGGATGGATGGATGGATGATGGAGGAAGAGTGAGTTAAGGAGGCTGAGCTCACGTTAATGAGGGACCCTGACGACCACGTTTGTCTCATGCCTAAGGTGAATCACATTAGCCTAAAATCGTATTAAAATGCACTTTATTCCCAGTCAATAAGTTAATATTCCAATTTTGTTTTCCCCGGTGTTCAGGATTAAGTTGATTTAGACTAGTTCTTTGTGAAACAGTCGGTTTTATTCATTTCAAATAGTCCTCTGTATATCGAGTTTTCTCTGAGATGGAACAAAGAGACAGGATGCTCTTTTCCCTTTTCTTTTTTTTCCTTTCTTCCCTTTTTTTTAGGGGGGGCTTTCAGGAAAATTAAACAATACTAAGCAATGATGATCCCAGACATGTAAACAGTCCACAGAGCAGCAGCCTCTCCTCAGTCAGCTGTGGAAACCTCTCCTGCTCTTATCTGGTAAAGTTTACTCTGCAAAGTGATTGTATAAAGAAGCCATTACTGGCCTGTAATGGTCTCTTGCTCCGGGCGAAGCCAGACAGAGCTGAGACGGTGAGGCGAGGACAGACGAAGGCACAATCACCGCTCCTGCAAAGCAGCAGTAATGTGGAGCTTCCTGTGAAGACTCGAGGATGTACGATTTTTTTATTTTTTTTTTTAAATCACAGGGGGATTTTCTTCCTGCATTTTTTGTTCTGCTCCGGTTGTTTCTATAGTTCCTCCGACCCAGTCCATGCATTCACGCTTTGCACACCTGCCGCTCAAAAAGCTGCGGCAGAGCGGAATTTTAAATATTAAAAGTTTATTTAGCAGCAGCCAGAGGAACGATTAAAATTCTGCTCTCGCCAGATAGGATGGGAAGAATTAGCGGGAGCGGGTGATTACGCGGCGGCGCGCCCGCTCGCATGTGTGTTTGTGTGTCAGCGTCTCCCCCTCCGGGCATCACCAGCATCTGTAGCTCTACTGTAAATGTTCAAGATGAACCGCCGGCAACTCAGATGCTTAACGGGATTATCTTTTGTTTTTTTTCTCTTTATCAGAGTGGACCAGTGCCATCTTCCAGCGTCTCCCCCCCCCCCCCCCTCCCCCTTCAGTTTTCTGTCGCTCCGTCTGTCACCTGGTGAGTACGCTCAGCTTCACCTCCCACATCCAGCATCCGGCTTTTCAGTCTTTTATGTAATCACCAGCTCATTGTCTGACTTGGACAGTAAATTGCTTTCACCTTTACTAAACCGAGCAGACTTTCTAGATGATGCAGATAGAGGAGCATTGTTTAAAGTCACCGGTGCGTGCAGCAGCATATGGTAGACGCACTTCTGATAAGTGTGGTCAGCATCACTTATTTCTCTTTTTTTTTCCTTGTTTGGGACAGATCTAGACGATGCTGCACATGGTGATGACGTGCAGTCTGGGATCTGGGTGATTTAGTAGATTATTAAAACAATATACACATCACAATGTACCAGAGTGAGCATAAAAATGTCAACAGATTTAAATTTATAAGAAAAAAGAACCAGTTTTCCATGGACTGGGTAAGACTTTCTGCTTTCATTTTCGTGTGTGTGATGTTTCTGAACGATCACAGAGCAGCTTCAAAGGTCTCGTTACGGCGTACGCAGACGTTTCGTCTTTATCTCGGCTGGACGGCGAGTCATCGCGGCAAATAAGAGTTAACCCTCTCAGCGAAATACCAGATGGGCTCAAAGCAGCTTAGCTTTATTAGATTGTTACCTGCGATCAGTTCAGGAAACACAGCTGCAAAGAGCTTTACCTAAATGCTTTTAAAAAATAATAATAATTAAACAATTAGGAGTCATAATTAGTGTCATTCTGATAAGTCCGATATCATGACAAATAGGGGTGTGAAAAAAATCGATTTGGCAATATATCGCGATTTTCAGCTGCCCTATATAATATTGATTTTTCAGCTCCTAATATCATTTTTTTTTCCCGATTTTTTAAAAAACGCTAATAATAAACAACAAATTAGTTGTTTTGAAGCAAATAGTTTTGACTCAATTTGTCCTCTGAATGATCAATATCATCTGATGAACATATACAGCAACTTGATTTTTCATCTCTACTTTTAATTTTGATATTAACTGGGTAGAATATCGCAATATATCGTGATATCACGATATCGTGATACAATCGTATCGTGACCCAAGTATCATGATACATACCGTATTGCGAGGTCCTTGCCAATGCTCACCCCTAATGACAAAAAGCCCCGATAACATGTATTCTTGTCAACACAGCAGTGCCTTGCTCCCACTGAAACCCGAATAACCGGCAGTGAATGTTATGTTCAAGTGACGTCGGCATAATCAGAAAAATGATTTCTCAATCAGGAAAATCAAGAATACCCCCTCATGCCAGAAAACAATTTTAATCGGTCATAATTTTGGTAGTTGCTGACTTGAATTGATATTCTCAGTATTTTCCCATATGTTACACACATAAAAAATAGAAAAGGCAGTAGGAAAGATTAGCAAACGAGAGAACGGAGGAATTTACGTTTGACCTTGAATGCACTCTGCAACACATCGTGCTAATGAAAACAAACATGGCGGCAATCGTATGGAACTTTGTTAAAATTTCCGAAGAAGATAGTTTGCTGCCATCTGAAACATATCCGTCGCTTTTGAAAGTTTTGAAATCGCGCTAGAATAAGATAACGTGAGCTAAGGCTAACGTGACCAAGCTAGCAGCAGAGACTTACACACATCAGTGAGGCTTTTGAAAAATCCAAGAAATTTCCCAAAGATGACCCACGGGCAAAGGTGAAATGGGTACCTAACTTGTGCATTAATTTTCTATGGATATTTATTTTTCTGGAATGCATTTTTTCAGTTAGTAATTCTGATGCATGTATTTCCATCAGTTCAAGGAGCCTTTATTTTTTTTATATCAGTCAGTAATGAACCTTATTTAAGTTGATGCTAGATATCAAATAGGTTTGTTTGATAGCTTTATGAAAATGTTTGAGAGGCTTGCCAATAGTTTTTTATTGGAAAAAATAAATATCTGTTCATTTAAAGAGTCCAAACTATTTTTGGTTTTGTTCATAGTATTGATGTAATGATCTTAGGTATATGTGTGTGTTATCAGTATTGGTCTGGGAGCACAGACGTGACAGACATGATGGAACCAGAGGCCACCAACTCTCCTCCTTTTGCATCTGTTGACAACAGTTTGTGGAACATTTAGTTTTCCACTTGTACGGACTTATGGAAAAGGTGATACCTGCATAAACGGCTACAGACCCTGTTCACAGAGTTTCCGAAATGGAATGACATCTGTGACTCTTTTCAGAGGCTTAAAATAGCTGTTGACCTCGGCTGGTCGTCCCAAGTCCGAACATTATTTGCCAAATTGCTACATATATTCGTTTGTTCTGGTCCCTATCAAAGGTTTCTGCTCCTTTCCGTCTAATAATAAACGTGCGGTGGTTTTAACTCGGGAATGTTCCTTTTAAGGTTCGTCTTCGTGTGGCCCTGCGACGGACCGGCGACCTGTCCAGGGTGGCGCCCTGCCGCAGATCCCCGGGCCGCCGGTGCTGATCCGACGCCACGTAATCCTGTTGAATCGAGATGTAGTTGAGAGAAATATTCAAATCAACACGTACAGTCATGGAAAAAATTATTAGACCACCATTGTTTTCTTCAGTTTCTTGTTCATTTTAATGCCTGTTACAACTAAAGGTACATTTGTTTGGACAAACATAACAATAACCACAAAGACTGCTCATAAGAGTTTTATTTAAGAGCTGATATCTTACCATTTTCCATGGTTTTCTTGATTATAACTTAAATCACTTAAGTTTTTACATCAATAGCTATGGCGTTGTACTGCCAAAAACACTGCTTTTATGCATTCAGTGTTTTCTTTTCTGTCTGTTTTAGTCACATGATGACGTTTAGTGGTACCAGGAATTAAAATGAACAAGAAACTGAAGAAAAAATGGTGGTCTAATAATTTTTTCCATGACTGTACGTGAGCGCCAAGCAGCCGGTACATCGGCACAAGTCGGCCTCACGTACGTTTCCAGCCAATCACAGAGCTTGTTTACTAGAACTGAGGGACCTGTTTTGAGCAGTGCGTGCATGTGCGTGCATGTGCGTGGCTTTTACCGATAAGGGTCTGTGTTGGAGGTGCATGTTCTCTCGTAATGCCTGAGGGGGCAGTCAGACTGGGTGGGTCCCCACGAGTCCCGCCGCGGCTATAAATACACAGCGGGATCCCATTCAGAGGCTTAATTTGCGCGTGCATGTTCGCAACGCCGCTGCAGCCGGGGGCTGCTGCTGGCCAGAAGGGTTGCTATGGAGACCAGAGGAGCGCAACATCTGTGGATCTTTCTCTGTCTGTCAACAGGGGTTTTAATCTTTCCGTCTCTGATGTTTGTCTTTTTTTTTGTCTGTCTGGCACTCGGAAAAACTGCCCACCGATCAGTCCTTCCTCCAGCTTTGCTCCAGCTGCCTGCAGACCCTCGGGGGTGTCAGTCAGGAGGGACTCAAGGACTCTTTTCTGGGTTTATTCCAGTGGAAAGCTCCCATTCTGGGGAAGCATTTAACCCCCTGGCCCTTCCTGCTCCCTCTCTCCACGTCTCCACGTCTCCCGTCTCTATAAGGACATGTTCTATTTCCACAGCTCCTGTACGCCGCTGCCTCGTCCACTCAGCAGGGCACTAACTCTCTTTTGATAAGGACTTATTTGGGCAACGGGAGAACTCCCATTATTTCTCCCCGTCTGTCCTCCTGCCGTCCGGTGCTCCTCATCTCAGACCGTCAGCCATTCTGTTTAGGGGTGCACGATAATTATCGACCCGATAACTATCAGGCCGATAACAGGAAATTATGACATCATCCCGATAAGTCCGATATCGTAACGAACAGCCCCGATAACATATATATTTTTGTCAACACAGCAGTGCCTCGCTCCCTCTGAGCCTTGAATGACCGGCAGTGAATGTTATGTTCAAGTGATGTCGGCATAATCAGAAAAACGATTTCTCAGTAAGGAAAATCAAGAATACCCCCTAATGCCAGAAAACAATTTGTTAACTCGGTCATCATTTTGGTAGTTGCTGACTTGAAATAATATACGCAGTAATTTTGCCACATGTTACAGATAAAAAATAGAAAAGGCAGGAAGAACGACTAGCAAACGAGGGAACAGAGGAATTTACGTTTGACCTTGAATGCAGCATGCAGCACAGCGTGCCAATGAAACCAAACATGGCGGCGATCGTACGGAACTTTGTTAAAGTTTCCGAAGAAGATAGTTTGCTGCCATCTGAAACATAACCGTCGCTTTTGAAAGTTTTGAAATCGCGCTACGTATGCTAATGTGAGCTAATGCTAACGTGAGCAAGCTAGCAGCAGAGAATTCACCGGGACTTGCACACATCACTGACTTGAATTGATATTCGCAGTATTTTCCCACATGTTACACATACAAAATAGAAAAAATGAATAAGGCTGAAAGAACTACGAGGGAACGGAGGAATTTACGTTACACCTTGAATGCAACATGCAGTTCAGTGCACTGATAAAAACAAACAAACATGCCGGCTGTTTTATGGAACTTCGTTAAAGTTTCAGAGGAAGATAGATTGTTGGTTATTTGTGACAAATGCTCCAAGCGAAGGAGGGAAAAATAGCACAAGCTTTAATACGTCAAACCTGATCAGCCACCTGAAACATAACCATCGCTTCCATGGAGTTTTGAAATCGCGCTAACGTGAGCTAACATGAGCTAACGTCAGCAAGCCAGCAGCAAGTCAACCCCTCCCCTCCCCTCGCCATCATCTCTCTCATCTAAAGCTTCCATGAGATTAAAAAAAAAAACCAAAACTACTGAACCTCATTTACTTTAATTAAAAGGCATTCATTTGAATAGAACCCTTTAAACATATTTTTTTGTTACTATGGAGTGCACTTTTTCAGTTTATTTACACAGACAAGTCTAACTTGTGTCAGTACATTATGACCTGTGCATTATTTTTTTTATTGTCATTTAGGAATGAATTTTTTCAGTTAGTAATTCTGATGCATGTATTTCCATCAGTTCAAGGAGCCTTTATTTTCTATATCAGTCAATGAACCTGATTTAGATTAATGTAAGATATCAAATAGGTTTGTTTGATAGCTTTCGGAAAATGTCTGAGAGATTTGCAAATAGTTTTTCATTAGAAAAAATAATTATCTGTTCATTTAAAAAGTCAAAACAGTTTTTGGTTTTGTTCATAGTATTGATGTAATGATCTTAGGTATATGTGTGTGTTATCGTATCGGTTTTAAAAAACAGTTATCGTGCATCCCTGATTCTGTTTATTACACGGTTTCTCTCAGGAGGTCATCTGCGGGCGCCGCCCTTTCACACGGGCATCAGGAGGTTGGAGCGGCTGGATGAGACGTCACAGCTCTTCCCAAGCTGAAGTCCATCTCATCTTTTGAGCATACATGAGTTTGGAGCGTTTTAATCCCTTGAGGTATCGCCTCTGACTCCATATGGTGCTGTTTTTCAGCGGCCAGCACTCACTGATTTTCGTGTTTGCTGAGGGGCCTGAGTTTATCCGAGGGAAGCGATCACACCCCGCATCTTTCAGAGACGAAGCTCAGAGGCTTCTGAACCACTTTCTTTTAGGTCGGCGAGAATATTTTTGGTGCGTGTGTGCATGTTCTTGGTATTCGTGACCATATTTGGGGGCACCTGGCCTTCAGGAGCTCTCCGCGGTTCATGTGCAGCTTGGCAGAATGAACCTTCGACCCTCTAATCCATCCTAAATGAGAATGTCACGGCGCAGCGGTGCGCGGCGCGGCCCCAGCGCTGGCTCTGTGATGTAATCCAGTCATTTTGGAATAATTTGGTATTTTTTTTACTCGGCGGGAATCCCTTCTCAAAGGCCGGTTACCTAACTTCATCCAGAGCATTAACAGGCTCTCCCCGGCTGGCCCCGCGTCCACCTTCATCACCGCGAGCGAAGCATCCATCCGCGGACGCCGAGATGAGGCCGAGCCGTCTGTTATATCCCGTTTGTGTCCTCAGACGGCTCCCGTCGTGTCACCTCAGTGCTCGCTGCTGCCGTCAGGGTCATTTCCAGCTGTTTTAGCTGCTGCGTTGAACAGACGTCTTACTCTGTGTTTCTATTATTATCCAGACATGGATGTCCTCCTCTCGTCTTCGCTGTTGTTCCATTTTCTGTTGTCTGTCTCGTCTTTGTCACATGGTTTCAGTTACACATTCATTTAAAAGGGGAAAAAAAAAGCATTTGCCCCAATAAATCCTCTAAAAAGCCTTCTTTAAGCACTGCGCCTGTTATCTTCCTGGTGAGCTTTCTCATTTACTAGCAAACACAAATAAATGAAGAACCGCGTTAGATGTTTCAGGACTGACGAGGCAGTTTGCAGTTTTGTTTTCTTATTCTCACCTGATATCAGATTTCAGCCGCTGTTTTAAGTCGCCCCAGAGCAGCTGGACTCTGCTGTTGTAATATTTATACACTGTGTTTGAGGAACTACCTTGCTGAAATAAATTAAAAATGAATCTGCCAGGTGCAGTAATTTGACCTCATACCATCACAGATGCTGCATTATGAATAATAAATTGGGAGATGTACATGACCTCCAAAATTCGGCAAAGACTTTTTCGTGGTTAATGGGGACCGGAGCCCCCCGAACCTCAATAATATGTTTAAAATATGTTTAAAAACCACAAAAAAGTAGCGGAACAAGACAAAGGCTCAACTATGGTCTTTCTGTTACCTTCACAGCCTCTGGTGTCTGATCTGTAGTAAAGAAACCGCTGGTATTGTGCTATTTTTGGCTCGTAATTAGCGGCTAACATGCTAAAAACGACAAAAGAAACAGTCCGGTTTTCTCTGCATGGAACGGGAACTTTATTCTGGTACTGCAGGAACTTGTAACATCACACAGGTTGTATTGTTGGGCTCCTGTCAGTTAACAGAGAATGTAAATCTATACACGCTGGGCTGATGTTGATGATCACTACACTTTTCATCTAACCCCGTTTCCGATCTGCCGTCCCACGACACACACACTCCATTACCCATAAGGCCACATCATTACCCATAAGGCTAACTTCTTAAAGGGGCCAGACTGGCTCACAGCATTTCTTTACTGTTAGAGAACACACACAACATCCTGTGATGTTTCCACAATTTTTTGAATCTTTTAAAATTATATAATATATTTCTGAAAAATCTGCGAATAACAAAAACTGCGGAACTTAAACCGCGAATTGGCGAGGGATCACTGTATCACGTTGTGAGGATGAACGGCGCTGACGTGGATCTTTAGAAGCTTGCAGGTGAATTGTCATTGACCCGAGTCGTCCCGAGTCAAGATCCTGGCATCTCAGTTACAGACGTGTCGTCGTCATTTCCAGATCTCACCTTTGACTGACGGAACCGGCGAACCACTGACCTTTACCTCATAAAAGACGTCTTCGAGGCCGAACACCTCCGAGAAGCTCAGGTCCTCTAACGTTTGCATCAAGATGTTGGATGTCTTGAGTCTTGACTCTCAGCTGGTTAGCGTCAACATCAGGAGCAACACAGGAGGTCTCAGGGGTCGAATCGAGGCGAAGGACTTCTTTTTCTGAGTCCTTAAAGACGTTTCATCTCCCGTGGTGATGAAAGGTGAAACGTCTACAAGCAGACACAAAAAGAAGTTCCAGCTGCCTCGACTCAAACGTCTTGATTTACCGCGACGTGGACGACTGAGCGTCCTCCAGGTCTCCTACAGGCAGGAGCGTCACATCAGGAGTTTTACCTTTCATTCAGGTTAAATCCATTCAAATTAATTTGTCAGTTTGATTTAGTTGTAATGTTTTATTTATTTATTTTTAACAAGAATGAAGGCTAAGCAATTTAATAGATCAGCAGATAAATAAATTCAATTCCCTTTGACATTTTACACAGTCTGCTCACGTTTAGGGAAATGTGGATGACCTTCACATGGACCTTATAGATGTTTATGGAGATCCTCCAGCTTTGCTTGTGTTTTCTGTATTTTCATATTTGGCTTCATATCCACTGTACTTATTCGTGCACATACGTTGGTCTGTGACTGTATCTGTATCTGGAAGGCGCTCAGTCTCCATCCCAGGCTCAAGCTAATTATGTAACCCGGGACCGAGCGAGCGCGCTGATCTTCAACTATAAAAGGCAAAGAGGACTGTAGAAGAGGGTCAATTGGGTCGGAAAAATCACAATCTGTCCTTAAACAGCTTAATATTACTTTAGATGTGGTCCCAGAGAAATTAATTATAAAACCTTTACTTGGTACATCTTCAGTCACCCAGAATGCACTGCCCTTTCAAGTTTACGGCTGAATGTTATTTAACAATTAGTTAAGTAAAAGGGAACAAGTGTGGTGATGAAGAAACATGTCTTTTCTGCATGTACACCCACAGTTGAGAGACATTCAGGGGATATAAGTTCTTTAAAACTCTACAGAAACTCAGGAACGACCGGATGAAACATCTGCCCGTCATCGCTCCCGTTGGCTCCTTTAATTATCGCTGTGCCTGTTGATGAAATTTAATTCCTGCTAAATTAGAAACATGTGAAGAAATCCTCCCCGCTTCTGATAAGGATGTTAATAACTATGGATCATCACTTTTAAATCAATCAGGAGTTAAAACAATCTCAGGTCTGTTATTAGACGGTAGCTGGATAGACTTCTGTTACAGATTAAAACAACAACATAAATCAAAGCATGTTGAGCAAACGACCTGCGTCAAAGTAAATTACTGTTTTAAAGCAGCAAAAAAGACTTTTGCATCATCTTTATTAAGCATCATCGAGTTACTGTTGGGGAAAAAAACAGCCAAAGTGATGACTGGTTCCTGTCGGTCGTCTCTCCAGAGCGCTGCGTACCGTTTCATGACGCTACGTCACACATCGACAACGATGAAACTCACTGAGCTGCAGTCGACGTTATAGCAGATGTGACTGAGAGACTGGAGAGAATTTGATGAAACAATTTAAATATCATTTAGATAATAATAATAATTTTTTTCAGCGGCCAGCACACACTGATTATTATTATTATTATTATTTAAATTTACTATTTTTCATTTTTCATTTCATTAACCTCCAGGCCTATAGGGGGACCTGCTGAGCTAAAGATTTAAGCCTCTGACAAAAATGCTCAAAAATGTCATTGCACTTAAATGACAGCTCTTAACTTTGTATGTGTACAGGAAGTATATGAACAAAAGACACCACCATTCAAGCTGACAGCCAAGAGACGCAGACGGAGCAGAGTTAATGTCCTACGTACGTCAAAAATAAAGTGCAACTTATTTTGACGTGAGTCAGTTGGTCCAAGTTCCAACTTTAATTCAGTTCAATTCAATTTTATTTGTATAGCGTCTGTTACAATGTCAATTGTCTCCAGGCGCTTTACAGAGACCCAGATCATGACCCCCGAGCAAATATCATTAACTAAAATTATATTAAATCCTAAACAAGGATAATGGCAGGTAAAAAAAAACTCCCACAGAGGGAGAAAAAATCTTTAAGCCAAACAGTGGGAAGGAAAAACTCCACTTTAAGAGAAAGAAACCTTGATCAGGACCTGGATCATATGGGGGGAACTTCCTGATGAAGACCAGCTGGGTAAAGAAAGAAAAAGAGGGTAGACAGGACAGAGAGAGGGGAGCACAAAAATAACTGAATGAAATGACTATATAAACAGATGCAGGTAGCAGCACTGAGGTGAGATGGTCAGAGAACTAGATCACCGGTCACCACGGCAGCCTGAACACACCTACACACACAGGTGGAGGTAAACGCTGGGATGGACAGAGGAGGGAACTGCAAGTCAGCATGAAACTCAGGAAACTCTGGCCTGCAAACATACAGAAAGAAAAGAGAAAAAAGGAGAGAAAACAGCACAACAAACTACAGGAAAGAAACTGGAGCACAGTTACAGTAACAAGGTGCTGCTAATTAACTATGGAATGAGCTGGAGGAGGAAGAAGGGAGGAGGAAAGGGAGAAGAAGCTGCCAATTTGCTGTAAACACATGTGCAAGTCTCGCTGAAAACTGCTTTGATTCACGGTGTTTTGGTTCGACTCCTGACCGTCTAATAAAGGACCAAGGGTTGATTCAACTCCTGATCAACGAATTTAAACTGTGGCCTTATCTGACGGTGCAGGGCAGCGGTAGCTTGAAGCCGGGCTCGACCGGTCCTGGGATCAGTCGAGATGGATGGATGGATGGATGGATGGATGGATGGATGGATGGATGGATAACTGATCCTGGGATCAGTCGAGCATAAAAAGCCCAGTGAGAGGACTACATGTGTCCACGCACGCCAACGAAATGTTTCAGGCTCGTCTTTATTTACGTTTGCACGTTTTTACACCAAAACCATCTCTAAAGTAGAGAAGGACAAAGCTACTGTTGGAGAAATGCCTTAGACTCAGACTGTAATGTCTTTGAACACTTCTCCATTTATTGTCATTTTCCAATTATTTAAACTAATGTCAGATGTTCTCAAATCATGCATTAAAAAAAAGATTAGATTTGTTAAATAACTGTCATCGGTAATCAGATGCAGCTCAGCCACAGTGAGTTAAACAGCTGATTATAAACGCTGACGATATAAATGAAATGAAGCTGAACTGATTGAATGTAGATGCTGATGATTAAAGTCAAGTGATCCTCTAAGTTTGTTATTTTACAGTCGCCTTTGCGCAGGTTTATTATGTCAGCTGTTGGATTTCAGACCCGTAGAGGTTAGATCACTGATTCAAAAACACTTGACCCGTTTAAAAAATCACTGTTTTTGTGGAATAACAGTGTATTTCTGTTCCAAATAAAACTTAACTGAACACTTGCGGTCTCCCAATAGTTGATGATGACATCACGGTACGTGACCACAGACGGACCGACGCAATCTGCTTATTAAAGACGCACACGAGCGCTGTCTTCTGTGGATTGTTTTAAAAGTTTTTCTACATATGAGAAATGATTTTAGGTGAAACTTTTATATGATTTATTGTGAGGGGAAAAAACATGTTGAAGTTTAATTGAAAATGTGAAATCCACTCATGTTTTAATAAAGTCTGTAGGGAGACTGGAATAAGTGAAGAATAAGCTCCTTGATGATATTCTTGTCATTTGTTGCAGGAAAAAGAAAAAAAAAAAGCCTTGTTTATAGAGTTGGAGCTTCCTGTTTTTCCAAAACAGTCTGGAGTTATGAATTTGCAGCCTTTCTCGCCCCAGCTCTTATTTATCTCACCATCTTCTGAGGGATGAGCCACATTTGTTTCTGTAGGCAAATAAAACGAAGTGTGCTGTTTAACCCCGACCTGGATGGAAACGTACATTAGCTCCAGTGGATGTGGGAGAAGGCGGAGCCACATCCCAGACATCCAGCCAGAGGGTCAGGGGTCAGTTTTTTATTGTGGACTTTGTCGAGATAAGTCCAACTCTGCTCCTTCCACTGTCCGTTGACGTCCTGAAGTGTGGAGAAGGTTTCTTCTGCACTCGGCTCGATGTCACAGTCGGGGTTCATTCGCCGTACTCTTCACTTTTTATGTCGTGTATGGTGAAGGTGCACTTGGGCCAGCCAAGGCTATTGAGTAGAGTTCTTTGGAACAACCTGAAAACCCGAGGTTCTGACCCGACCCGAATCGGGTCTCGGGTCCATTCAAAAATCGTGACTCCGGGTTCGGGTCGGAATTGGTACAGTTAGTCTCGGGTCCGGTCGGTGCTCTCTGACAGGCTGGGTCCGCGTTTACTCCAGAGAGGTAAAGATATTGGCGGTGGCAGCCAATGTCAGGACTCGGGGCAGTTTAATTAATTATTCATTAACATGTTTGTCATGAAACAATCGTGTTGCCGTAGCGTGTTATTAGCGGTTTGACCGGCAGCTGTAAAGCACAACGGATCGCCAACATGACAACGCTGGATGAGAGAACATATTCACGACACGTCCTGACCGGTGTAGGCTATTAGCGTTAGCAGTTGCTACCAATAGCATCTGTATCCACAAAGAAAATAACGACGTGGATTTATTGTTGTTTACATCACGTAGCCTATGTAGCAACTGAACCGGGTAGAAGAAGACAACTTTAGGTAAGAAAATCAAGTTTTATTCAACACTAGACAACTTTTAACATCAGCAACTATGGGCTGGATTGTCTCGGTTCTATTCAGGTAACTCGGTTCAGTTCGTGGTCGGAAAATAAAGACTCGGGTTGGGTCGGTTCTGGGTCCAAATGATGCGGGTCGATTCGGATTCGGACTCCCAGACTTATGATAATAGCTCCGGTCGGGTCGGTTTCAGGTCGAATTTTCACAGGTCCATTTGGGTTCAGGTCCATGAAAGTGGACCCATGAAGACCTCTACTATTGAGTATAAGATGTCCTGTGTAGCGCATGGACAACCCTGTTAGAAAGTTGTCCATATGGGTGTAGTGGATTCAAGATCAATCCTGTGTTTTCGTAGGTGGCTAGAGGGCGCAGGTAGGGACAAGGAGAAAAACAGTAAGAAAAGATGGAGATGGGGTTAGAGAGGGGTGGGGGTTGGGGATAGAAAAGGTCAAGGGATGGAGTGAGGAAGGCGTTGGGGTTTGGTGTAAAAAAGTACAGTGGTACCTCTACTTACGAACATCTCTACATACGAAATTTTCAGGTTACGAAACGCCTCAATGGGAAAATATTACCTCTTGTTACGAAAGAAATTTCAGGATACGAAAGGCAAAAATACAGTAAGCTCCCAGAGTTTACCGAACGTAAACATACTTGTAGCAGCTCTGCCATTGGCTATCTGCTAGCATCTTCCTGACATCTCTGTCTGAATTCTCTGAATCTCGGCATTTGTTGAAAACAATCACCCAGAAAAAGTGTTCACTAGTCGGGCTATTGCTCACTATGATGATGTTTGCCTTGATGTTTGCCGACAAAAGCAAACGTCCTTGGATCGGTTCTTTATAAAACGTCAGGCAAAAAGTGACGACGTTAGCCCTTAAATGGTAAATTAACATCATTTTGATTCTTTACTTTATTTTTTTGTTTTTTGCATTATGCACAACTTTCATTTTATGTTTATTGTGCAGTAATCTAATGCTAACATGTATTTGTTACGTGTTTTCATATATTTTTATGATTTATAAAAAAAAAATTATGTCCGAATTTTGGGGGGCTTGGAACGGATTAGAGCATTTACATGGAAAACACATCTATACTTACGAAATTTTCAGGTTACGAAACTACTTCCAGAACCAATTAATTACGTAAGTAGAGGTACCACTGTATAAAAATGGTCAAGGGTTGGGGGTGAGGAAGGGGTTGGGGTTAGGTGTGTAAAAAAGTGTGGGGGAAAAAAAAACGGGGTAAGGGTTACTGGCCCAATTTCACCTACACCATGCACGACATAAAAAGTGAATCGTACGGCGAATGAACCTCAACTGTGACATCGAGCTGAGTGCAGAAGAAATTTTCTTCATACTTCAGGTCGTCAACGGACGGTGGATTGGACTTATCTCGACAAAGTCCACAACAAAAAACCTAAACCTAACCCTAGCCTCAGTTGGGCCCTGGGAGCCTCAGTTGGGTCCTGGGAGCCTCAGTTGGGCCCTTGCTTACAGACCAAACTAGAGTCCGAACGTGGATCAGTTGATTAAACCTAAAAGGGTTGTATTTTTTGGGAGGGTTTCCCAAACATTAAATTTTTCCGCCCGTTACTCCACTCGCCCTGCCGTCTGCTGAAACCGTCCACCAGGCATTAGGAGGTGTAATTGCCCGCAAAATCAGATATGTCAGAGTGTTTACAAAAGGAAACGAACATGCAGGATCTCTGTTCTGGTGGAGCCTGTGTTTACTCGGCGAGCACAGCACCCCCCCCCCCACGCCGTCCTTCTGCTAACATACCGAAAAGTTAGCGTAAAAACAGGTAACATTGACTCTGATTCCACATGTGCTGTTTACCCAGAGGGCAGAGGTCACGGTGCGATAACACTCCCTCCAAGTACGTCATTGAATCAGAGTCAGCAGTCGTTTATCTGTTACTCTCAGTTACCGTGTGACTGAAGCGCACGGCGAACTGTGGGAAAGCAGGTCCTGCTATGTGGCTGCATTCTTGGAATAAAGCGTGAAGTTTAATCTGATTTACAGTAATTTAATTGAACACCACCTGGACGCTGGAATCTGCTGGTGATAATGGAGGAACGTGACTGGAGGTCTCAGAGCAGCAGCTCAAAGTGCATCGTGGGTTTTTTTTTTTTTTTTTCTGGTTAGTCTACCAGCAGCTAGTGCTGGGCGATATGGAAAAAAATCATATATCACGATATGGACTTTTTTTTTATATCACGATAATGATATATATCACGATATACCATAATAAAGTATGTTTTCAGTTATTCTCTGAAAAGTTTGACAAAAATTTCATTGCTTACTTTTCAACTTTATTTTGAAAGGACATTTAGCTGAACTGTCACAAACATACATTTTAGTGCAGCAAAAACAGGTAGGTACAGAGGTACAGTAGCTTTCACATTTTTTTTAAAGTGCACAACAGTTTCTGAGAGGAAAAACACATTTTTTCACTGAAGTTCATCTATAAAAAATAAACACAAATAATTTTTCAACTTTCTGAAATCTGTAACCTTGTAGTGCAAAGTTTGCAAACCAATATAAAGTGTCTAAAGTAAACATCAGGGTTGAAGAGAACTCTGTTTAAGGCATTAACCATGAATAAAAGTGCAAACATAAAAGGCTACTTTGTAGAAGTAGATATGATTCTATCAAATTTATCGTTGCAGGTTATTTAATTACATATTTGCTGTGATAATTGATAAAATTAGATTTGAAATGATAGAAACGATAGAAGAGAAATGGCACGATACACACTTTTCTAGCGTCCCCACGATATATATCGTCATATCGCCCAGCACTACCACCAGCCACCAAGTAGGGGTGTGAAAAAAGTTGGTAATATATCGCAATTTTCTGTCGCCCAATATGATATTGATTTTTCAGCTCCTAATATCGATTTTTTAGGAAAATTGTTTATTTTCACATTTAAATTGTTTAAAATTTAAATGTGCAAAAAGACTAATAATAAACAATAAATAGGTTGTTTTGAAGTAAATAGTTTTGACTCAATTTGTCCTCTGAATGATCAATATCATCTGATGAACATATACAGCAACTTGATTTTTCATCTCTACTTTTAATTTTGATATTAACTGGGTAGAATATCGCAATGTATCGTGATATATCACGATATCGTGATAATATCAAAATGTGACCCAAGTATCATGATGCATAGCGTAATGTTAAGTCCTTGCCAATACTCACCCCTACCACCAAGTAGACTCACTGGACTTTGTCCCGTGTCCTTGTGAGTTCTGGCGTCCTGCTGAAACTCTCCAAACATCTGCATAAAGTGCTGCAGCTGTGAAGCTTTTGATCTGTTTCAGTTCCAACCGGGTCACAAAAGCACTGATTCAGTTAAATTATGCAAAAGAGTGAGTGCATCTTTAGTTTGTGGTTTTACTCAGGAAGGTTATAACGTGTAACATCTTGGTTATAGACTTTTGTCCCCAGGTTCATACTCATACTTGCATGTCAATGCAACATTATTTTTTTTAAAAAGTGGTTTGTGCTCACAGGAGCTGGCTCTCTCTGTCTCTCTGGCCTTGGTGGCTTTTCTAATTTCCTTTACTTTTCTTTTATTCTGTGGAAACTCTGCACCTGTATGTGTTCACACCGGGGACTCTGGAAGGTGGTAACACTCAGTTTTCTGTCACTGGTTTTTTTGTGTAATGCAGCATTTGTGGCGGCATGATGAGCTGTAAATGTCATGTCACAAGGTTGGGTGTTGGCAGCTTTCTGGTAAATGTTTCTGACTGGTGGCTTAGTGGCTACTCTTAATAATTAATGTGCAAATAACTGCTGTAAATCGACAGCATGTATCAACTTGGTACGTCACATCATAAGTAGAAAAATGCCTTAGTTACATTCTTCTCTTTCTTTCAACTTCTCTGGAAAAATCTGAACGTGTTGTCCTGTATTCTTTCTCTCCATCCAAAAACAACCTGAGTAAGGAGCAGCTTCATGCATCTGATCTTTGTTCCAGGATGAAGCAAAACGCAGTTTGTTTTTTCAAGTCTGAAGATGCTCTTCTGATAGTGACTGGTGACGCCTCATGGATGGGTGGATGGATGGATGGAAAGATGGATGGATGGATGGACAGATGTCAGTCCCTGAGGGACAGTCCCTGGATGGATGGATGGATGGATAGATTCATGGATGGATGGATGGATGGATACATGGATGGATGGATGTTAGTTCTTGAGGGTCAGTGGGTGGATGGATGGATGTCAGTCCTTGAGGGTCAGTCCCTGGATGGATGGATGGATGGACAGATGTCAGTCCCTGAGGGAAAATCCTTGGATGGATGGATGGATGGATGGATGGATGGATGGAAAGATGGATGGATGGATGGATGGATGGATGTCAGTCCCTGAGGGACAGTCCATGGATGGATGGATGGATGGATGTCAGTCCCTGAGGGACAGTCCATGGATGGATAGATAGATGGATGGATGGATGGTGTCAGTCCCTGAGGGACAGTCCATGGATGGATGGATGGATGTCAGTCCCTGAGGGACAGTCCATGGATGGATGGATGGATGGATGGATGGATGTCAGTCCTCGAGGGACAGTCCATGAATGGATGGATGGATGGATGGATCGATGTCAGTCCTTAAGGGGCAATAAATGGATGGATGGATGGATGGACGGACATCAGTCACTGACGGTCTGTCCCTGGATGGATGGCTGGATGGATGGATGGATGGATGTCAGTCCCTGAAGGTCAGTGGATGGATGGATGGATGGATGTCAGTCCCTGAAGGTCAGTGGATGGATGGATGGATGGATGGATGGATGGATGTCAGTCCTTGAGGGTCAGTCCCTGGATGGATGGATGGATGGATGGATGGATGGATGGATGGATGGATGGATGGATCTGAACTCCAGTGTACCCAAACAGCAATAGAAACGCAGCGAACCCCTCTGCTCCATCAGTGATGATCCTGTCATTCCTGTTTTTCTTTATTCTTTCCTCCTTCTTCCTCGTTGTTGTTCTCTCTTTTTTAATGGCAGTTAGCAAACAGAAAAAGCAGTTCGGTGCCGTCACCAGGTGGTGCGGACCGGTAGTTGGCTGCATCAGTGGACGCTACGACCTCCATCACAGTGATGAAGATACGACACCTGACCACTAGAGTCTGCGGTTCCTCCACCGACCACTAGTGGCTGCGGTTCCTCTACCGACCACTAGAAGCTGCGGTTCCTCTACCGACCACTAGAGGCTGCGGTTCCTCTACCGACCACTAGGGGGGGTTGACCCCGTTACAGCAGCTGCCTCCAGGGTTTACCACCGACATCCCCTAATGGAGATGCAGTTTATGCTAAATGAGTACAGGAAACCCAATAATTTAATGATTTAGATCCTTACCAACATGGATGTCAAGTTACTGTTCCAACAATGTTTCTGTTTACTCTTGTTTGGCCTCTTGGTCTGGTTTTCTGGTCGCCTTTAGCATGACGCCTGTAGTGTGACGCCTGTAGCTGAGCTGCTTCCAGGGTTGTTGATGTGTGACGTTGTGCCTTAAAGCTGGAATCTGAACACAGTAGCCACGAGTAAAGTTGTCTTAGATGCCAGGAAACTGTATTGTGAAGAGTGAGCATTGGTGAAGTGGCAGGTATGAATTGTGAATTGGCCCCTGAAGGGCCGTTTTGTGGGTAACGTGGCAGACAGACTGATGGTGTAGTTAAAACAAAAAAGGCCTCTGCTTTTGATGTTGAATCTATTATTGCTTTGTGCTCTTTAATCTTTAAAGACCCCGTTCAGACTTGACATTAAAGTGTCTTCTGGGATGTTCAGTCACTAGTGGCCAGCTCTGACTGGATCTGAAACCGCCCTGGAAAGTCTTTAGCATTGGCCACCGTTTCCCAGGGTGCATTTTAATGCACCGTCAAAGTATACCGACCGAAGCGATACCACCTGTGAGATGTAAAGTTGGAGCAGATGTAAACCCCGGCCTGTCTCCAGTTTTGATGGACATCACATCCTCCCCTCTGAGGTAGACCGATGATTGAGGGATCATCATCCTGATGTGCTCGGTCCACGTCTGTTTTCCTTTACATATTCATTGTTTCAAGCCAGATTAATGTTGTAAAGATGGAGAGAGAGAGAACTCAGTTCCGTTGACGTCATTATAAATGATGTTTACCTAAATAATCCTCACCATCTGTCTCTCTGACCTGAAATAATGCTCCAATCATGTTTTAAAAATAAGAAATTTAATTTAATATCCTTCAGTAATATGCATTTCGGTGGGGAACTTGAGCCGATTCAGTCGATCCACATTATTTGAGTCAAGTGATTCACGTGGTTTGTTCTCATACGGTTGCAGTTTGCTCAGGTCTGTTGCTCAGAGAGTTTAATTCAAAAACAGTCCAGGTCAGGTGAGACTTTTCATTCACACGATGTTCCCCTGTAAGACGCCATAATCTTTTTTTTTTTTTTTTACGTTTCCAGATGTCAACAAATCAATTTATAAACTGCTAATTTTTAAAATGCTAAGGAATACATGTGGTGAAGCAGACTGAGTTGGCTAGAAAATGGAGAAAGTCATCTTCTGTTCTGGAATAGTAATGGATGACTGGGTCATTGACTTCTGCTTGTTCCTGTGATGGACTGGATGGATGGATGGATGGATGGAGGGGTGGGTGGATGGATGGATGGATAGATGGTTGGATGATTGGATGGATGGTTGAATGGATGGATGAATAGATGGTTGGATGAATAGATGGTTGGATGGATGGATGGATGTTGGATGGTTGCTGGATGGATGGATGGATGGCTGAGATGGATTGGATGGATGGATGGATGGATGGATGGATTGGATGGATGGATTTGCTTGGATGGATGGTTGGATGGTTGGGCTGGATGGTTGGCTGCTGGATGGATGGCTGGCTTGATGGCTGGATGGAGGATGGATGGATGGATGGAGATGGTTGAATGGATGGCTGGATGGATGGCTGGATGGCTGTTTTTGGCTGGTGGCTGGATGGGTTGGATGGCTGGATGCTGGTTGTTTGGCTGGCTGCTGGATGGCTGGTTGGCCTGGATTGGCTTGAATGGCTGGATGGCATGGATGGGATTGGCTTTATGGTTTTGATCGCTGGTTGATGGCTGGTTGGATGGATGGCTTGTTTGATGATGATGGATGGATTTTGAATGGATTTGGATTGGTTGAATGGATGTTGGATGGATGGATGGTTGATATTGGATGTGGATGGATTGGAATGGCTTAATGGATGGTGGATGGAATGGATTGGATGGATGGGTGGATGGATGGATGGATGGATGGATGGATTGAATGGATGGTTTGGATGGATGGATGGATTGGTTGGATGTGGCTGGCTGCCTGGATGCCTGGCTTGTTGGACTTGTGGCTGGTTGCCTGCTGGCTGGATCGATGGTTGCCTGGATTGTTGGCCCGTTGGCTGGCTGGTGGATGGTGGATTGATGGTGCTGGCTGATGGTTTCCTGGCTTGTTGGAATGGATGGATTGCTGGTTGCCTGGCTGGTTGCCTGGATTGTTTGGCTGGATGCTGGATGGTTGGCTGGGTTGCTGGTTGAATAGATGGATTGTGGGATGGCTCGGTGGTTGGCCTGGATTGTTGGATGGCTGGATGGATGGCTGGTGGATGGATGGCCTGGATGTTGGATGGTGGTGTTGGAACGATGGATGGATGGTTGGCTGGTGAATAGATGGATGGATAGATGGTTGAATGGATTGTTGGAACAGTGGATGGATGGATGGATGGATGGATGGATGGATGGATGGATGGATGGATCAGACAAAATCACTAAACCATGGTACCAGTACCATCAGTCGAGGTTCAACATTCACTTGCTATATCCGTGCACGTATAGGAACAGAAGTGTGACATAAAATACAAATTTAATAAAAAGGCAGAATAAACAAAGTTAAAAATTGAGCAAGTTTATGAAAGCAAGAATGAATAAATGATCAGTCTTTAAAATAAGTTTAAAATCAACTATTCTCTTTAAAAAATGGAACCCAAAAAAAAAATTTCCTTCAATTCAATTCAAATACAGTTAAGTAAAACTTTAATAATCCTCAAAGGGACATGAGTCGTCGCAGTAGTTGAAGCCTCGTCAATGAGTCATTATAGACGTTCTAGCTGTGGGCAGGAAGGACCTTCTGTAGCGTCAGTGTTACAGACCATCTGAAGAAGACTCTTGACTGAAGACACTGTTCTTCAATCACTCGGTTGTGAACAGGATGTTTCTCATTTCATGAAATATCCTCCTTTGTTCAACCGGCTCCGGATCAGTCATCGGTCCCCCGAACAGAGCCGCCCTTCTTCATCAGAGTTTCCATTTTCTTTCAGTCACTGGCTCTGATGTTGCTCCTCCAACAGATGACTTCAGATTGGACTTGTAGACGATACGCAAGGCTCCCCTGAAATCCACAATCACCTCCTTTGTCTTTAAAGATGAGATGATTGTTGCCATTGTCTCTAATCTCGACTTTCAGGGTTTTTTTTAATAATTGGTGGTCCAGGGTTTAATATTTGGGAAGCACCTCATTGTCCTGGTGGGGAAGGTGTTGATGTCGTCGGTAGTTGGCTCAGAGTTTCTTCAGCTTCCTGTGACCGCCTTGAAACAGAAGAGATAACCAAAGCGTTAATGTGAGTAAAAGGCCTTTAAACTGAAGTTTTATCTGATGTCCTCATTAGTCTAGATTTACAATCTGAGCTGTTCATTAATGTTTCAGCAGCAGCAGAAACTACTATCCTTCTGTCCAGTAGACCAGAGAATCTGCACACGTTCTTAAATGAACTGGGACGTCCAGGTCATTTTTCGAAACCAACTTTGGTGTTTAATGGCGAGTATGAATAAGTGCTTTTGGAAAACTACATCCTTGGGGATGTCGTAGGTAGCAAAGCCCCTAGAGCTGAGCGATTTTATCGATTCTGCGATATATATCGATATTTTATTTCCCCAGAGAGTATCGATTTTTCAGTCGTGGGTATCGATATTCTAAGCTTCTTTCAAAACCCCCGTGTCCCACCTTTAAAAGCTTGCAAGCAACAATTTGCACTATATAATAAATGAAACTATTTTTCTCAACAAATCTTTTATTCATTTTGTCCAGGATTTGCAAGCTGCCTGTCAGCCATATAATGTGTAATTGATGCTTTCAGTTCAATAAATTCAAACAAAGGGTGAATTCCAATTCCTCCATTAACCCTCAATCTCAACCGTCGCCCTTAACCCTCAATTTTTAGCCCTCAATCTTAACCCTCCAAAGTCAATGTAAGGGTTATCTTGTGACTTAGAAATGGGACACCCCTCGAGTGCAGCTACGTCTTCAGACTGAAATGTATTGGATGTATCCGTCGTTACACAACAAGGTATACAAGTAACGTGAAGTCGGCCGGGACCTCCGGTCCGGCAGCAACATCATAAAGTAAAAAAATAAATGTTACGCAACAACGATGTTAATCCATGAAAAAAATCTCAAACAAACACAATAAAATGGTTTCGTAACATTTATGTCTTTAAGAACTACTAAGATACTTACATTTGTAGCTAGCTATTTTTGTCACCATCCTTTTCGAAAGATGTCTTGGCTAAATTACCCTATGCCTTCTGGGTAGCCCTTACTTCCAAGGGTGGTGCTAGAGAATCTCAAATTTGAGGGCGATACAGCCCTTAAAATTGTCCCTCAATCTGACGTTCTTAGAATCTGGACAGCACTCGCACTTAGCGGGAGCGCACATTTTTGATATTGAGGGTTAAGGGAGGAATTGGAATTCACCCAAAGTCATTGGAACACTCACAAGATGTCACCAAAATCACTTTGTCCCTTTAAAATCTTTCAGAAAATGATGTAAATGTATTGTGAGATGAATATCGATATATATCGTATCGTGAGCCGAATATTGTGTATCGTATCGTGAGATTATTGTATCGCTACAGCCCTAAAAGCCCTCCAAAAAATTTAGTTGACCTGAAGTTAAAATAACATAACTCCTGGCGGTAGAAGGTCACGGATGACCAGTTCTTCTCACCACTCTGTAAATGAGACTCCGGAGTCTCCGGAGAGAAAACGTGTTAAGTTAAAAAAGGTAGGTAGACAGGAAGAGGTGTTTTTCTGACTTCTGCAGATACAAAAACAGGAGGAAAAAAAACGAGACACTAAAGAATTTAATGTAAACGTTTGATGTTTTCTGTCATTAATTCCGGATTAAATGATGCGCTGTAAAACCAAATGAGGCATCAAACCCATTACAACGGCGGCCTGTTGTCTGACGTGGTTATTTTTATCGTCCGTAGTTAATACTCTACCTGTCGAGGATTACGTGTCACAGGAGAGCTTTTGTCGTTGCGGCAGCGCCCGTCTCTCTCTCTCGCTGTTGTCACTCGTGTCCATTCGTGCGCGTCCCCAGTCGACCCCTCCGCCACCGGCCGACTGATGTAACCGGCGGCTAATTTTAGTTTATGAGGTGTGGGACCGCTGGGTGTTACCCTAGCTGCAATTTTAGACCAGCAAGCTGGGAGCATCGTCCCCCGCGGGGCTCCCATCTATCGTAATTATCTCACCGTCAGGGGTTGGACGGGGGGCTCGGACCTCGCCGGCCTCCTTCGGCTCCCGTTAGCTCCTCACGTGGGGCGCTGGCACGCCCAGGACCTCAGAGGCCCCCCGGTGGCAGGCCAGCGTGGCCTCGCAGCACCCCGGCTGCCGCGCTGCCATTGGACGGATCCGGTCCCAGCGAGGAGGATGTTATCTAACGCGTACGTACGGGCGAGCGTGTTGATATCTAGGCTAACGTCAGACGGGAGAGTTCAACCCAATTAGTTCAGATTAGAGGTGCGGGTCGTCCTGAGCGCGGCTCATTTGCGAGCGTGTAAGATTTCTGTGAGATCTAGTTTAGTATAAATAAGTAATATCATCTGTGTTCTGCTGACAGGACGTGTGTGTTTGTGTAGGACTCATAATTACCCGGTCTACGTGCAGGGTCACCCGTGGGCAGAGGAAAGTCGTTGCATGTTTCTTGGGTGGCGTTTCATCTATTTTATTTTTGTTTTTTGTTTTTTTATCTTGGCACCTTTTTCCTCACCTGTGTTTGTCATGTGTGTGCTGCAGCCAGCAGGTCTGTTGATGTTGTCTCTTATCTGTGGTCCCCACATCAAAAGCAGACCCCCCCCCCCCCCCCGCCTCTCCAGCCGGCCCCCCTGTCACTCACAGCTGTTTCGCTCGCCCATCTCTCCCTGCACATCACTGTTTTTGTTCCCTCTCTGCTGTTCCATCGTCTCTCTCTGTCACATTTTTCTGTTTCTCCTCACCTGTTTTCCACTTCACACAACAACTCTCTGTTTACTCCCCCCCCCCCCCCCCCCCCCCAAAAAAAAAAAAAAGCCTTAATGCCTCCCTCTCCCTCAGACTCTTCTGTCCCTATTTGTCGTTACCCAACAATATCCACTGATGTCTGGGAGAAAAATGACGGATTTCTGCATAAGATGTAGGATTTAAATAGGGGTGCATGATAATTATCGACTATCGGGCCTATAACAGGAAATTATGACGTCATCCCGATAAGTCCGATATCATGACGAATAGCCCCGATAACATGTATTTATTCTTGTCAACACAGCAGTGCCTCGCTCCCTCTGAGCCTTGAATGACCGGCAGTGAATGTTATGTTCAAGTGACGTCAGCATAATCAGAAAAATGATTTCTCAGTAAGAAAAATCAACAATATCCCCTCATGCCAGTAAACAACTCGTTAACTCGGTCATAATTTTAGTAGTTGCTGACTTGAATTGATATTCGCAGTATTTTCCGACATGTTACACATAAAAAATAGAAAAAATAGAAAAGGCTAAAAGAACGACTAGCAAACGAGGGAACGTGTGAATTTACGTTACACCTTGAATGCAGCCTGGAGCACAGCGCTGATCACAACAAACATGGCGGCGTGGAACTTTGTTAAAGTTTCAGAAGAAGATAGTTTGGTGGTTATTTGTGACGAATCCTCCGAGTGAATTCTACGAGGAGGGAAGCACAAGCTTTAATACGTAAAACCCGATCGGCCACCTACAACATAACAATCGCTTCCATGGAGTTTTGAAATCGTGCTAACGTGAGCTAACAGAAGCTAATGCTAACGTGCGCAAGCCAGCAGCAGTCTCCCCCCCCCTTCTCCCTCATTCCTCTCATCTAAATCTTCCATGAGATTAAAAAATAAAAACTGCTGAACCTCATTTACTTTAATTAAAGGTATTAATTTAAATGGAACCACAAGCTAAATTCTTTAAATGTTAATCTTTTTCAGTTAGTAATTCTGATGCATGTATTTCCATCAGTTCAAGGAGCCTTTATTTTTTATATCAGTCAGTAATTAACCTTATTTAAGTTAATGTGAGATATCAAATAGGTTTGTTTGATAGCTTTACAAAAATGTTTGAGAGGCTTGCCAGAATTTTTTCTTTGGAAAAAAAAAATATCTGTTCATTTAAAAAGTCAAAACTATTTTTGATTTTGTTCATAAAATTGATGTAATGATCTTAGGTATATGTGTGTGTTATTGGTTATCGGTATCGGTTTTAAAAAACAGTTATCGTGCATCCCTAGATTTAAGTCTCTTGTACCCCAGTGTGGTGAAGAGAAACAGGTAAAATTCAGATATACATTTGCTCCTCAATATAAGGCACGACCATATTATGCATAATAGCGAATGTAACATCAGTAGCTCCGTTTCAGGTAAAATAGAGCTGCTTATAAAAATCAAATCACACCTCAGAGCATCTCACAACAACTTAAGACCGGCTCTTAGACGAAACATAGTATGCAGTGTTCTCAAGAGCGCTTTTCTCTCTCAGCTTTGCTTGACACACTTGAGTCTGACGTAGGGAGAGCCTATATTTGGAGGGTGTCATCAACAGTTTTACAGTTTTCTATCAGGACCCCCCCACCCCTCCTTCCCTTCCCGAGCTGGATACTTACATGCTGGTACACGTGCAGTGTGTCACATGAATCAAGTCTGACTTGCCTTTTGTATTTGACGGGGAGTACAGTGCACACGCAGACAGTTTCAGGCCAAGCGCTAGATAAAAGTAGACTAAATGGAAAATTCCTCCCTCACATACTTTTCTGAACTGTCAGGCGCGCCGCCGTTCAGGAGCTGTCCAACGCCGATGTGATGGACCGACTGTGTGTCAGAACTTAGGATCTAGTCGTTCCAGCTCCTGCGGGTCGGTGTTGGTAGACGGCTGTGGCGCTGTCAGAAAATATCAGATATTCAGGGCTGTCTTTAAGGCTCCGGAGCTTCAGTAGAGCAACATGAGTATTTGATGCTTTCTTTGTCTATTATTGTAGTTCTTGAAAACGTTGATCTGACTCAGCTTGATACGTCACCTCCTTTAAAACATGTTGGAACATGTTCAAGTTAAAGGGCTGTATGAATAAGTTATTATTATTATGATCAAAGACATGAGCAAATTTGTTGGTTCAAAAAACACGACCTAGTAGTGCTGGGCGATATGGAAAAAATCATATATCACGATATGGACTATTTTATATCACGATAACGATATATATCACGATATACCATAATAAAGTATGTTTTCAGTTATTCTCTGACAAGTTTGACAAAAATTTCATTGCTTACTTTTCAACTTTATTTTGAAAGGACATTTAGCTGAACTGTCACAAACATACATTTTAGTGCAGCAAAAACAGGTAGGTACAGAGGTACAGTAGCTTTACATTTTTTTTAAAGTGCACAACAGTTTCTGAGAGGAAAAACACATTTTTGCACTGAAGTTCAGCTATAAAAAATTAACACAAATTATTTTTCAACTTTCTGAAATCTGTAACCTTGTAGTGCAATGTTTGCAAACCAATATAAAGTGTCTAAAGTAAACATCGGGGTTGAAGAGAACTCTGTTTAAGGCATTAACCATGAATAAAAGTGCAAACATAAAAGGCTACTTTGTAGAAGTACATATGATTCTATCAAATTTATCATTGCAGGTTATTTAATTACATATTAGCTGTAATAATTGATAAAATTAGGTTAGAAACGATAGAAGAGAAATGGCACGATATACACTTTTATATTGTCCCCACGATATGTATCGTCATATACCCAGCACTACGACCTAGCTATGTTTGAAATAATTTAAAACTCATGAAAGTCAATGACATCCATCATTATTTATTCCATTTTGATTCAAGAGAATATTTTACATCAGCCATTCCCAAACTTCATAATACAGAGGCCCAATTTTAAATGTAAACAATCTCTTCGGCCCACTCAAACCTTTAATCATAATTGTGATCAACATTAGGGGTGTGAAAGAAAATCGATTTGACGATATATCGCGATATTCGGCTGCCCGATATAATATCAGTTTTTCAGCTCCTTATATCGATTTTTAGGAAAATTCATTCATTCACTTAAATGTGCAAAAACACTAATAATAAACAATAAATAGGTTGTTTTGAAGCAAATAGTTTTGACTCAATTTGTCCTCTGAATGATCAATATCATCTGATAAACATATACAGCAACTTGATTTTTCATCTCTACTTTTACTTTTGATATTAACTGGGTAGAATATCGCAATGTATCGTGATATCGTGATAATATCGTATCATGACCCATGTATCACAATACATATCGTATTGTGAGGTACTTGCCAATACTCACCCCTAATCAACATACAAGACTAAAAGCTACATTTCAATATTAATGTAAGGAGTCAACAAATAAGGTGACACTTGTCGTATTAAGATGACAGTAGAATAACACTCAATTAGTTTGTTTTATTATTTCTAAATATTTTTAAATCATTTAGTGAATATTTTACAGTAATTAAAAACATATTTCAAAAAATATTGAGGATTTAAAACGTATTTGTTTATTTTTGATGACCTCTCTCGACCCACCTGCAGTACCGGTGACGGCCCACCAGGGGCGGCGCGGGCCACACTTTGGGAATCAGTGTTTTACATCATTAAAATGGCGTCAAGAAAAAAAAATATGATGCCCTTAACCTTTTTTTTTTTTTTTTTTTTAAATGCAATCAGCATTCGCCACCAACAAGTGACGTCTGTAGCTCCCAGTGAACCTTCTTCCTCTGCTAACAGGTATTTTTGCAAATACCTGCACACTTTTCTGTTTTCCTGAGATCTAAGGAGGCCCTTTGGCAAATTTTTGAATTTTTTATTTCCAGACTTTACTGCCGATGATCAAAGATTTTGAGATCAGGGCTCATCCATGTCCAGGAACAGTCTCTTTTTAAGCTTTTTAAACTCATCCTGTCGGAGGACCAGTGATGGCGGCTGAGGCTAATGGACCCCAGCCGGTCTGGAGACTGTTCTGAGGTTTTAGAGTAGCTGCAGTACTCTTCTGTGTGAAAGCTTCATCTTTCTGCCTGTAAACATCGAGCAGATGAGGTTTGTGGCCTTTCAGCATCCATTTCAGCAGTTCCAAGCCTGTTTTTTTTTTTTTTTTTTTTTTTTGTATTTCTCTGGGTCTTATTCAGTGGAGCCCATCGCTGTTCAGCAAGTTGAAAAATGTACGAGTTCAGCTTGAACGTCTCCGTCTCTCCTTGACTCTCGGTCCATCACCGGACATCCAGGGAGGTCAACTGCAGTCTCCATCAGAACCTTCTAATAATATTTCAGCAGTCGTCTCCATCAGAACCTTCTAATAATGTTTCAGCAGTCATCTCCATCAGAACCTTCTAATAATGTTTCAACAGTCATCTCCATCAGAACCTTCTAATAATATTTCAGCAGTCGTCTCCATCAGAACCTTCTAATAATATTTCAGCAGTCGTCTCCATCAGAACCTTCTAATAATATTTCAGCAGTCGTCACGGGAAGCTGAAGCTGCCTGGAGATGTTTTATGGCCTCGTCATGTTCAGTGTTGTAAATGCAAATTTACCAAACTGCTCGGTTACCTTTAACTTCCTTTAAAACGGCTAATGAACGTGATTATAAGGCAGTGATTTAAAAGTACCGCATGTATGTCGTGAGTACCAACACGTTTGTTTGTCCTGTAACGTCTGAAGGGAATCATAGATGATGCATTTAACCTTTTCTGTCTAGTAATTCTGCTTTCAGGTATATTTCTGATGAGCCACTGGAAGGGTTGGAGTCCATATTTGTTGTCATTGTTGTTGGTTATATTTGTAACCTTGTCCCTCCTTTACTTGTGTTTCAGAGTTGTGAGCAGCCATGACGAAGTCTTACGAATTCAACTGGCAGAAGCAGGTGCCCGAGTTCATGCAGGACGGCGCCTCCTTCGACCGGTTCGATGAGGTAAGACCAGTCCGCCAGTAACCCTCTGATTGTTTGTTCCCATCTACTGTCTAGCCGTGAACGCACGTACGCAGTCGAGCTCCTGTCTCCTCAAAGCAACAACTCTCAAACCGTTTCTTTATCTTGAAATGGAATCATTTATCATCCGCTGGAGGGAGTTTGGTTTTTCCCCGACACACACAATGGCTCCGTCACCCGTCTGTGCAGTAACACACACACACACACACAGAAGGCTTTAAATTAGACTTCAGTTATCTCAAACTGGGAATATTGGTGGCAGCTGAATGGAGAAGTAGTTTTCCAGTAGCTCCTGTGATTTTATCAGTGAGACACGGCTGAGTTATGAGTCACTGCTGTGTGCAGGAGAGGTTTTCCAACGTTGTCAGTCCATGTATGAAGACGACCAGCAGGCCGTGGAGTTTCCTCTATTCAGTCAACACATTTACGGTCAAATTAATTAGGGATGAACGATAACTATTGATCCAATAACTATCGGGCCGATAACAGGAAATTATGACGTCATTCCGATAAGTCCGATATCACGACAAATAGCCCCGATAACATATATTTCTGTCAACACAGCAGTGTCTCGCTCCCTCTGAGCCTTGAATGACCGGCAGTGAATGTTATGTTCAAATAACGTCGGCATAATCAGAAAAACGATTTCTCAATCAGGAAAATCAAGAATACCCCCTCATGCAGAAAACAACTTGTTAACTTGGTCATAATTTTGGTAGTTGCTAACTTGAATTGATATTCGCAGTATTTCCCCTCATGTTACACATAAAAAAAGAAAAAAAATAGAAAAGGCTGAAAGAACGACTAGCAAACGAGGAAACATAGGAATTTACATTACACCTTGAATGCAGCCTGCATTGTGCTGATCACAACAAACATGGCGGCGTGGAACTTCGTTAAAGTTTCAGAAGAAGATAGTTTGGTGGTTATTTGTGACGAATCCTCCGAGTGAATTCTACGAGGAGGGAAGCACAAGCTTTAATACATAAAACCTGATCAGTCACCTACAACATAACAATCGCTTCCATGGAGTTTTGAAATCGCGCTAACGCGAGCTAATGCTAACGTGCGCAAGCCAGCAGCAGTCTCCCCTCCCCTCTTCCTCATCTCTCTCATCCAAAGCTTCCATGAGATAAAAATAACAAAAAAACTACTGAACCTCATTTACTTTAATTAAAGGTATTAATTTAAATGGAACCACAAGTCAAAATCCTTTTAAATGTTAAATCCTTTTCACTTTGTAATTCTGATGCATGTATTTCCATCAGTTCAAGGAGCTTTTATTTTTTATATCAGTCAGTAATGAACCTTATTTAAGTTAATGTGAGATATCAAATAGGTTTGTTTTGATAGCTTTAAGAAAATTGTTTGAGAGGTTTGCCAATAGTTTTTCAATGGAAAAAATAAATATCTCTTCATTTAAAGAGTCCAAACTATTTTTGATTTTGTTCATAGTATTGATGTAATGATCTTAGGTATATGTGTGTGTTATCGGTTATCGGTATCGGGTTTATCGTGCATCCCTTAAATGAATTAGATTTTATTGTGATCTAGGTATCTATCTGGATCTGTGTACATACCAGCCATGTATGTCTCCTTTTTTTTTCTTTTTTCGTCCACTTTTCCGTTGATAAACTTAATCAGGACACCAAGGTAGGACATCTGACGCGCAGTGGCAAAAGTGTGTCACCCAAACGTGCGCACGCTCTCGGAAAGACACGCACGTTACCCCCCCGCACGCGTCAGGAAATCCCCTCAGTCCTCTCCGTTTCATGTGGCCGTCCAACCGGTGGGGGGGGGACTTCCATCAAATCTACGTCCAAGCTGGCCGGAGCAGAGAAACTGGGCCGCCGTGCTTCTGAAGACGGTCCTCCGTGTGCCGCCATGGCCGCCGCCGCCGCTAGCTTCCAGCCAGGCTGATGCAGGACGGTGTCAGGACTCGGCCTGGATGCTAATAAGGTCGACGGATCAGAGGCGTGAGACAGGACGCACCGCCAGTATCTCAACTCTGCTTTATTTATTTTTTTTCTTCCCATCATCCAGTGCGTTCTAAACAATACCGATGTAAATCTGTCCTTGAAACAGAACCGTTTCCTTTCCGAGGCTGCCGAGGCTCAATCGGCCTCCGTTCAGATGACAAACACATGCAGGAACACACGTCCAAAACAGAATAGAGTTGTTTTTCTTTCCTGCAAAATGCACTGAAACCCCACTGAGTGACAGATGGTAGAGGCAGGTATGTGCATGTGTGTGCGTGCACGTGCGTGCATCTGTCGAAATTAAAAAGAGTGACACGGGTTGTAAAAGCTATTGTTAGAATCTTGTTCCTCTCCTTAAATAGAAGCTGAACTTGCTATTTTTTCCTCCTCCTCTGTTTATTTTTACCTTCGTTTAGAACATTTGAAACACTTTAAGGCTTCAAGCGCGTTTGTCTTACGGCGGTAAATCATAATGAGTTCTGTCCCACGGAGGTCAAAGGTTAAACAGATCCGTTGTAATCCGTCGCGCTCAGAGCAGAAGACCTTCCTCGCTGCGTTAGTGTTCGTTCCATTCATTATCTCCCTGATTGGAAATCAGTCACTTAAGATCTGGATGATGCTTGGTTTCCATGGAGACCAAGCAGCCTCGTATCCACGGCAGCTGAAGGCGGAGAGTAACGGACCGGAGCCGTGACACTCTTAAAACGCATTAGCGCTTCTTCTTCTTTCTGTGTTGTTTTTTTCCTGCCGCCTGCCTGCTGGCGCTCATCTAACGTTTTATTATCAACATCAGATACGATGGAGTTGCTGTTGCACACAGGCTGCTTAAATAAGGTTCATTACTGACTGATATAAAAAATAAAGGCTCCTTGAACTGATGGAAATACATGCATCAGAATTACTAACTGAAAACATTCATTCCTTAATGACAATAAAAAATAATGCACAGGTCATAATGTACTGACACAAGTTAGACTTGTCTGTGTAAATAAACTGAAAAAGTGCACTCCATAGTAACAAAGAAATTACGTTTAAAGGATTTTGGCTTGTGGTTCCATTTAAATTAATGCCTTTAATTAAAGTAAATGAGGTTTAGTAGTTTTTTTTGTTTTTTTTTTTAAATCTCATGGAAGCTTTAGATGAGAGATGATGGAGAGGAGAGGAGAGCTGAGACTTGCCTGCTGGCTTGCTCATGTTAGCTCACGTTAGCTCACGTTAGCGCAATTTCAAAACTCCATGGAAGCGATGGTTATGTTTCAGGTGGCTGATCAGGTTTGACGTATTAAAGTTTTAAAGTTTTCCCTCCTTCGCTTGGAGCATTTGTCAAAAATAACCAGCGAACTATCTTCTTCTGAAACTTTAACGAAGTTCTACACCATCACCGCCATGTTTGTTTGTTTTTATCAGCGCACTGTTCCGCAATGCTGCATTCAAGGTGTAAAGTAAATTCCTCCGTTCCCTCGTTTGCTAGTCGTTCTTTCAGCCTTTTCTATTTTTTCTATTTTTTTATGTGTAACATGTGGTAAAATACTGCGAATATCAATTTAAGTCAGCAACTACTAAAATGATGACCGAGTTAACGAGTTGTTTTCTGGCATGAGGGGGTATTCTTGATTTTCCTTATTGAGTAATCGTTTTTCTGATTATTCTGACGTCACTTGAACATAACATTCACTGCCGGTCATTCAAGACTCAGAGGGAGCGAGGCACTGCCGTGTTAAAAAAAATATATGTTATCGGGGCTATTCTTCATGATATCGGACTTATCGGGTTGATGTCATATTTTTCTGTTATCGGCCCGATAGTTATCGTGCATCTCTTAAAAATTACACACGGCAAAAACAGAAAAAAGTTTCAGAATATCACCTGCGTATTCGAAGGTCTTTTCCTTTCCGGTGTCAAACATTTTACGCACACATCTGAGCTGCGCTCAGCTTGGCATTGTTGGAACGAACGTTCAAACGTCCTTGTTTTGGCGTCACAGCGGCGAGTTTTCCGTTAGCGTAACAGTCCCGTGTGCTCTTATTTTAGAGCGTCTCCTTCATAGACGTGGCTGCTCTATAAAATCAATCCTCCGTCAGTCGTAACTCAGATGAAAGAGCTAAGCTTTTATAAGTGCACTTACAGCAGCCTCACTGTTTCCTAAATGGAGACGGGACCGTTCCTCGGCTTTACGGCCGTTTTTGATGTCACAGGCCAGACGGCCTGCTCCTATTCGCAGCCGTGTACCTCACGGCAGCGACACCCCGACATGACAAATTACCTGCGTGCACGTGTGTGTGCGCACGGGTGAGAGCGACCCAGTGGCCTTCAGCCGCTCTATTTTTAAACCTCTTATGTTTTTGGCCTCCTCACGCGTGCGGTGAACCGTATTAAAATGTTACAGCACACACTGGCGTGGTCAGGTGGGTCGAGTTTCTACCTGGACACCTCAGATGGACCGAACACACGTGTGCAGCTGCATCACTCAGGGTTCTCATCTCGTGCCCGTCCGTGTTTGCATTTAGCAGTTGATAACGGCGGCCACATACACCTCTGTTTACCTTGGAGGCGGGTCTGCACAAAAATGTATGTTTAAGTATTTGTGCAGCGCTCTGTGCGTGTCCTCAGGCAGGTGTATCTCATTCGAGCTTCATCTCGTTGTCTGATTGCGCAACCTTGCAGGAAACCGTTATTATCAAAGAAGCATGTGTCTGTGTTTAACGTTTGCTCCTTTTCCCTGCAGGACCCGTACATCTTTGAGCCCAACTGTCAGATGAAGGTGGATGACTGCGGGTTCTTCATCACCTGGAAGAGCGAGGGAAAGGTACGCTGTCCGTTTCCGTTTCCCTCCAGTGTTTTTCCGGAAAAACAAAACAGCAGCTCTTATCGCGCTGCACATCAGAAGAGCTTTCCTGACTCTCTTCCATTGATCTCACCTCTGCACAGGGCTTAAAGTATTTGATATCACTTTTGAGTTCATAAGCTCATCTACCAATGATATGAGAGGAACACAACTCTCTCTAAAACTAACTTTATTAGTCGATCAGATGTAGAACAGGGCGAGTTTTGGAAAAACGTGCTTCAACCAAGTCCCATGTTTCATAGATGCTCGATTGCCCAGCAGAGAGACGTATCGTCGGAAAGTAGGATGGAGAGTAAAATCATGAATCCTGGGGAAGATGCTCTCCTAATTGATAAAGGATTAAAAAATGGCGCTGGGAGTGTGAATGGGAGAGAGATGGAAAAACGATTAGCCTTTTGGTAGCAGGTGATAAGAAGTTAAGAGAAACAGGTGAAAAAGCTGTAGAAAGCTCGTACACTGATCCCTCGCCAATTCCCGGTTTTAGTTCCGCGGTTTTAGTTATTAGCGGATTTTTCAGAAATATGTATATAATTAAAAAAAAAATTTTAAATCACAGAAACATCACAGGATGTTGTGCGCGTTCTCTCACAGTGAAGAAGTGTTGTGAGCCAGCCTGGCCGCTTTAAGAAAGTGGCCTTATGGGTAATGATGTGGCCTTATGGGTAATGTAGTGTGTGTGTCGTGGGACGGCAGAAGAAAACAGGGTTAGATGAAAAGTGTAGTGAGCATCAACAGCAGCCCCCAGCGTGTAGATTTACATTCTCTGTTAACCGACAGGAGCCCAACAATACAACCTGTGTGATGTTACAAGTTCCTGCAGTGCCAGAATAAAGTTCCCGTTCCATGCAGAGAAAACCAGACTTTTTCTTTTGTTGTTGTTAGCGTGTTAGCCGCTAATTACGAGCCAAAAATAGCACAATACCAGCGGTTTCTTTACTACGGTTCAGAGACCAGAGGCTGTGAAGGTAACAGAAAGACCACAGTTGAGCCTTTGTCTTGTTTCGCTACTTTTTTGGGGTTTTTAAACATATTTTAAACACATTATTGAGGCTCGGGGGGCTCCGGCTCCAGTTAGCGGATTTTGATTTACACAGGGGGGGTGCCGGTCCCCATGCTGCATTGACGGCCTTTGTCATAAACCCTCAACTGAATGGTTGTCATCCAAATTTACATCCTGCCTGAATGAATTTCACATTCCCTTATAACAGAGAGAAGGTGACATGTTATACGTCTCTCTGTTATGAAGGGTCATCTTGTCAGCTGCAGCAAAACTTGATATCAAAAGTATCCTAAACGCTACACGTGTTAACTACCATGTTGTAGTAACAACCTCTACTTCCACTGCACACACATGCACGCACAAAAGTTTGGGCTCAGAATATTTTTTTGCTTTAACCCCTGCAGCTTAAGAAACATGTGCAGGTGAGAAGAACAGCTGCAGGTCCAGGTTAATGATACGAGGTAGTGAAATCAGACGTTCTCCATGATGGTCAACTTGCTTTCACAACTCTTTCCTGTGAGAAAAGGAAGCAAAACATGTCTCCATCCATCATCTTAACCCGTTTACTCTGTAGTCTGAAAGTCAGAAACTGGAAGGTGCCTTCGTTGGTCTCCATGTTTTCCTCTGCACCTGTTCACATGTTCTTCCCTCTGTCTTTTATCTACCTGTCCACCCGTCTCACAGGAAGGCCAGGTCCTCGAGTGCTCCCTCATCAACAGCATCCGTGTCGGTGCCGTTCCAAAGGTGAGACCTTCTCAAAGACACTTTTTATCACCTCTGCCTTCAGTAAAATCCACGGCCTCACTCCAGCCAGTCTGGGCAGGACGCCATGTGAGGCGTATTATTCCCGCCTCGGTGGGCGACGGCTGCTGTGGTATATTTTAGCAGGTGTAATGCCTGATCAGGTCCTCCCAGCTTCCCTCTCCAGTACCAGATTCACGACGGCGCACCGGCAGAACACGAAGCATGAAATATTTAACTCATCAATATTAATGCGAACCTGGACGGATGCGGCCGCCGGTTGCATCTGAAGCAGTTTTTTTTTTTTTTTTTTAGAGGAGTAATGAGGAAGCGCTCTCGTGGAGATAATCGTTCGGAGAACCGTCCGGGGTCACGGAGTTCACATTTAAGGATCAACAGCTCACAGCCAGAAGGAGACCTGCCCCTGTCAGGAGGAGTCATCCTCATCCTGCGATGGGAAACTGATCCTGGCGCAGCCGAGACGTGCTGGCCGGCAGCGCCGCTCCGGCTTTTTCATTGCCAGTTGATTCGTTTATCAGACGTGGAGCCAGGCTATAACGAAAGCCTATAGGCTCTCTCTTTATATTAAATATTGATTCATGCAGCGTTCCATTAACAGTGACACATAACATCCAGCATCTGGCGTCATGCCGACTGTTTGAATCATGAAAGCTGTTATTAGATGCCCATTCGGGCACCGGCTGCTGATTAGGATGCGAATCCCATCAGAGCTCTTAAAGTCGGGAGCCTGACGGGAAGCGCCGGGGAGGAGCCATCAGATCAGCAACAGCAGGGCTCCTCCTCAGAGGTCAGCGGTGTCGTTTAAACCCTGCAAGCTCCTTGTAACCTAAGAACTTGGATATCTTTTTAGTCGTAAGAATTATTAATTAATGTGCACTGGTGATGCAATCTATTCGACTGTTAATCTAATGCACATGTGTCAAACACAAGGCCCGCGGGCCAAATGTGGCCCGTCACGTCATTTTATGTGGCCCTCGAGAGCTTGGGCATTATTGGATGAAATTTTAAACCAATATTTGTAGACTTGAAATAGGCTTATGCCGCTTTAAACCGCATATTAACAATAAACTACATCTCCCATCATGCATTTTGTCATTACCCACAACGATAACGGTAGCTATGAGCAAGATGATTTTTCAGAACTGATGGAATTAAGGAAAAAACCTCTACAAACTAACTCCCAACATGTCCAAGAAAAGAGAAATTGATGCACAAGGAATGGCGGTTTCATGAATGATGGGAAAACAATTACAAGTTTGTATCTCAAGGTGAAATAACAGTATGTCTTTTGTGTTGAGCTAAGTATGCTAAATTTAGCCTGCAAGAAAACAAAGAACCGCTTCTTCTTCTGAAACCAAGGTAATGAATACTCTCAGTGATGTTTACCACAAACCCTGAGTTTAATATAATAATGACTTAAATATTTGAAACTTGAATACATAATAAATACAGAAACCGTTATTTAACAATATAATAAGGTGTAGTTTAATTTATTTTGATTTTCATTGCATTTTGTTACATTCATGCCATCAATCTGGCCCTTTGAGGGCCACCATGATGCTGATGTGGCCCTCAGTGAAAATGAGTCTGACCCCTGTGATCTAATGAGAAGGGAGGAGATGAATGGATGACTGCTGGTGGGGTCTTCAGGCTGCACGGCCTGTCGATTCATTCATAAGCGCCACACGTTACCGTCCTCTCTGGTGAAGTCGGGGACTGTCGTTTGTTCGGAAGAACGTTGGTAACTAATGTGTAATTGACCATCTAAACGGCTGTCGCTTTATCTCCTCCCACCCTCTCTCTCCTCAGGACCCAAAGATCTTGTCGTCGTTCGAGGCCTCCGGAAAGACGGAGGCGGACCTGGAGGGATGCATCATCTGCATCTGCAGCGGCGCAGACCTGGTCAACCTCAGCTTCATGTTCCTGGTGGCGGAGAGCCCCGACACGGCCCGGGTAAGGTCTCAGGTGCAGGCGGAGCGCCAGCGCTGCCGTACCTTCAGATTTGATGATGATCTGGCACCAGAAACAAGCATCTGTGTTTCCAAACACAACAATCGTGTCTTCAGTTCATTTGCTCGGTCGGTGGATGAATGCGTTGAGGTTTGAGTCTGTCGGTCTGAACGAACCTCAGAGACAAAATAACCAACACGAGGCACAGAATGAAAACTTCAGTGAAGCTGAGGTTTTATAGCAACGTTAGCTCCGGATTCATTCTGATAAATTATTTGGAACGAAATCATTTTCTTTACTATATTCCATTTTACACTCTCAATTTGTTCCCGTTTTTTTCTTTTCGTGCTCGTGTGACGTACATAAACCCCAGGAAACGACCTTCCAGTGATGAACGTACCTGCAGACGCCACGCTGAGCTGCAGTCGAGTGTTTGCAGCGATTTCAGCCTTTAAACACCAACGTGATCAAAGTGCCGACTTTAATCTTTAATTTAAGAGGCTTCACTAAAATATGCGTTGTTTTTTTTTCTTCATAGAGCAAAGCTCCTCTGTTTTTGCAGGCTTGAAAGTATTTAGACACAAATATGACCATAATTGGTCAAACCTGGATGAAAGCCGTTGCTCGCAGTCGACGTCAGCCTGACGTCTGGAGCTCACTGACCTCACCGTCGTCTGACTTTCCTCCCTGGAGATGCTTCACCACCAGGTCCACCTCCGACTGCTGCTCGTTCGCCGTTTTTCCTTTAGTTTGGTCATCAGTGACGTAAAAGCTCTTCTGGGTTGGGATCAGGCGGCTAAGTAGAACATTTCATGTCTTTGCCCCCCAAAGAGCCTCCAGTTGCCTTCGCAGCATGTTTAAGATCATCTGGGTCTGTGCGCGTGAAGTCGAGTAAAGAGTCGTCTCGATTTTAAGAAAAAAAATGGGATCCCAGTCGATTTAAAACAAACAAAATGACAAAAAATTCATTTTTTTTCATCTTCAGAACAGAAACCGTTCAGACCCATGTGACTGTGGAGCGCCGACACCTGCAGCCACACAGGCCCGTACCATAATACTGCCTCCGCTGTGCTCCGGTGCACCGGGCCGCCTCCGTCCCCGTGACGGACCCATGTCACCCTGCAGCCCTTGTTATGATACTTTACCGTGACGCTGGTGACCCCAGCCCTGATTTCGGCCCCGTTACACCTCGTTACCGTCGTCTCGGACGCCTTCACAGCGTCAGCGTGGAGATGCTACGGCGGCAGAACGAACCGCCGTAGCGTCTAGGGTTAATTTGTCCCAGAAACTCTTTTGCCATTTACTGATTATTAAGACCTGATGTCAGATGTTTCTGAAATGACAAGTTGCAACCTTTTATGGTTTGTTTTTACACAGATTTCATTTTAAAAAAAATCCCTTCCATATTTTTTTTTTTTCTGGGGGGGAATAAGATGCACAAAAAGCCTTATTCATCTTTGCATCTTTTGACCACATATTTCCTCGTTTATTTTATTTATTTATTTTTTTTAGTGTAGAGGGACATTGTTTATTAATGAACATTTCAAAATGTAAATATACCCAATTATAGCCAGAAGGCTAATTTGCATTGGCAGTCCCTCTGCAAGACTCAATAAAAAGCTACATACAACATTACGCGACACACAGTATAAATAATATAAAACATAGCCATAGGTCTAGATCACACATTTGTGAACAACAGAAGAAAGTCAAAATGGAAAGAATAAAAAAACAGTAAGAAGGTAAAGTGCAAGTGCAAAAGTGTTTTTAGCAATATGATGTAAAATGCTCAAATTATTGCACGTTGCCCATTTGCACGGGTTTTTAAAATGCATAGTACGTTGTACGGAGTTTTACAGTGCATTAGCGGGTATGCATACATGGTTAAACCCAAGTAAGCAAGATTGTGTAAAGAGTACATTAATATATACAGTCATGGAAAAAATTATTAGACCACCATTTTTTCTTCACTTTCTTGTTCATTTTAATACCTGGTACCACTAAACATCATCATGTGACTAAAACAGACAGAAAAGAAAACACTGAATGCATAAAAGCAGTGTTTTTGGCAGTACAACGCCATAGCTATTGATGTAAAAACTTAAGTGATTTAGGTTATAATCAAGAAAACCATGGAAAATGGTAAGATATCAGCTCTTAAATAAAACTCTTATGAGCAATCTTTGTGGTTATCGTTATGTTTGTCCAAACAAATGTACCTTTAGTTGTACCAGGCATTAAAATGAACAAGAAACTGAAGAAAACAAGGGTGGTCTTATAATTTTTTCCATGACTGTATGTACACACACAGGTCACAGGTCGGGTCTGTTTTCAGCAGGTGAACAATAGAATAAAATACAATCAACAATTAATGATCACAGATTTGAGATGTTTTAAGCCAATTCTTGAGATTTCCCTTAAAGGAAGAGTAGGAGGGACAATCCCTTATTGTTACGCAGTTTCAGAACGTCTCACTGTTTGTTTTGTTCTGGGTTCATGTGGCGGATCTCCAGTTCGATGCTCCATCGTTTCCCTGACCGTTAACGATGCTTTAAAATCTCTGGCAGCTCGGAGCCACGATGAAACGTATGGAGAAAAAAGAACAAAGTCGGCCGTCCTTTCTTTCTCTCCTTTCTGTCTCAGCAAGAGACACAGGAGCGTATAAGTTGTTGCCTGTGAACACTGATGGCTCAAAGTTGTTGTTTTTCTCTCCTTATAACTAATTTAGAAAGAAAGCACTTTTTAAAAAGAACTTCCCGATGAATGTTTTTGCGCGTGTCAGCTTTCCTTCGTTTCCCCTGAGAGGTCGTCTTCACGGTGACGGATGGTCAGAAGGTTTGGGCCTCGCAGCTGAACCACGAGCACACACGCATCCGTACGTGCACGGGTTCAGGATTAAATTACAACAGTAACCTCCTGCGGAGGCAGAAGAGGTGAAGCGTACAGACGTGACGTCAGCCTCCTCTGATGTCATCTGTGACCTCATCACCGTCTGATCTTCTGTCTGCGTGACAGTTTTTCTGATCGTCCCGTTCAGGAACTTTCTAGAGTCGTTCGTTTGTCTGCGTTTACTTCGTCAAGGACACTTGCTTGTTAGCACAGTTTAACCCGTCTGCCGTCTCAGTGTGTGCGTGCATGTGTGTGTGTGTGTGGAATTCAGTACTTGGACTTGTCTTGTTTGCAGAAATGGATCGAGGGCTTGAGGTCGGTGATCCACAACTTCAAGGCCAACAACGTGTGTCCAATGACATGCCTGAAAAAACAGTGAGTGGATTTATTTATTTAATTATTTTATTTCTCTGGCGCCCGTTTAACTTTGGTTTTTCTCCTTCCAGTTGGATGAAAATGTGTTTCCTGACCAACGTCAACGGGAAGATTCCTGTCAGAGGGTGAGAGGACGATTACGAGCAACTGAAAAACCACTTTATCATCCAGCTAGAACAACTCGCTTCATCCTGCTCTGCTTCTCTTCTTTTATCTACTTTTATTTATTTTTTATTTTTTTTTAGCATTACACGGACGTTTGCTTCAGGGAAGACGGAGAAGGGGATCTTTCAGGCTCTGAAGGATCTCGGCCTCCCCAGCGGAAAGGTCTCCTATCAGTCATATACGCATCTATTCAAGTCCTCATTGTTACAAAAAATTTAAAAAAATAAAACCAAACGTGACTTCCGTATTCCTCCACAGAACGACGAGATCGAACCGTCGGACTTTCACCTTCGACATTTTTTACGCGCTCACACAGAAGATCTGCCCTCGCACAGACATAGAGGAGCTCTTCAAGAAGATGTGAGTTACCGCCTGCTCTTTTGTTTGTTTTTGTGACTGTTATGTCGTTTTCTTTGATCATAAAGAGTGAAAATGTGAGAATTCCCCACATTAACAAAGCGATCTTGCACCTTTGTGACGGTGATGATGACGTACGTAGACGCTCCTGAGCTTTAGGAGATCATTGGAAATGATCAGGTTTCTCTGCGTGTGCTGCACTAACTACGCCTGGACAGCCCGGCCTAACCTGCTTCCACAGTCGTTTAATTATGATCAACATGATGATAACATTTTAAAAAAAGAAAAAAAACATTTTATTACTAAAAGTGTAACATTTCGCGTTTTATCTCCTCGTAACGACTTCTCTCTAATTTTGACCTTGTGAATGACTGTGAGCGTGTCTTATTTTAAGGAGCTTAACTTTCTCCTTTTTTTTTTTTTTTTTCCCTAATAAATTTCTTTGCAGCAATGGGAACAAAACTGATTATTTAACTGTAGACCAGTTAGTCAGCTTTCTGAATGAAGTAAGCTCTTTATCATTCATTAACTTCTCTGTGTTAGCTGGCTTGCTCGTGTCCTCCTCCTGCAGCAGCTTCCTCCCTCCTTCCCTCCTTCCCTCCCTCCCTCCTTCCCTCGCTCGGGGTAGAAGTTGCCCTCCAGCCTGGCCGCCGTCATTAAAGCTCCATTAATAACGCAGAAAAAAAGTGTTTAACTTTCAGCCGGCCTGGAAGGGCAGCTTCCCTCCAGAACCCCTGCTCTGCATGTTCGCCTCATCCCCGTGTCCTCCCTGGTGTAGTTTGCCTCCCGGCGTCTGATTGGTGTTTCCACGACAACGGGAGGGTAGAGGTTTTCCGTCCTGTTGCGTCCTGCTTGGTTCATCCCCCCCCCCACCCCCGCCTCCTGCTGTGGCTGAATACCTGGCCGGTGTCACGTGTGTGTGCCGCTTCATGCTCTGGACCCGATCAGATTAATTCCCACCTGGCTTTGAGAGGCGGGCAGTGACACTTTTCCTAATGACGTTTGGATATTTGCTGCTTTTGAACGCCACCAGCGCACGAGGCCGCTTTGTCTCGAAGCAACGTTGAACCCCGGCACGTATCAGCTCGTCGTGCATTTACAGCAAAACTAAATTTAATGCAACGGTAATGAAGTTGCTCAGAACATCGTCATAAAAATGAAATGACATGTTTTTGAAATCTTCCAGTATCATCCATGTTGGATGATGGATGGATGGTTGGATGGATAGATGGATGATGGATGGATGGTTGGATGGATAGATGGATGATGGATGATGGATTGATGGATGGATGATGATGGATGATGGATGATGGATGGAATGGATGGATGGATGGATGGATGGATGGATGATGGATGGATGGATGGATGGATGGATGGATGATGGATGAATGGATGGATGGATGATGGATGGATGGATGGATGGATGATGGATGGGATGGATGATGTGGATTGGATGGATGGTGGATGGATGGATGGATGGCTGGATGGATGGATGGATGGTTGGATGGATGGATGGATGGATGGATGCTGCTGGCTGCTGGATGGATGGATTGCTCGATGGATGGCTGGATGGATGTCTGCTGGATGGATGTTATTGGCTGGCTGGCTGGATGGCTGGATGGCTGGATGGCTGGGCTGGCTGGCTGGCTGGATGGCTGGCTGGCTGCTGGCTGGCTTGGTTGGCTGATGGCTGGATGCTGGATGCTGGATGGCTGGCTGATCCCTGGCTCCTGGCTGGCTGCTGCTGGCTCCTGGCGGGCTGGCTCCCTCTCGCTGGCTGCTGCTGGCTGGCTGGACTGGCTGGATGCTGATGGATGGCTGATGGCTGGATCCTGGATGGTTTCTGCTGTGTCTGATGCTTTTTGGAGGCTGATGATGCTTTTGGATTTCTGTTTGTTGGGTGGATGGATGGATGTTAGATGTATGATGGATGGATGGATGGATGATGGATGTTACATATTTCAATCAATTTTAAATCGTAAATGAGCCATTCAAGATGACGCATCACAGATTATGAAAATGCTGACACACATGGCGGCTAACTGGTTCCCATCCTGTTTGTTAGTGCAACACGTGTTCGTGCTAGTTCTGGTTTGTGTTTCGGCGGCCGCCGCAGATAAGACGCCTGCGACTGACTTCCTGCGTTTGCACAACTTTCCACAGAACCAGCGCGACCCGAGGCTGAATGAGATTCTGTTCCCCTTCTACGACCCCAAAAGAGCCATGCAGATCATTGAGAAATACGAAAGAGATGAAGAACTGAAGAAAAAAGGTAAAAGATGGAGGGTTGATGTGCTGTAGTCTCTGCTGCCATCTGCTGGCCAAGTCTAGAAACTGCAGTTACATCCCTCCAGATTATGGCTGTGATTTTCTGCAAAGATGACTCCTTAAAGTAGTGATCACAATAAAACAAGTAGTTGTATTAATTTGTTAATTATATGTTAATTACTTGTAGATTATTCATTAAAAACAAATCACAATCTGCACAATATCACCTACCTCTATAGATAGATAGATAGATGTCAGAGAGTCTCTGGGAAAGAAAAAAGATGTTGTATAGAGTTAATATTTGGTTTTTTAATTAGGGCTGGGCAACGATTAAAAATTTTAATCGCGATTAATCGCACGATTTCCCTGATTAATCACGATTAATCGCATTGTATACCCAAAATCAAATAATGAATTCAAAAGTAGTGTAAAATGCACTTTTATTTAAATGTTCTGCTGCCATATGAACTAAAGTGTCATAACATTTGTTGTTCAAACACTTTTAACATCAGCGCTTGTCAGTAACACATATTTAGTGTAAATCTCATCTTAAAAATGTAAAATAAATTAAAGCTTATGGCCACTGCCAGGGCATTAAAGTCATCCTGTTTTTATAAAAAAAAAAAAAAAAAAAAAAAGTCTAGCAAAAAAATCTAACAAATGTGTGTCTCAGCACAATCAGAACTTAAAACAGGTAATTTCTGAGGTAACAGCAGAAACTTTTAACGGGGAGTTTAACTTGTCAGTTGTTACAAATAACCTTGTTTCTGTTGAATCCTCCGTCTGGGAGAACTTTAAAATGAAAATGTCCATGTTAAAGTTCTGTAACTTTACCAATCTATGTATCATTCATTCTTTCCATTTTCAATTGTCAATCAAAAATTTAAAAAAAAAATTAAAAGTGACATTTTATTACATTTTTCGTTTTTTAAATCTAACACAAAAAAATGAAAAAAAAAATGCCTGTTTTTTTTTTATATTTTAATTTTAGACTTGGATGAAAAAACGAAATTAAAAAAACGGGCCAACAGAGACTGAATTAGTTTTATAATGGAGGACTGGACTTTCTGTTGTCGTTACACATCTGTGCCACTAGATGGAGCCGCACTGCAGTAACCAGCTAGAGAACAGCAGGACAGTGAACACATGGAGCAGATCTGATGGAACATGGAGGAATGACGTGAAAGTTTTGTTGCAGTCTAGAATTTTTTTTTCCAGACAGAATTGTTAATATTTCTACCTGAGTTGCTACCTGAACTGTAAAGTTCACGGATTTTTACCGTTCTCCATGTCTGTTTTAGCTTTTCCACATTTTTACCTGCTAATCCTCTTCCAGTTCCGCAGCAGCCAGTAACAGACTTTTCAAAACAAAAGCACGTGAGCAACATTTGTTAACGCGCAATAAAATAAATGTCGGCGTTAATAAATTAATGAGTTAATGCGATAATAATGCGTTAACTTGCCCAGCCCTAGTTTTAATAGATGTAAACTACTCAGATCATCAACTGAAAAACGATCCTGTTGCCATGACTACCTCCCCCTTGTCTTTTCTCATCCAGGTCACATGTCCAGTGACGGCTTCTGTCGGTACCTGATGTCGGATGAAAATGCTCCGGTGTTCCTGGACCGGCTGGAGCTGTACCAGGAAATGGACCAGCCGCTGGCCCACTACTTCATCAGCTCCTCCCACAACACCTACCTGACGGGCCGACAGTTCGGAGGGGAAGTCGTCGGTAGAGATGTACCGCCAGGTGCTGCTGTCCGGGTGCAGGTACGCTTTCAACGGAATCGGCCGCGTATATGTCGCACGTCCCCGACCGCCGGCGCCGTGCGCCGTTCTCCGACACCGCAGTGAGAGTTGTCTGTGCTTCCTGTCAGATGCATAGAGCTGGACTGCTGGGACGGGAAAGGAGAGGACCAGGAACCCATCATTACTCACGGGAAGGCCATGTGCACGGACATCCTGTTCAAGGTGAGCTTTCCCCTCTCCTCACCTCTGCATATACGCCCTGATTCTGCCGCTGCCTTCACACCTGAGCTGTGATCAGAGTTAGCAAGGAAGAGACATCTGCACAGAGGAGTCACGGCAACTGAGGGTGGGGGGGTCAGTCGAGTCAGCCTTTAAAATGATGCACAGAAATAATCCTTTCCTGGCACAGGCGGTAGGACAGAGGAGACGAAGACGACTCAAAGTTATACTAGTCTGCCCTCTTGTGTTGCTTTCGTGGTATTGCATATCATGACTTGTGTTTTTCTTTCTCCCACGTAACACGATCTCTCTCTAACGTTGTTTCTCTCTCCGCAGGATGTCATACAAGCCATCAAAGAAACGGCATTCGTGACATCAGACTACCCCGTCATTCTGTCCTTTGAAAATCACTGCAGGTAAAAGTCAAAGGAAAACAACGCGCTCCCTCTCGTGGAGAGAATACGGGTGGAAGAATGTTGTTAGATATTTTAGGACACCGGCTCAACAGAAATTGCGAGATACAAGATGTTGGAGACAGTGAGGGAGGAAAAAAAGCTGATCATTTTCACGTATTTGGGGATGCTTTGGTTATTATTATACCATTCTGGCAGGAGTTAAAGAAAAACATGGAAAAGATTATGAAATTGCAACTTCCATTTACATTTGAAGTCTTATACTTGGGAAAAGAGACTCGGGAGGTCACAAGGTCGGGTGAAAAATATTTATTTCGAATAATGTTGGTGTCAGCTAAAAAAGCAATCACCAGGAAGTGGCTAAATAAAGATACACCAAGTGTCGATGATTGGATTGAAGTAAAGCTTAGCATCTATAGAATGGAGAAGCTAACTTTTTCAATGAGACTCAAGACAGATACTCAAGATTCAAAGATTCAAAGTGTTTATTGTCAGCGTTTCCTTGCACAATGAAATGATCTTGCGTTGCTGCCCGTGTGGAATGCCAAAACAGATATTTAAAACTAGTATAACAAAAATAAAATAAATAAAATAGTATAACTAGTGCAAAGAAAAAAGTATATTACAAAGTAGTACAGAAGTACTTGTTTATAAAAGAGAAGAGATGGTATATACATATGTACAAATTATAGTATTGAGCAAAAGTAGAGCGGATATGTGCAAAAGGATACGTTTATTAACTATTGGGAAAACTGGGTTGATTTTGTGTTCCCATTAAGAAAAGATTTTGTGAAGTAATAAACACTGGATATTGTGGATCATTCATTTCCTTGGTTCTGGCTACAAATGTGTTCACTGTTAATTTGTTAATTTTGTTTGTTTTTCACTCCAACAAGGGTAAAGGAATATCTGTAAAATTGTATCATTTATTTGCTGTACGGAAATGATAATGTGATTCTTTGGCAAGTTTTGTTTCAATTCTCTAATGGAGTTTGTGATTTTTTCTGTCTCGGTTGAAAACTGTGCAGAGAAATTTATGAATGGATCATTGATATGTGGATTCAAATAATAAAAAAAAAAAGAAAATAACTGCAGGTAGATGTGAAATCAGTCAGGCTCAGCAGCGTCGGTGGGTTCTGGACGGTCATTAACGGCGTGTTTTTTCTCTTGTGTGTCGCCAGCAAACCGCAGCAGTACAAGATGGCCAAGTACTGCGAGGAGATATTCGGCGAGCTCCTCCTCAAACAGGCTCTGGAGAGCCACCAGGTGAGACCTCTCCGTCCGTCTCTGCCTCTTAAAGTTCAGCACGTGTTGAAAACAGTTCTTCTCGTTAACCTCTCGTCAGATTGAACCTGGGCGTCCATTACCGTCTCCCAACGAGCTGAAGAGGAAAATCCTCATCAAAAACAAGCGCTTGAAACCGGAGGTGGAGCAGAGTAAGCTACAGATCTGATTCAGCTCCTCCACACGTGTTCCTGTTGAGTTAAACGAGCTAAACGCTTTCATGTATATATATATTTTATTTTGCAACACAGAGCAGCTGGAGGCCTTTAAGAAGCACATGGAAGCGGGCGAGACCAACACGCCCGCCATCATCATGGGGGAGGAGAACGAAGACGACGCAGAGAACGGTCAGTCGCCTGAATCGGCTCAGGGGGTCGTCGAGCTCACGGTGATGGAGGACGATCGTTTAACCGTTTCCTTCTGTGTGTCCGAGAGCAGGAGAAAAGGAGCCTGAAGACAAGGAGACGAACTCGGAGGCTCCCAGCAGCCCGTCGGAGGCGACCAACGAGAAAGAGGCCAACAGCGTTTCCCAGAGCAACGCCGTCAGCTCGACGAAGGACGAGGAGCGGAGCAACAGCATCAAGAAGGTGAGCTTTGACCCCAGAGACTTTAAAAGGTCAACTGGGAAGGATGGTTCTCAGGTGTGGAAATGAACACCGTGAGACGGTGTAGACCAGGGGGGTCAGACTCATTATCACTGAGGGCCACATCAGCATCATGGTGGCCCTCAAAGGGCCAGATTAACAGGATGAATATAACAAAATGCAATGAAAATCAAAATAAATTAAACTACACCTTATTATAATGATAAATAACGGTTTCTGTATTTATTATGTACTCAAGTTTCAAATATTTAAGTCATTATTGTGGCGTTATTGTATGGTGATTCATAGGATGGGTTTATTGCTTTGGGAGTTCTTGTGTAATGTTACCAGATGGGGGCGCTGTGGGACGAAGAGGCAGAGTTCCCTTCTGCAGTTTGTCTGAAGATTATTATTCTCACAATACTGTTTTAACAATTATTATATTAAACTCAGGGTTTGTGGTAAACATCGCTGAGAGTATCCATTACCTTGGTTTCAGAAGCGGAAGGTTCTTTGTCTCTTCTTGTAGGCTAAATTTAGCATACTTAGCTCTGTGTTTGCTGTCAAAATACCTACGTAGATTAAACTCTTTCACGACTGACGCCGCCTCATAACACAAAAGACATTCTGTTATTCCACCTGGAGATATAAACTTGTAATTGTTTTCCCATCGTTCATGAAACTACATTCCTTGTACATCAATTTTTCTTTTCTTGGACATGTTGGGGTTAATTTGTCAGTTCTGAAAAATCATCTTGCTCATAGCTACCGTTATCGTTGTGGATAACTATGAAATGCATGATGGGAGATGTAGTTTATCGTCAATATGCTCTTTAAAGCGGCATAAGCTTATTTTAAGTCTAAAAATATTGGTTTAAAATTTAAGCCAATAATGCCCAAGCTCTCGAGGGCCACATAAAATGACGTGACGGCCCACATTTGGCCCGCTGGCCTTGTGTTTGACACATGTGGTGTAGGATACTCAAAAGACATGTCCATTCACACACGTCGTCTGTTTCCAGACGCCCGACGACGAAGTGACTGAGATCTCCGAAGCAACAGACGCCACGGATATCTCCGAGGCTTCTGACCAAGACAACAACAAGAAGGCGAGTACATCCCGGCTCTTCCCGTTAAGGCCGAACACCCCCCGTGTTTCTGACGCTAACTCTGCATTCCTGTCCCGTGCAGAGCGTGGACGTGGCAGAGGACTCCGAGGAGGCCCTCATCGCTCAGTACACCTACGTGGGAGCCACCACCAACATCCACCCGTATCTCTCCGCCATGGTCAACTATGCACAGCCCGTCAAGTTCCAGAGTTTTGACGTGGCAGAGGGTGAGCTTCAGGTCCTTTTCCCCTTCAGAGGGATCATGATATCTGCTGTCCGTGAACGGAAACTTCACCCGCTTCTTTCTGTCTTTCAGAAAGGAACATCCACTTCAACATGTCGTCTTTTAACGAGTCGGTGGGCCTGGGTTACCTGAAGACCAACGCCATCGAGTTCGTCAAGTATCCTCCGAGCTGCTGTGAACTGATCTTTGCTGTGCAGAACAAGGTGCAAAAACCACACTTAGGATGTTTTCTCACGGTCGACGCTAGGGGTGCACGATAACTATCAACCCAATAACAGGAAATTATGACGTCATCCCGATAAATCTGATATCACGACGAATAGCCCGATAACATATATATTTTTGTCAACATGGCAGTGCCTCGCTCCCTGTGAATGTGAATGTTATGTTCAAGTAACGTCGGCATAATCAGAAAAACGATTTCTCAGTAAGGAAAATCAAGAATACTCCCTCATGCCAGAAAACAACTTGTTAACTCGGTCATAATTTTAGTAGTTGCTGACTTTAATTGATATTCGCAGTATTTTCCAACATGTTACACATAAAAATAGAAAAATAGACAAGGCCGAAAGAACGACGAGGAAACGAGAGGAACGGAGGAATTTACGTTACACCTTGAATGCAGCGTTGCAGGCACAGTGCCCTGATGAAAAAAAAAAAAAACATGGCAGTGATTGTAAGGAACTTCGTTAAAGTTTCAGAAGAAGATAGTTTGCTGGTTAGTTAGTTGGTTAGTTTTGAAATTGTGCTAACGTGAGCTAACATGAGCAAGACAGCAGCAAGTCTCTACTCCCCTCCCCTCGCCATCATCTCTCTCATCTAAAACTTCCATGAGATTAAAAAATAAAAAACAAAAAACCACTGAACCTCATTTACTTTAATTAAAGGCATTCATTTGAATGGAACCACAAGCCAAAATCCTTTAAACATACTTTCTTTGTTACTATGGAGTGCACTTTTTCAGTTTATTTCCACAGACAAGTCTAACTTGTGTCAGTAGATTATGACCTGTGCATTATTTTTTATTGTCATTGAGGAATGTATTTTTTCAGTTAGTAATTCTGATGCATGTATTTCCATCAGTTCAAGGAGCCTTTATTTTTTATATCAGTCAGTAATGAACCTTATTTAAGTTGATGTGAGATATCAAATAGGTGTGTGTTATCGTTATCGGCCTTTAGGAGCTGAAAAAAACCCGTTATCGTGCTTCCCTAGTTGACGCCGCTGCAAACTCACCGCTCTGCGCGCCACACACCTCGTCGCGCATCCGAGTGAAGCTGCGCAGCATTCGAGTTGCGACTTAATGAAATTTGGGTCGCCTGAATCAGAGGCTCGGCGTGCGTCAGAGCTGATGTTTTTCAGCGTTATTTTGCTTCTCCTGTCGGAGAAGAACTCAAAGTCTCTCGAGCCTAATGTGCATTTGGACTCTGTAATCTGGCCTGATACTTGCGCGCACATTTCCTCTCCCTCGCCCGCCGCTGGGACTGCTTGACCCAAGCTGTTCACGCTAAAAATAGCCGCAACAGCCTGTTTGATACAGGCGTGCGCTCAAACAGTCGAAGTCATGCACACGCAAGTGCCGGAACACATGTGTTCTCCCTGTCTCTCTCCTTTTTTTTTTTTTTTTAAAATACATTTTCCTGAGCATCAGTGCAGCTACAACAAGCGTCAGATGAGCCGTATCTACCCCAAAGGAGGCCGGGTGGACTCCAGTAATTACATGCCTCAGATCTTCTGGAACGCAGGCTGCCAGATGGTCTCGCTCAACTTCCAGACCCCAGGTAACCCAGCATGCAACACGGGGCTCCTGACCTCACGCGCATCCGTGCAGCTACTGAACATACGGCACCGTACACGTTACGAACATATGAGCATACGAGCATACGTTACGAGTTCTTACCTGTGACCTGTCGCCCTGCATCCCGCTGGAAGGACCTCCTGCTTGTTGCTGCACAAGTTAACGGATGACGCAAATGTCCAGTAGCCAAACCGATCCAAACAGACGTGTGCCAGGATAGAAATAACAAATAATTTGACCTGATTACTTTTGAAAAAAAGTCTCCACTTGCTTTGGTGAAGTCTGACAACCCAGATTTAGAACATTACACATATTTTATGAAACTGCATCCTGAAACACAAACGTGCTGGAGAAACATGTCACAAGTAGGGCTAGACAACGATTAAAATTTTTAATAACGATTAATCGCATTATTTCCCTGATTAATCACGATTAATCGCATTGTATACGCAAAATCAAATAATGAATTCAAAAGTTGTGTAAAATGCACTTTTATTTAAATCTTCTGCTGCCATATGAACTAAAGTGCCATAACATTTGTTGTTCAAACACTTTTAACGTCAGCACTTGTCAGTAACACATTTTAAGTGTAAATCTCATCTTAAAAAAATGTAAAATAAAATAAAGCTTATTGCCACTGCCAGGACATTAATGTCATCCTGTTTTTATAAAAAATTTTAAAAAGTCTACAAACAAATTCCAACAAAATGATTGTGGCTGAGCACAATCAGAACATTAAAACAGGTAATTTCTGAGGTAACAGATAAAAATAACCTTGTTTCTGTTGAATCCTCCATCTGGGAGAACTTAAAAATGAAAATGTCCATGTTAAAGTTCAGTAACTTTACTAATCCATGTATCATCTATTCTTTCCATTTTCAATTGTCGATCAAAAAAATAAATAAATAAATAAAAAGTAACATTTTATTACATTTTTCATTTTTTAATCTAGCACAAAAAACAAAAAAAATGCCTTTTTTTTATATATTTCAATTTTAGATTTGGATCAAAAATGCGAGATGAAAAAAACGGGCCACAGAACTGAATTAGTTTTATAACGCGAAAGTTTTGTTGTTGTCCAGAATTTTTTTTTCAGACAGAATTGTTTTGCTACCTGAGTTGCTACCCGAACTGTAACGTTGACGGATTTTTACCGTTCTCCATGTCTGTTTTAGCTTTTTCACATGTTTACCTGTCAGTTATTTTCTGGTTCCACTGCAGCCAGTAACAGACTTTTCAAAACAAAAGCATGTGAGCAACATGCGTTAACGCGCGATAAAATAAATGTTTGCGTTAATAAATTAATAAGTTAACGCGATAATAACGCATTAACTTGTCCTGCTCTAGTCACAAGACAAAGTTCCAACACTTCTAGTTGAGCTTTTTTTGTTCTTGGGCACAAGACTTGATAGAATTTGCAGAAACGTCCCTGCCAACGTGTCCACATGGGCCCCGTCTGGATGGAAAGAGGGTTTGATCTAGAAATGTGGAAGTGGCGTGGCTCCGTATGGGAAGACTGTGTGGGCCAGATATGAGGCCCACGAGGGACGCGAGTGGACTGAAAGAGCTTAGAAAGGGGAGGATGTGTGGGTGGTACTGGACCAAACAGCTAGAATGAACACTGCTGGTCAAAAGTTTTAGAAACCACATCTGCAAAAGCACATCTGACGGGGATAAAAGTCTTTCCTCTGTTTTTCTTTGTTTTTTTTTTTTTCTGGAAGTGCAAAGGAACAAACAAGAGTTCGTTTTTAGGACAAACTGAGAAATGGTTTGTTGTAAATGAGAAATGTCAGTTGACTTCTCTTATTGATCAGTAATGATGACGGACAGGAGATATTTTCAATTATCATTATTATTATTGAAAATAATAAAAACAGCTTTAAATTATTCAAATTACTGCCGAGATTAATCACTTTGATTTTTTTCAGTTAATCATTTTCTCTGCAGTTTTTTTAATTAATCAATTTTCATAATTTGTATTTTTTACTATTAATTTAATTTCTCAGCGTGGTGGTGCAGAGGTGTTGCTTATTGTCAAAAAGCGTGTTCGAAAAAAAAAACTAGGGCTGGCCAAGTTAACGCATTAATTTATTAACTCCGACATTTGTTTTGTTTCGCGTGTTAACGCATGTTGCTCACATGCTTTTGTTTTGAAAAGTCTGTTACTGGCTGCTGCAGAACCAGAAAACAGTTAACATGAGGAAAAGCTAAAACAGACATGGAGAACGGTAAAAATCTGTGAACTTTACAGTTCAGGTAGCAACTCAGGTAGCAATATTAACAATTCTGTCTAAAAAAAAAAATATTCTGGACAGCAACAAAACTTTGGCGTCATTCCTCCATTTATCATCAGATCTGCTCCATGTGTTCACTGTCCTGCTGTTCTCTAGCTGGTTACTGCAGTGCGGCTCCATCTAGTGGCACAGATGTGTAATGACAACAGAAAGTCCAGTCCTCCATTATAAAACAAATTCAGTTCTGTGGCCCGTTTTTTAATTTCGTATATTTGATCCAAGTCTAAAATTGAAATATTAAAAAAAAAAAACGCATTTTTTTGTTTTGTTTTATGTGTGTGTGTGTGTTAGATTAAAAAACAAAAAACGTAATAAAATGTAACTTTTTAATTTTCTTTTTTAATTTTTGATTGACAATTGAAAATGGAAAGAATGAATGATACACGGATTGGTAAAGTTACAGAACTTTATCATGGACATTTTCATTTTAAAGTTCTCCCAGACGGAGGATTCGAAGAAACAAGGTTATTAGTAACAACTGACAAGTTGAACTCCCCGTTAAAAGTTTCTGCTGTTACCTCAGAAATGACCTGTTTAAATGTTCTGATTGTGCTGAGACACATCATTTTTGTTGGATTTGTTTTGTAGACTTTTTTTTTATTTTTTATAAAAACAGGATGACATTAATGCCCTGGCAGTGGCAATAAGCTTTATTTTATTTTACATTTTTTTAGATGAGATTTACACTAAAAATGTGTTACTGACAAGTGCTGATGTTTAAAGTGTTTGAACAACAAATGTTATGGCACTTTAGTTCATATGGCAACAGAACATTTGAATAAAAGTGACCTTTATACTACTTTTGAATTCATTATTTGATTTTGCGTATACAATGCGATTAATCGCGATTAATCAGGGAAATAATGCGATTAATCACGATTAAAAATTTTAATCGTTGCCCAGCCCTAAAAAAAAAAACATTTAGTTTTTGACTGTCGTTGCTACTTCGTTTAGCTCATGATCACGTGTACCGTTGAGACGGTCACGTGCTCGAACCGTCTCCATCAGTCTGACCGACGCCTGTCGAGGAACAGCTGCCGTGTCCAGAGGCGCCGGGTCCGGACCACGTGGCCCCCCCTGTGTGTGTGTGTGTGTGTGTGTGTGGGGGGGGGGGGGGGGGGGGGGGGGGGGGGGGGGCATCTGCAGGCCTGGAGGCGTTTTCAGCTTCCACAACACCCATCATGCTCAGCTTCTGTTGTGTAACATGTGGAGGTAGAGTCATCTGTGTCTCCCTCTCCCTCTCAGATCTGGCCATGCAGCTGAACCAGGGGAAGTTCGAGTACAACGGCTCGTGCGGGTGAGAACAGCTCCTCATTGTTCGTTTACCAGCCCCCCCCCCCCGCGGCTCATCAATTACAGCCTGTCACATCTCATTTGTTAGCTACCAGCAGCAACTATCTGCGCCCAGAGCCAGTAAAGAAAGCTCCTCTCCACCCGTCTGTCTCCATCCATCTCCTCCTCCTCCTCCTCCTCCTCCTCCCCCCCGTCGTTGTCCACATCCCCTGTTTCTAATGAAGCTCCAGCGTCCCCCGAGGGCAGCCATTTCTCTGCTAATGCTGGAAATCTCATTTACCGGGATTTTACAGACCGCCGTCATTATTAATGTCTCTGCTGATTAGTGCACGTGCACATGCACATGCACATGCACATGCGCCCCTCCTGCAGCGGAGCTCATCTTTGACAGATCGATAGGAGGATTAGCAGATGTATTTGCAGAAACGCTGAGGTTTACGCTTCCACCGTTGGTTTTAATGGCAGCTTGGTATGCTGTGTGTGTGTGTGTGCACGTGCATGTGTGTGTCAGGTACCTGCTGAAGCCCGACTTCATGCGGCGGTCAGACAGGATGTTCGACCCGTTCTCAGAGACACCGGTGGATGGCGTCATCGCGGCGACCTGCAGCGTGCAGGTTAGCGAACGCCGTTGAATCCAGCAAATACTCGCAGCATCCTGGTACCGGACCGATCCGTCAGGACGGGTTTCTCTGACATTCTGGGTGCATGGTCCTCTCTGTGGTTTTCAGGTGTTCTCAGGACAGTTTCTGTCGGACAAGAAGATTGGCACGTACGTGGAGGTGGACATGTACGGGCTGCCGACCGACACCATCAGGAAAGAGTTCCGCACGCGCATGGTGATGAACAACGGGCTGAACCCGGCCTACAACGAGGAGCCCTTCGTTTTCAGAAAGGTAACAACATATCTGCACTAGGGATGGGAACTGATCAGATTTTTCCAATTCCGATTCCATTATCAATACCGTTTAACAATTCGATTCTCTTATCGATTCTAATTTGGGGAAAAAGGAGAACAAACAGTTTTATTAGCATAATTTTTTTTTACTTAGAAGTCACGACCTTACAAACTCAACAGTGAGGTCAAAAGAGGCCCAAAGCCTGGATAACGTGTTAACTGTTGTAATATGTAACTGTGCAAAAACACAAGAATGTGTAACATTTTACTAACAGATTTTTCCTAATAGAAATGAAAAAATCTCCCTTTTAAAAGGATATATGAGCTCACTAAGCACTCAAAAATAATAATAAGGAAAGATAAATACTATCAAATACAACAGAACAGTGGATAGTACAAATCTGCAAAAACTATGAAGAATTAACAATTCTTTTACAGAAAAATAATCATGTCTTCCAGCCTCTGAACCAGCCAGACTCTCTCTCTCGTCACGGTCATCTTCTAAATGTAATGCAGAAGGCATTTGTTTAATAGCATAGCGTTAATGTTATAGCGTGTTTTACAAAGAAGCACATAGGCAGCGGGATAGCTACTTACCAGAGTTACCAGAGGTGATCTTAGCTTGGCTACTGCTGCTGGGTTGAGATCCATCAGTCCGAAGCGTCAAAAACACGACACACTCGTTATCGCATGTTGTGTGCGCAAATGTTTCTGCATGTTAGCCGTGTTCCCCCGGTCCGACGCTGTTATCTCCACTTTACAATGAACTGCTAGTTGCCTTGTTGCCATCTTTCTTTGGTGAAGTGAAGCCAAACTTTGGAGCGTTTGAACCTTGGTGGGCGCCATTGTTGTTTTACAACTGCCAATGCTAACGTGCTAAACCGACGTAACTTAATCACGTAAGTGCTTTCTGGAACTGACTGTGCGTAACTTGCGTTAATTACGTGAGATTCGTGCTGGTTGGAATCGATAAGAGAATCGCTAGATAAACTGCCAAACGATTCCATGGAATTGAAACACACGGAACCGGTTCTCTACAGGAACCGGTCCTCGATTCCCAACCCTGGTCTGCATGTGTCTGGCCTGGAGGAGGGTTGGGGGAAACTTTGTTCCATCTTCTTCCAGAAACAGAGGATGGAGGAAAGATTAAGCAAACGCTTGTAATTAAGTAAACAAATTAAGAGGTGAAATGTCAAATATAAATGTTGGGGGAATCAAACAGAACCAGCAGGAGTGATTTAGACGATGAGGATGAGAACGACTGTCTGGAGGAGTTTGTGTTTTGTGCACAGAAAGAGAGAGAGAGGAGTGAGAGACCAAAAAAAAGAGAGAATCAGGATCAAAGCGAGAAACAAACAATTAGAGATGAAGAAGTGAAATGGAGAGAATAAAAAGGAGGGGAAGCCAGAGAGAAACATGTGTGTTATAGTGCTGCTCTCAGCAGAATAAAAAGTCCCTCAGCCATGACTGTGGCTCCAGCTTCCTAACGTGCACCATCCATCACCGCCTGCCGCAGTGCTGCTCCACGCACGTGCACAAACGTGCACGGAGCCATCGGGGGGGGGGGGGAGTGTTCATAACCGGAGCTGCCGGCGAGACTCCACACTCAGGCGCCGGTGTAAGCGTTCACGGCTGTCAGGACGACTCTGAGCGAACGACACACCTCAGCAGCAGAGCGGCGAAGGCGCGAGCGTCCACAGGGACGGAGCGTCCACACGGACGGAGCGTCCACAGGGACGGAGCGTCCACACGGACGGAGCGTCATTCCATCATCTTCAGGGAGGGTCCTTCAGCCTTATCTCCTGCGCTCCCCTTCATCTTTGTATTAATCATCCTCCTCTCTGTTTACTATCTCCACACAAGGGCCCGTTAACCCTCTCCCTTCTTCCCTTCTTCCCTTCCCTCTCTCTCTCCTTTTCTTTGGTGCACACATAAGATCATCTGCTAGGGATGTAAGGATATGGAAAATTTGACATCTCGATTATCGTGACCAAATTATCACGGTTTACGATATTATCGCGATATTCTTAATTGCTGTACAAATGTCTAAAAAAAACACATACATTTTAATAATTTCACAAAATCTTGTTATTTTCTTGTCATACTAAAACATCAGACGCCAAAATCTTATCAAAATGAAACTTTCACATTAAAAGAACAAACAACTGGCACAGAAGAAGGTTTTATTTTAAATGAACAAAATAAAAAACAGGAACAAAGCTTATTTGTCTGGTGCAAATTTAAATAAACACTTTAAGTAAGTAAGTAAGTAAGTAAGTAAACTTATTTATACAGCGCCCTTCACAGACCATGGTCACAGAGCGGTTCACAATTAATTAAAAAATAAAAACACAGTTAAAAATAAAACACAGTTAAAAATAAGAACACAGTTTAAAAATAAAATAAACACAGTAAAAAATAAGACAACAGTAAAAAATAAAAACACAGTTAGAGATGCATACAAATTTAAGATTAAAAGGCCAAGACAACACATTTACGATCATACCAAAAGACAATTAGGCAAAAGCCTGCACAAATAAAAAGGTCTTTAATTGCCTTTTGAAGGAGTCAACAGACTCCGTGGAACGCAGAGAGAGCGGAAGATCGTTCCAAAGCCTGGGAGCAACGGCCTGGAAGGATCGGTCTCCTCTGGTCCGGAAGCGAGTCCGAGGAACCATCAGCAGATTCTGATCCACAGACCTCAGAGCCCGAGCTGGGGTGTAGGGCTGGATCAGATCGCTGATGTACGGTGGAGCCTGACCATGCAAAGCTCTGAAAGTTAAAACCAGAATTTTAAAATTGATCCTAAAGGAAACTGGCAGCCAATGAAGAGCTTTTAGAATAGGGGTTATGTGTGACCTCCTATTGGAGTGGGTCAGAATTCTTGCTGCAGAATTTTGCACTAGCTGCAACCATAACCATACCATAACAACCATAGTAGGTCAAAATATGCAAACAATTATCAGGAACAAAAATTATAGTGCAAGTTCAAATAAAATAAGCTTTTGACTTTAAGCTGAACCTTAAATACGTATAAATATGCAAATAAACAGTTGTTTAGGAGCCAAATATGTTGTTCTGAATTGTAGTTCACTCTGTGTGTCTGTGGGTGTCGCTGTGTTGTTACCTGAGGGTCAGGTATAACGGTAGCTGCCTGTTATTGGTTAGGTGTTTGACCGCTGTGGCGCTAACTGCTGGCGTTATGGTTGTCAGATCAGTTATTGGAATAAAGTAATATTTTAACTGCATCAGAAAAAACATCGTTCCGGTCCTTTTTCGAATGTCAATTTTTCAATGTCCTGCATGTGCTATCACCTCTTTCTGCCATGCTAACGTTACGATGCCGATGTTACAAGCTACAAATTCACACGAGACACAGTTGCGAGTCGCTTGCAGACTAGAATGAGGCTGATATTACATATCCTGGTAATCGACCGCGATAATGAGATGAAGTCAAACATAAACGGTAATTGTTATCGTGTAAAATTTTACTGCGCTTTACCGTAATACTGGTAACCGTTCCATCCCTATACAAGTTGTACGTAAGACTGTTGTTCTGCAGTCATGCAGCTTTCCAGTCTCAGGATTCATGTCCCATGATGCCGCAGCTGAAAATTTCACCTCCACAAAATAAATTTTTTTTTTTCAGCATTATTTGAAGTTTTTTAATCCCTTGTTCTTCTCTTTTTTGGTAAATTCTGGTTGCTTCTCTCTCTCTCTATTCTCTTGATACCTTCCCTCCCAGGTGATCCTACCAGACCTGGCAGTGCTGCGTATCGCCGTGTACGACGACAACAACAAGCTAATCGGCCAGCGCATCCTGCCTCTGGACGGCCTGCAGGCCGGCTACCGCCACATCTCCCTGAGGAACGAGGGAAACAAGCCGCTGTCGCTGCCCACCATCTTCTGCCAAATCATCCTCAAGACCTACGTGCCCGATGGCTTCGGAGGTGAGACCTGGCGGCGGGGGGGGCGGGGGGGGGGGGGGGGGGGGGGGTGGGGGGGGGGGGGGGGTGAAGATGCCTTTAATGGCAGCTGCATCTCATATTGATGTGAGACTTCATTTCAGTTGTTCATCGCTGTAATAAAGTGGCTTCTGTTGCTGGAGGGAGGGGGGGGGGGGCAGTCTGTCCTTATCCTCTGCCTTGGGTGGGTTACTTTTAAAATTCACAGTAATGATTCGGCACAAATGGTGATGATAGCGGTTTAATGCAGGCACAAGCAAATGAGCGAGACAGTTGGAGCCGCCATTAAACAAACCCGCAGGGCTTCCACTGAGACGACATCACCACCGCCACCGCCGGCCCCCCTCCCCCCCCCCTCTCCTCTAAAACAGTTATTCAAAGTGAACGTCGTTACCTTTTCCATCAGCCTTCTGTCGTAGAGCTGCACTTTGTTACATAACCTCCAAACGTCCCACGCCGCTCCGCCTGCTAACTCATATCGTCTCGTTCCAGCCATCGTGGACGCTCTGTCGGACCCAAAGAAGTCTGACCATAGCGGAGAAGAGAGCCGACCAGATGAAGGCCCTGGGCATCGACACGGTAGGCAGCGTCGAAACACCTTGCCTTGCCGCTACGTGCCGAAAAATGGCGTCCCCGGCTGAACAATTTTTTTTCTCCCGCCGCAGAACGACATCGCAGACGTCCCCAGCGGAAGCTCGAAGAACGACAAGAAGGGAAAAGGCAAAGGCGACACGGTGAAGGCCAGCGTGACGCCGCAGGCTAGCTCAGACATGGCGCAGACGTCCAACTCCGCCCAGAACAACACGAACGAGAGCAAGAAAGGTGAATGCTGGGAAACGTATGACACATACATGCTGTGTTTTCACCTTTTTAACCGAGTTGTTTTTATTTCCCTCCCTGAAGATGCAGCACTTGTGCCTAACGTGAGCATTGATGACTTAAAGCAAATGAAGGTTAGTAGAAACCTGTTGGTTTTAAAAACGCTCTAACTGTTTGAGCCAGAGACAGGAAGTGATGCGTCCATCCGTCCTCCCAACCTGCCTGATTATGCTCGTCTCCCTCCGCAGACCTACCTGAAGCTGATGAAGAAGCAACAGAAGGAGCTCAACGCTTTAAAGAAGAAGCACTCGAAGGTTAGCGCTCGTTCAAGTGTCGGCCCGTCTGCCGGCGATGCAAAGAGCCCGCCGGAGTCATTGATGCTCTCAGAACGGCGGCGGCGGCGGGTGGGGGGGGTGAACCTTTCATCTTCTACTGACCGCTGCTTCACCATTGTATACATCTGCAAACGCACAACACAGGAAGACGAGAGTTGTCTGTGAGAAATTAGACTTGCTAAAGTTGTCCTTTGACCGGCGCTCTTTCGTACCGCCTCATTAATTATCACGGCAGCGCACGTGTGTGTCGGCGCCGTCCAGACACATCTGTCGGCTGAATAAATACGTCTGTTGCCTCCTTACAGGGTGTGAACGGCAGCAAAGACTGAATGCATTTGAATTAATGACCTCGGTTGTGAATCACTCAACTGCTGTTTTTTTAATTTTTTTATTTTTTATTGAGCTTTGATGCAACACAGAACTGCAGGAAAAAAAATACTGAAGTGGTGCATTTTTTTTTTTTTTTTTTTCCCGTCAACAGGATCAAAACATAATGCAGAAAGCCCACTGCACCCAGGTGGACAAGATGGTGTCCCTGCATGATAAGGAGAAGACGACTTTGGACAAGCTGCTGGAGAAAGCCATCAAGAAACGAGGGTAGGTAGAAGGAAAGCGGGAAGGAGGGAAGTAGGGCTGTAGCGATACGCGATATTCGGCTCACACGATACGATATATATCGATATTCATCTTACAATCCATTTTACAACATCATTTTTGCAAAAGATTTTAAAGGGACAAAGTGGTTTTGGTGACATCTTGTGAGTGTTCCAATGACTTTGTTTGAATTAATTGAACTGAAAGCATCAATTACACATTATATGCTGACAGGCAGCTTGCAAATCCTGGACAAAATGAATAAAAGATTTGTTGAGAAAAATAGTTTCATTTATTTAAACAGTGCAAATTGTTGCTTGCTAGTTTTTAAAGGTGGGACACTGGGGTTTAGAAAGAAGCTTAGAATATCGATACCCGCGGCTGAAAAATCGCTACTATCTGGGGAAATAAAATATCGATATACAGTGATCCCTCGCCAATTCCCGCTTTTTAGTTATTCGCTGATTTTTTTCAGAAATATATTATATTAAAAAAAAAAATCAAGAAAAATTGCGGAAACATCACAGGATGTTGGTCGCGTTCTCTCGCAGCGAAGAAATGCTGTGAGCCAGCCTGGCCCCTTTAAGAAGGTAGCCTTATGGGTAATGTAGTGTGTGTGTCGTGGGACGGCAGAACGAAAACAAGGTTAGATGAAAGAACAGTTTGTTTACTACGGTTCAGAGACCAGAGGCTGTGAAGGTAACAGAAAGACCACAGATGAGCCTTTGTCTTGTTTTGCTGCAGTGTCTCACTACTTTTTTGCGGTTTTTAAACATATTTTAAACACAATTTTGAGGCTCAAGGGCTCCGGTCCCCATTAACCACGAAAAATAAGGGATCACTGTATATCGCAGAATCGATAAAATCACTCAGCTCTAGAGTGAAGGAGATAAAAAAGGTGAAACCACAGACGGCAAGATCAACTTGTCGTCGGGGTTTTATGTGCAAGGACTTGATAGAAACTCGCCGGGTCTTCCAATAAGGTAAATGCAACCTTCAGATGAGCGACGGTATGACGTGCACGATGTTATTTACGCAACAAAACCTCAGCCAATCTGGAAAAGCAGCACAGAGAAACTACAGCCGAAGATTCAGCATGTAGAGAAACGATTTAAATGTGCCGTCATCAGCGACGCCTCAGACGTCGTTTCATTCTTAGCTTTCTTAATGTCCCACCTCAGTGTTTTATTTAGAGTTCTGAATTATGGCATCATCTCTACCGTCTAAACATTGTTTTAGCGGTTTGAACCCGTGGACTTCAGCTGTAGCTTCACTGTAACTGTGAGGCTTTTACTGTCTGAGATGCAGCTGTTGAGTCTTTATTTTCAGGGTTTTCAGTCCTGGACAGACTGGCAGCCGTCCTGAGTTATTTCCACTTGTGAATAATCTTCTACTCCAGGACGATGGCTGAAGATCGTTTTGGAAATCACCCCAGATTGATGGGAAGCTGCAAATGACCTGAAACTGCTGCTGATGCCACATCTGAATAGTCAAGACGAACAAACCAATGAAACCCCTGCTGTTATTGAGCTGATCACGCCTGTCTGCTCCTCAACCTCCCGATCCCTCTGGGATGTCCTCCATTTTTCCACACCAGCGCTACTTCTGCAGTCCGCCATCATTTTTAATGTAATAATCTGCGTCGTTCATCTGAGGCTGTTTTCCTCTTAGCCTGCTGAAGACCAGGACGATGTCCTGCTGTCCACTTTATTCTTTTATTTCCTTGACATGAAGCAAGTGCTCAGCGTTGCAGCAAAACAGTTGCCGGTTCCGAAGCCCCATCCACAGTCCATGTCGCATGTCGGGTCAGATCAACAGTTCTGAGTCCAGACGGGAGTGAGCGTGACGGTCGTTTGTCTTATTCGTCCAGGTCAGGGCACCTGGGACGGCCCCCGGGCCCCTGCAGCCCCGAAGGGGACACAGCAGATGGAGGTTTTTGTGCTTCATGAGACGAGTACGTCATCCCTGACCCGACTGAGACCAGGACTCGCAGGACAACCTAAAAACAGGCCTTTTAAAGACCTGAAACTCCCCACCAGGTTTCTGCGCAGCGTCTGACGACATGTTACGTGTTTTTAATTACAGGGAGAACAACTGCCAAGAACTAAAGAAGGAGACGGAAGACAAGATCCAAACACTGGACGCAGATCACAAAACAAAGGTATCCAAACATCTAATGTAGAGATGTACAATAACTATCGACCCAATAACAAGAAATGATGACGTCATTCGATAAGTTCAAAATCACGACAAATAGCCCCGATAACATAAATATTTGTCAACACAGCAGTGTCTCGCTCCCTCTGAGCCTTGAATGACCGGCAGTGAATGTTACGTTCAAGTGACGTCGGCATAATCAGAAAAACTATAATCAAGAATACCCCCTCATGCCAGAAAACAACTCGTTAACTCGGTCATAATTTTGGTAGTTGCTGACTTGAATTGATATTCACAGTATTCTTCCACATGTTACACATAAAAAAGAAAAAATAGAAAAGGCTGAAAGAACGACGAGCAAACGAGGGAACGGAGGAGTTTACGTTACACCTTGAATGCAGCATTGTGCACAGCGTACTGATCACAACAAACATGGCGGCGATGGTATGGAACTTAAAGTTTCAAAAGAAGATAGTTTGGCGGTTATTTGTGATGAATCCTCCGAGTGAATTCTACGAGGAGGGAAGCACAAGCTTTAATACGTAAAACCTGATCAGCTACCTACAACATAACAATCGCTTCCATGGAGTTTTGAAATCGCGCTAATGTGAGCTAATGCTAACATGCGCAAGCCAGCAGCAGTCTCTCCCCTCCCTCATCTCTCTCATCTAAAGCTTCCATGGGATAAAAAAAAAAATACTAAACCTCATTTACTTTAATTAAAGGTATTAATTTAAATGGAACCACAAGTCAAAATCCTTTAAATGTTAATCCTTTTCAGTTAGTAATTCTGATGCATGTATTTCCATCAGTTCAAGGAGCTAGTGCTGGGTGATATGGAAAAAAATCATATCACGATATGGACTATTTTTATATCACGATAACGATATATATCACGATATGCCATAATAAAGTATGTTTTCAGTTATTCTCTGAAAAGTTTGACAAAAATTTCATTGCTTACTTTTAAACTTTATTTTGAAAGGACATTTAGCTGAACTGTCACAAACATACATTTTAGTGCAGCAAAAACAGGTAGCTACAGAGGTACAGTAGCTTTCACATTTTTTTAAAGTGCACAACAGTTTCTGAGAGGAAAAACACATTTTTGCACTGAAGTTCAGCTATAAAAAATAAACACAAATTATTTTTCAACTTTCTGAAATCTGTAACCTTGTAGTGCAAAGTTTGCAAACCAATATAAAGTGTCTAAAGTAAACATCAGGGTTGAAAAGAACTCTGTTTAAGGCATTAACCATGAATAAAAGTGCAAACATAAAAGGCTACTTTGTAGAAGTAGAGATGATTCTATCAAATTTATCGTTGCAGGTTATTTAATTACATATTTGCTGTAATAATTGATAAAATTAGGTTAGAAACGATAGAAACGATAGAAGAGAAATGGCACGATACACACTTTTCTATCGCCCCACGATATGTATCGTCATATCGCCCAGCACTACAAGGAGCCTTTATTTTTTTATATCAGTCAGTAATGAACCTTATTTAAGTTGATGTGAGATATCAAATAGGTTTGTTTGATAGCTTTATGAAAATGTTTGAGAGGCTTGACAATAGTTTTTCATTAGAAAAAAATAAATATCTGTTCATTTAAAGAGTCCAAACTGTTTTTGATTTTGTTCATAGTATTGATGTAATGATCTTAGTTATATGTGTGTGTGTTATCGGTATCGGTTTTAAAAAACAGTAATCGTGCATCCCTAATCTAATGTGCCAGATGTGAGGATTAGATGGAGCTGAACCGTCAGCAGCTCTATCAGATGAAAGCGCGTTTACCTGGTTTGTGTGCGCAGGTGAAGGACATCACAGCGCAGCACACTAAAGAGTGGTCGGAGCTGATCAGCAGCCACAGCAGCGAGGAGCAGGAGGTGAAGGACAACCACGTCACGCAGCAGTGCGAACACCTCAAGAAGCTGCTGGCCACGGTCCAGGAGCAGCAGACCGTGCAGCTCAAGCTCATCCACGACAGGTGAGACGCCCGCACGCCAACGCACGGCGTTACGGAGCCGCCGCCAGGTTTCCTGCGTTTGACCTCTCGTTGCTCGTCGCAGGCAGAGCAAAGAGATGCGGGCGAACCAGGCCAAGATGTCCATGGAAAACAGCAAAGCCATCAGCCAGGACAAGACCATCAAGAACAAGGCGGAGCGCGAGAGGTGGGTCGGCGCCGCGGTCCCGTCGGTTAGACGCTCGGTTAACTCTGGCCTTCCTCAGCTGAATCTGTGTAAATGTTTCAGGAGGGTTCGGGAGTTGAACTGCAGCAACACCAAGAAGTTCCTGGACGAGAGGAAGAGGGTGAGTTCTTGGCTGAAACGCGTTTTTGTGTTGATGTTATATGTAGATATCTGGCGTCTCTACGTCCGTGATTATAAATAACCAAGATTCAACACTTTATAGAGTTTTAATCCACCAGTTTTCTCTAGTTAGACTTTTTTGTAACTGTTTAAAACACGGTGTCAACTGAACAGAATTACTGGACAGAGCCCTGAGCAGTCGAGGCATAGATCTTCCACCAGATCTCCTAAAGCCGCTATTTAGGGATAGCGGGTAGCGGGAGGGGCGTTCCCCCGCAAAGAATGCAATCTTCCACCTGGCTAAACCCGCTATCCCGACTGCGCTAACCGCTATATTATCCATAGGAGTGGTTAGGGCGTTCCACCTGTTAAACCAATCAGTGCGTCAGTAGCCGTTGCCTTTAAGAGCAGGTTGCGCTACCCGCTAACCGCTATCGAGCGTCTTTTCATCCAGATCAGAGCAGCTCTCATGTGCAGCTCGTCTGGGACTCTGCTGTAGAGCTTCCTCCTCTTCCTTCCTCCTCCTCCTCTGCACTGATATATACATATAAATATTTTTACACAGATAATTCCTATCGGCTACCTGAAAGTCCCAGATAGTTGGTGTCCTCCCAGTAAACACGCTCTGGTCGTCTATGGTTTAACTGGGGAGCAAGCCGTTTAAGACGATCTCTGCTATTTTCTCAGAGGTTCAACTGAGGCCAAATCACGCTTTTTATACAAGAGTTAATTCAAGAGGTAGAGCCGTTTGTGCACGTCCACATGTGACCAGGTGGACGCATATTGATGCCATTTGGACGCGCTCTTGTGCGCACTGACATGCGGGTAGCGGATGGTCTGACCACAAGATACCGAGTTTGCAGAAAGGGGAAAAGACACAACCATTGCCACACCTACAAAGTGAGTAAGGGAGTCGGCATAATGGGTAATGGCTTTAGCGAGCGGAAGATTGCATTAGCGGTTAGCGGAGGTTCCTAAACCCACAATTTCCGGGTAGCGGCTAGTGGGAAGTGTACGATCGAGGCCTAAATTTCATGGCTGGCTATGAAAGAGGTTGATGAGGTGGATGGATGGATGGATGAGCAGTCAGGTTGAGTGGTAAACCTTTGACAGACTACGGATCTCTCCCGTCCAGGGTAAAGACGGGGCTGGCGGCAAACATAAAGTAGAAACATTTCACAGCGACAAACCAAAACTGAATCAAAGCGGCTGCTACGTTAGCTTGGTGTCCAACAGTGAGTGGATGATCTCGTGTTTGTGTGACTGCAGCTGGCCATGAAGCACCAGAAGGAGATGGAGCAGCTGGAGAAGAACCAGAGAGAGCAGCTGGAGAAACTGGAGAAGTTCAACGAGCAGGTACGACGCCGACCAGAGGACAGAGACGTCCAGACTCAGAGATTCACCGCCAGCTCGCTGTCGTTTGTAGAGAACAGTCACATGACCTTCCTGTATGAGGTGCAGTGAGGGACATTATTCTGAATCAGCATTCACACACAGATATGAAACCGAACTCTCTCACATACTGGTTGGTTAGCGAAGTAGCGCAACTTCAGAATACAGGTAATGGCGGGGAATTAGCAATGTCGTATTAGCAGCTAAAAACCAGTGTATAGTATACTGGCTCCAGCAGAGACCACCCGCACACTCGGAAATGTTTCAACTAGAAAAACAAGGAGGATCGAAAGAATAGGCATCGTTTCTAGAAGGTCTGATCGTATCTAGTTGCTGTCGGTGGTGATGGGACGCTGTCACGCTGATGGGGGAGGAGACGAGAGGTGATGTCCAGTAGCCGTTTTTTGGAGCCACGGGGGTCATTAGGAGCCCAGTTGTTGTAACGTTACACCGGTCTATGACTTACTCTTGACACATGACAAGACCTCTAGACCCGTGTCTCAGTCACGTAGCTAAATGAGTAAAACAAACGTCTTCAGAAAGTCTCTTTCCAGAGGATGTTACCGATGTTCTGTTGTTGGTGCGACGTTAGGACGCTTCTAATAAAGTTGCACGTGAATACATAAAGGTTTTACATTTATGATAATACAGTGATCCCTTATTTTTCGCAGCTAATGGGGACCGGCGTGTTCTGCCGTCTCACGACACACACACACCATTACCCATAAGGCCACACCATTACCCATAAGGCCACCTTCTTAAAGGGGCCAGGCTGGCTCACAGCATTTCTTCGCAGTGAGAGAAGGCGCACAACATCCTGTGATGTTTACGGGATTTTTTTCTTGATTTTTTTTTTATTATATATTTTTGAAAAGTCCGCAAATAACTAAAACCGTGGAACTTAAAGCAGGAATTGGCGAGGGATTACTGTATTTAAGTCCGTCGCTTTGGTCAAACTGGTTTTTAGCTGCTGACGTGACATCGCTAATTCCCCGCCATTACCTGTATTCTATGGAGCCCCGTTTGGGTCATAATTCAATGAATAAATGAGTCTATTATTTTGAAATACAAGTGTTTATTATTATGAAATATTTCCCATTATTATGAAAAAATGTAATTATTATGAAATATAATTTTATTACTGTATTTATTATTGTTTATTAATATTATTGAATATTAATATTAATATTATATGAAGCCATTGACCTCTCGTTGCCATTATGTAAAAGCTCATTCTTATGAAAAAGGAAGCAATTATGTAAAAACTCATTCTTAAATAAAAAAAAGACATTCTGAAATAAACTATTATGCATTAAACTAAGATTAAATAATAATAAAAATATATTTCATAATAATTACATTTTTTTTATAATAATGGGAAACATTTCATAATATTGGATACGTATTTCATAATAATAAACGCCTGTATTTTATAATAAGAGTCATTTATTCATTGAATTATGACCCAAACGGGGCTCCATAGTATTCTGAAGTCGCGCTACTTCGCTAACCATCCAACTTCCATTTCAACTGAAATTTCTTCTCACACATACAACCGGAAATTTCAGTTGTATGTATAAAAGGATTTTACATGTATGTGTGTGAGGTTTTCAGTATAGTATGTGAGAGTTGGGTTTCATGTGTGTGTGTCAAAGCTAATTCAGAATGTCCCTCACGGCGCCTCATATTCCTCTCCACGTTTGCACATGACTGATGTTTCCTTGTTATAAACTGTAATAAGTTCAAACAAATGTTTGTCATAATTGCATCACTTCATCCTGGATTTAAACTCTTTAAGCTGCAGATAAACCTCGCATGTTTCCGTTTTGTGCATTTCATTCTGCAACAGAACCTGTACATGTTCGGACATGTATGCACACGTGCTTTTGATTTTAATATGATTTGCTTCTTCCAACACAGCTTTTGAAATCACATCATGCAAAAAAACAAGGTAGGCATCTCCATCTCCATCTCCAGCTGTCTGTCTGTTCTGTTTTCATTCTCTTCACCTCCGTTTACCGCCGAGGCTCTTTCCTCATCTTCTATTTTATAAACGTCTGAAGTGACTCACCTCTGAGTGAGAGCGGGAAAACAGCTCGTCTCTTTTTTTTTTTTTTTTTTTTTTGAGCATTTATTCTTTGTTTCCTCTGTATCGTCAGTTCCACTCCTGCATTTCCAGTCTGCAGCTTTTTGGGTGTGCGGTGCGCCAGCTTGAGTCATTTATCAGCATGACTCACCAGTCATTATGAAGCAAAAAAAAAAAAAAAAAAAAAAAAGCCCAGCCACCTCACAAGCTGCTGTACTGTTTCCACCTCAGAGTCGTTTACTTTCCCAGCATGCTGACGTTTAGTGACAGCCATCACTTCAGCTTTTTAATCCTCATTATCTGATGAGCTCGATGACATTGAGACCGAAGCTGAAAATCCTGAGTGAGTCGAGTCATCAGCAGAAGTCGAGATGCTTCGGGATGTTTTTGTGTCTGACTGGGTTTTTATTTTTTTAAATCTCCTCGAAGGCCAAGGACATCCAGCAGATGGTGAAGTTAGAGGAGGAGATGGACCGCAGACCTGCCACGGTGGTGTGAGCGACTGAGACGAGCGCACGCACACATGCACACGCACGCACACACACAGCCCTCCACCGTCTCCATATCAACCCAGTCCAGCACGCCGCGGCGTTTCCTCTCCGAGCCCCGCGCCACCCGCACCCTGGCCCCGCCCACTGACCGCCGTGCGACGGGGGACCTCGACCACCGACCGAGACGTCCGTCGCAGGACGGAGAAAAGCCACGCCCCCTTCCTCCACTGTACGTAACATCACCTTCGATGTTTTATAGACGACGAAACGCTTCAGCCGTTAGCGGAAACAAACACCTTCATCGCTGTTCAGATAAAAGTCCAGTCTCTGTTTTTTATTTTTATTTTTTTTTTAATGGTACCAAATAACTTCACTGAGACAGCTTGTAAGAGGGGCGGAGATGTTTAAGACTAAATATTATTTCAGCACAGATGATAATGTTTGTGGAAGACACTGTAACGCTACACACCGACCCTGTCCTGAGCACTTTGTATGTGATAGGTTGTTTTAACGAGAAAAAAAAAACATGTGGAAAATGTAGCAGTGCACTACTGTAGGTTCTGTTTTCAGTAAGAATGTATTCAAATCAAAGATTTACTGTAGGACACAGAGTGGCAGCCCCCCCCCAACCCCCACCCCTCCACCCCCCAACATTTCTGTTGCTCAGAGCATCTTGTTCAGTCCCAGAACGATTAAAGAGATCACGAGGAGCTCGTCCCCACTTCCAACATGGCCGCCGGTCGCTCAGAAAAGCGCTAACACCCCAAGAGACAGCGCAAAAAAAAAAAAAAAAAGGATTTTATTCCCAGTTTTCCACGATTCAGTCAACCCTCCACGTGTCCGGCCCGCGGCTCAAAATTAAACGCACTATGCAAACAAACGGATTAACTCAAAAGTCGTACAAGTTCGTCAATTGAGAATTTGGCTCGGACAGCTAGCGAGTCAAAATCTGAACCCAGAATCTGTAACTCAGATAAAAACTCTGTAAACGAGTCGATTCCAGCGGTTAACCATCTCTGTTCGCCATGTGGAGTCGGTAAACCCCTCAGACGGAGGCGTACCGGGTTGGTCGATCATCTATATTCAGACCTAAATGGAGGATCACAACGCTCATTTAGGGAAACAGAGCAGCAAGTTTGACCCGCTGGTGTGGGGGACAGTGTCACCTAGCAGCCAGTGAGCACCTATGCCCCGCCCCCGGCGTCCATGCCCCGCCCCCGGCCTCCAGCAGCGTGTCCCCTCCTCCGCCGACGTAGCTTCTCAGGCGAGAGAAAGAAAAGTGTGACTGAAGCAGACGTAGAAAACCTGACGTCAGCAGCGGCTCATTCAGTTTAATTTCTCGGTTACAGATTCTGGGTTTTTGATTCTCGCCGACGTCACGTGACAGAAACTAAAACTACCAGTAAAGACGGTGCCGCCAGAGGTGATAAACGTTACCACGTTACTGTAGTTGGAGTCGTGCAGCCTGATCTGTGCGACTCTGACAACAAGACAAATCTCCTCTTCTATTCGTTCGGTCCTTTAGCCGCCGCTGAAGCCACACCCTCCTTTTAGGCTCCTCCCTGCACTTCGGCCATCGCCGCTTGTAGTCCTCATCGTTCCCCCGTCAGGCTTCGCTCAGGGGCCAGCAGACCCGGTAACGACAGCAGATCTGTTAGTCTGGATCACGTGACCACCCGCAGAAGAGGAGGCCTGCGTCCAGCAGGTCTCTGTATGGCAAACCACTGGGGCCACAAATCACCACATTAAGGGCACATGAATTATAAGCGGCGTTTTTGAAAGGAAAACCGCCATTTTGCATGCCAAAAACGGCGCAAAAGACGCCGTTTCATTGAGCTTCACCAAACCCCGTGAAAAAACGGCATTTTCTGTGGTCCTTAAACGCGCTTTTGATGTACGTTCTATGAATGCACGTCAAAAACGCAGTTTTTTCGAGTGTTTGAATGTGTGTCAAAAGCGGTGTTTTGCTTTGCTTTGTTTTGCTAAGGAGCACAGAGAACGCCATTTTTCACAGCGTTAAGTGAAGATCAACGAAACTGCATCTTCTACGCCGTTTTTGGCGTGCAAAACGGCGGTTTTAACTGCATTTTACCTTCAAAAAGGCTGTTTTTTTTACGCCGTTTTATAATTCACGCGCCCTTAATGTGGTGATATATGGCCCCAGTGGCTTGCCATACCTCCACTCACCGCCATCAATTCTGGGCGCGGCGGAGTGTCATCCCCCTGCTGGAAACGTGACTAAGTATTATCACGATGCCATAACCCTTTCAGAGCTCCAGTTTCAGAAACACGGGGACGAGAGCGCTCGTAGATACTTTGGCCTTTTTAAATTTTATTTTTCCGGTTTTATCCTGCTGTATTTCCTGTGAAGGGTCGACGGGCGTTTCTTGTATATACTCTACTGGAATGTACGTAGTTGAATTTCCTTTTCGACCAGCTGTTTTTCTGTCGTTCAAGGGCTCGGGGGGGTAGAGGTGGGGGTGGGGGGGGCGTTCATCAAGCACTGGTTTTGCTTGTCGGGTCATTTGTTCTCCCCCCCCCCCCCCCCCCCCCCCCCCGTCTGCCCCGATCGCACCCACACAGACTAAAGCTCTCGCCACATATCTAGAGCAGAGATAAGTGAGTAAAAGTGCTTTTAAAGTTTATTCCATCGCTTTCAGATGTGCCACTCAGTGTCTGTTAGGACGTTTTAAATATTTTATGAATGATAAAATGCCAAATTAAGGGGTTATTTGTATGAAGGTATATATAAATAAATAAATCTATATTATATATATTAGATAACGTGTAGTTTAAGATTACGTTAGAGGCTTTTTTGCACTAGTTGAATGTTTCCGTTCCGTGATTTAAATGTACTCTTCGGCGCTCGAGTTTGTCAAGAAGAAGAAGAAGAAAAAAAGCAGATTATTTTTGCAGAGCATCATCACAGATTTCATTTCCTCAGTTTCTACTGTATCTCCTCTTTGTTTTCTATTTGAATTGTAGCTTGTCAACAGACATTTTGTGTGTGTTTTTGTATTTATATTGTACTGTTGAACTTATAGCTTGATGATACTGTTGTTATCCAGCTCCTTTAATACTGTTTTATAGTATGTGTATCAATAAATCCAGGTGGAAAAATGAAACAAACTTGTGCCTCATTTGTGTTTCTTTGAAAACGCAGCTCTGAGTTTGGGTTAAAGTGACGGTTAGAGCTGAGCGATTTTAGCGATTCTACGATATATATCGATATTTCATTTTCCCAGAGAGTACCGATTTTTCAGCCGTGGGTATCGATATTCTAAGCTTCTTTCAAAACAACCAACAATTTGCACTGTTTAAATAAACAAAACTATTTTTCTCAACACATCTTTTATTCATTTTGTCCAGCATTTGCAAGCTGACTGTCAGCCATATAATGTGTAATTGATGCTTTCAGTTCAATTAATTCAAACAAAGTCATTGGAACACTCACAAGATGTCACCAAAATCACTTTGTCCCTTTAAAATCTTTCAGAAATTAATGTTAATGTATTGTAAGTAGGGGTGTGAAAAAAAATCGATTTGGCAATATATTGCGATTATCGTTCGCCCAATATAATATCGATTTTTCAGCTCCTAATATTGATATCGTCAGCATGTTGTAATGGTTACTTAAATGTGCAAAAACACTAATAATAAATAATAAATAGGTTGTTTTGAAGCAAATAGTTTTGTCCTCTGAATGATCAATATCATCTGATGAACATATACAGCAACTTGATTTTTCATCTCTACTGGGTAGAATATCGCAATAACCGTGATATTGCAATATCGCGATAATATCGTGATATTGTACCGTGATACATATTGTATTGCGAGGTCCTTGCCAATACTCACCCCTAATTGTAAGATGAATATCGATATTATATTGTATTGTGAGCTGAAAATCGTGTATTGTATCACGAGATTAGCGTATTGCTACAGCCCTAGTGATGGTGTGGATGCAGTTCTGATAGACAAACCGAGACCATCTAAACTTTGTGTGTGTACAGAAAGTCCATGAAAAGGACTAAATGGGCATTTTGTCCAGAAGTCGACAAGTGCACGTCATCTAAACTGTCAGAGTTCATGGCCTCCATATTTATGACGTGTTGGAAGCAGCCGGTACAAATCATCAGCTAAATGTTACTCAGACTGGAAGGAGAATCCTGTACAAAAGGTCCTTTTTCGTACACTTTGTGTACACTTGCAAAGGCAAAATTACTTTGTAGGTTCCCACAAATGACTAAGTCCTGAGACAGAATATCAGAAGAGAAGGACAAGAGATCTCCATGTCTGTAGACCGGGGGGGGGGGGGGGTGTCAGACTCATTTTCACTGAGGGCCACATCAGCATCATGGTTGCCCTCGAAGGGCCAGATTGACAGCATGAATGTAACAAAATGCAATGAAAATCAAAATAAATTAAACTACACCTTATTATAATGTTAAATAACGGTTTCTGTATTTATTATGTATTCAAGTTTCAAATATTTCAGTCATTATTATATTAAACTCAGGGTTTGTGGTTGTAAGAGTATCCATTACCTTGGTTTCAGAAGCGATTCTTTGTTTTTCTTGCAGGCTAAATTTAGCATACTTAGCTCTGTGTTTGTTGTCAAAATGCCGACGTAGATTAAACTTTTTTTTCCATGAAACTGTCTTCTTGTGCATCAATTTTTCTTTTCTTGGACATGTTGGGGTTAATTTGTAAAGGTTTTTCTTAAGTTCTGAAAAATCATCTTGCCCATAGCTACCGTTATCGTTGTAGATAACTACAAAATGCATGATGGGACATGTAGTTTATTGTCAATATGCACTTTAAAGTGGCGTAAGCTTATTTTAAGTCTAAAAATATTGGTTTAAAATTTAAGCTAATAATGCCCAAGCTCTCGAGGGCCACGTAAAATGACGTAATGGGCCACATTTGGCCCGCGGGCCTCGTGTTTGACACATGTGAGTTAAAGGTTGGTGCTGCTTCAATCAAATGATGTTTTTAAGGCTTAAAATAATCATTTATTTTTGACATAAAAGCCTTGAAGTGTCCACATTTAACTGCTTTTCTTGGTGCCAACTTAAGAACGTTTTGGTCCCTGACAGAAGTTTACTCTCCTTACAATCTGTTTAACTCTAGAATGTTCCTTTCTTTTTTTTTTTTTTTTTTTTTGTCTCCTAAACTGGTCCTCCATCAGTTTTGCAGCGTTTTATAAATGAAGTTAGTATGTTATGGAGATGGACAGATGTTTCATTAAAACGCAGCTCTCGTGTCAGCAGCAGGTGTGCTGACGCTCTCAGGTGAACCTTTGGTCTGACGTCACCAGCGGGGCCATCAGGTGCTCCGGAGAGGACGCGCACACCCACCGCGCACGCATGTATTTCTCTAAACAAAGACCCCCGCTGCTGCTGCTTCACATTCAACAAGTGCGGGATGAATTCATTTTCCAGACCCGACCTCTTCAGAACCGGCGGTTCCGGGACGAAGCTGTTTATTGTCTTTGTGATGAAAATATTAACATGAGAAAGAAGAACAAAGCGGGTCATTATGTCCGGTTGCCCGGAGACCCGCGGGCTTGTTCTCGGGTCTATATAAGGAGGGTTGGCGGGTCTGGTTCGGAAAACATGCTGAAAGACGGAGCCAGTGCGCGCACGGGCACGCGGATCCTCCTGGACGCGATGTCCAAGGACCAGGTCCACCTGGCCCGGTTCGTCCTGGACGCCCTGGACGGAGAGATCGTGGACTGGCAGACGGACGGCGCGCGCACGCCCCTCATCTCCTCCGCGCTGCTGCCGGACAGCCGCGCGCGCTGCCGGTTCATGGAGCTGCTGCTGCAGAGGGGCGCGTGCGTCAACCGCCCGGACGGGTCCGGGCGCACCGCGCTCAGCCACGCGTGCGAGAGGGGCCACCTGGACGCCGCCAAGATCCTGGTCCGGAACAACGCGGACCCGGACGTGGCGGACTCGTGGGGGAACACGGCGCTCATGTACGCGGCGGCGGCGGGTCACGCGCCCGTGGTGGAGTTTCTGGTGAGGGGGTTCAAGAGGCTCGGTCTGCAGATGGACCGACGGAACCGAGCTGGGAACTCCGCCGTGGAGGTGGCCAAGTTCCTCGGACACGCGGAGTGCGTCTTCGCGCTCACGCACGTGTCGCAGCGGAGCCGCGAGGCTGACGCGCAGCCGCGACGCAGTTCGGGGGGTGAAACTGAGGGAAAAGTTGGGGGTTCGGGGGGCGGACTGGAGGTCCACAGAACTACCGACGACGCTCTGATGCCTCGGAACCACAGCTGGCGGGAAAGACCCCGGATGAAGCAGAACCGGCTGCCGTCGATGGACTCCATAGAGGAGACGGACGGCTCCCCCCTGCACGCGCCACGGACGCGCAACCATCATGGTGCCACCAACCTGCCCCCCCTCGTGCACAACCGGGAGGTCCAAAGATCTGTTCTGTTCTCTCCCAGACCCAGCAGAACCAGCGCTCCGTCCGCGCTGGACATCCTACTGACTCCGATTCAGCCCAGCAGAACCGAGCCTGGTGGGGGGGCAGAGACCTCCAACATCCGGGACTTCAGTAGACTCAGACTCGACGACACTTATTACAAGAAAAGATGCAGTTTACCCACCAGCGTGCTCGCCCCCGCCCCCCCGGAGCGCGTCCTCATGCCCGCGCGTAAATCCAAAACGGTGAAGCGGCGCGAGGGCTCGCCCGGTCCGGCCGAGTCTCCGGAGCCGCCCCCCCCACCACCACCGGCGACGACGACCTTCTCGGTTCTGAGCAGCAAACTCTTCCGCAGGTTCACGTCCCCGGAGTTCAGGAAGACCGTCAGAGACCCGAACCGGAACCCGGAGTCGATCCCGCGGTCGGAAACGTTCCCGCAGGGCGCGAGACACCCGCAGGTGGACAACACCCGCAGCATCGACAGCATCAGCGCCGTCAGGTGCGAGTTTGACGTGCACGTCCAGAAGTCCGAACCCTGAACTGTAGTTGGAGCTCCTCCAGACGTCCAGAACCGGGACCCAACAACCAGAACCACGCAGCTTTTTGTTCCTGTCGCGCACTTTTAAACCTCAGATTTAAACCTAAATCAGACCAGTCAGGATGCGTCAATCTGATTTACATAATCCGATCAGCTAATTGATCCGATCTAAGTGTGGATTCCAACTCTTATTGGACCGGATACAACTTTAAAACTTTAAACTTCTGGTTTCATGTGTTTCATCGACTGTTTATGAACATTTTCCTCCTTTTGGAGTCAAACTTGGAGACTCATGAGTCATTTAAAGGATTTAAAGCTTCCTGTTAAAACTGTTGTTTTTGGAGCTCGTGACGTTTTTGTTCGTGAATAAAATGTCGAGTTGATTTTTGTCTGTGAATAAAATTGTCTGCTTGTTTGGTGTCTGAACGCAACATTAAATTTGTTTTATTTTATTATTATTACTCTCTCACGCGCGGGTTCAATAGAGTGAAGTTTGAAGGGGGGGGGGGGGGGGGGGGGGGGAAGGAGTTTCCCTCCAGACGTGCATCATTTCAGCTCCACCTGCAGCTGCGACCACAGAGATGGAGGCTACATCACTGCGGGAGTAGCGGACCGCAGACCCCCCCCCCCCCCCCCCCACCCCCCCGAAGGAAACCCTCTCAGCTGACTCCGGTATCCGCAGCGCTGATGGCGCGTGCAGAAGAAGGTCGCTCGTGCAGCCGCCACCGGGTTGAAACCTGCCAACCTTGAAGGAAAGGAGGGGGGGAGGGCAGGTCGGTTGGACTGGACGGACCGGATTTCCTCGGTTCTGCCCGGCATCAGCCGGATCTCACGTCCAACCTGGAGACTTTTTTTTTTTTTTTTCCGGACCGCAGTCGCGATGATCTGAGCGTGACTTCCTGGCGCTGAGTCGAGGCAATCCTCTTCCTTTCTCTCTCTACCCCCTCTCTCTCTTTCTCTCCACCTCCCCTCCCTTTCTGCCTGCCTGCCTTTCTTTTTTTCTTTTCGCGGGCTCAGCACCGGCTGCCCAGGCAGAAAGCCCCCCTCTTTTTGGGTTCTGGGGAAGCTGGCAGCGATGGGACGACTGGGTTTCAGCACCACGGAGAGCTCCCGACTTCTGCTGCTCACTGTTTTAGGTAAGAAAATATGCGCGTGTATGTGCGTGCGCGTGTATGTGTGTGTGTGTGTGTGTCTGTGCACGTGCAGTTGTCGTGACTCCTTACTGCAGTGTCTATACGTGCACGCGCACGTACCTACGATGTGCGGTTTAGCATTATAAGGTGTGTTCTCTGATTTTAATGCTGCGCTCGCGCCCTTTTCTGTCATTGAAGCAGTTTGAAGCACTTTGCTACTTTGATGCTGTTTAATCTGCAGACCGGTGATGAGCTGCTGCTCCCATGATGCAGCAGGATTCACTCCCCGCTGTTTTAGCCTTAATTTTGACTTTGACACAAGGAAACCGAGGCGCCGGGAACGTAAAGGCGCGAGCGGCCCTCTGATCGGTTCTGCTGATCCTGCATATTAAGTGATGTGATGTGGTGATGTGCGCGCGTGGGCGACCCACCGGGACCGTCTGTCACCCCGCTGACAGCCCCCGCTTCCCCTCCCCCCCCCCCCCCCCCTCCCCCACTCCCTCCCCTCCAGGTGCGCTGGCGCTGTCCGTGGTGCTGGCGGAGCAGGAGGGCGAGAACCTGTCCGGACTCTCCAACAACCCGGACAAAGCCATCTTCGCCGTGCGCGAGAACGGCACGACGTGCCTGATGGTGGAGTTCGCCGTGAAATTCCTCGTGCCATACGACGTCCTCGCGCTCAACGGGATAGACGTAAGGAATTCCCCGTAACCCTGGAAACGACTTCTGTTCAGCAGTTTCACTGGATTAAACCGCGCGTAAAAATGAAAAAAAAGATCAAGTGCAGATGTTGGTCATTTAGAGGTTCACTGAAATAGTTTTTAATAAGCAGATACATTTATTTTAAATACATTTTCACTGCAACCCACCACCACCAAACACAAAAAAGAAAGAAAAAGAAAATACAACTAGAAAATGCGAGATGCAGCTTTAAAATGCTGAATCCCGTCATGAAGATCAAGCTTCTCTGACGTCACTATCCAAATAATTCATTTAGTTTTGTTAAATGTTTATTGCTACAGTAAGATGGCTGTAAAATAGTGGACTCATCATTTTCAAAAAGAAAAAGAAAGAAAAAGAAGGGAGGACGTGACCTGTGCGTAATCTGTCAACTTTTTACGCATCCTGATTTTTCTTTTGTCTGTTTTTGCGCAGCTGATCACAGAGCAGGCGTCCTTCACTCTGCCCAGAAACGCAGAAATCGAGGGGAAATGCGGGATCACGGAGTCTGAGATCCACATCTCCTGGAAGAGCAACGCATACACCCTCCGCATCTACTTCTCCAAGGTGCGCGCGGGAAATGGAAACATAAACTGCTCCAAAAAGTCAGAATGTTTCCAGGAACACGGCGCGTTACTAAACATATAGTGTCAAAAATCCCTTTTTTTTAATTTTAATCTTGGCACAAATGTATGTCGAATATGGGATTTTTATTCTTGACTCGGAAACATATCAACGGATTTATGTCCTCTGTGTTGAATTCCCGCCTTTGACGCTTCTGTTTGCGGCTGCAGGAGCTCCGTGACAAGGGGATGGAGGTGTGGAAGATCAGCAAAGTCCAGTTCGTGTACGACACCTCGGAGACGTCACACTTCATCAACGCTTACAACCGTAAGTGTCCCTCCGTGCGCGTGACAGCAGACGCACTCAGCACATTCCCGCCCCTCCGATCGCAGCTTGAACGCTTTTCATTTCACCGCATCGTTCAGATGGATTTAGAGAACTGACTCAGGCGGGATTTAGGGATTCTGCCCACGCAGGTCGAAGCGTTTTTGAGTCGTTTTGATTTAAAAAAAAAAAAAAGAAGGCAAAAAATGGTTCTTTTTTGTATGATTTTATTTATTTATTTATTTATTTGCTTTAAATCACATGTGTCAAACACAAGGCCCGTGGACCAAATGTGGCCCATCACGTCATTTTATGTGGCCCTCGAGAGCTTGGGCATCATTGGCTTAAATTTAAAACCATTATTTTAAGACTTAAAATAAGCTAACACCGCTTTAAAGCGCATATTAACAATAAACTACATCTCCCATCATGCATTTTGTCATTATCCACAACAATAACGGTAGCTATGAGAAAGACGATTTTTTCAGAACTGATGGACTTAAGAAAAACCTTTACAAACTAACCCCAATATGTCTAAGAAAAGAAAAATTGATGCACAAGAAAGGAAGATTAATGAACGACGATGAAAAAAAAAGTTAGTTTAATTTATGTCGGCATTTTGACAGCAAACATGAAGCTAAGTATGCTAAATTTAGCCTGCAAGAAAAACAAAGAACCACTTCTGAAACCAAGCTAATGGATACTCTTACAACCACAAACCCTGAGTTTAATATAATAATGACGTAAATATTTGAACCTTGAATACATAATAAATACAGAAACCGTTATTTAACAATATAATAAGGTGTAGTTTAATTTATTTTGATTTATATTGCATTTTGTTACATTCATGCTGTCAATCTGGCCCTTTGAGGGCAACTATGATGCTTCAGTGAAAATGAGTCTGACACCCCTCATTTAAAAAAAATATTCATACCTCTTAATCCCCCCCCCAGAGTGTCTTTGCTAAATTGTTAGTTGCTAGCCTAAAATAAAATCATAAATTATTTAAGTATATCTCTGTTTCTAATATCCATAGAAGTCAGATAAACTGATGCACCTAATGTCTTCCTTGTCCCCCCCCCCCCCCCCCCCCCCAGCTGGGAAGCACACCGCCAGCACCCACCGGCTGTCGGCCCTGGTGACCCCCGCCGGGCGCTCCTACCTGTGCGCGGCCCAGCAGACCCTCACCCTGATCTCCAGCGACCACCAGAAGGGCGTCACCGTGTCCATGTACGACATCCAGATGCAGCCCTTCGACATCACCGCCGACTTCATGTTCAGCGAACGTAAGGACCGAAACACCGCAGCGAGACACTGTCCAACCTTTAGAGACAGACAGCTGAGGAGGACGGTGATGAGGAGTCCTGGGGGGGAGCTGAGCAGCTCTCTTTTTGACTCACATATACAGCTCTCTGGGGGGTCGGGGGTGGGGGGTGTTATTGCTGCAGTAGCAGGAGCATGTTGGGCTGTAGAGGGTGAAATGAGAAAAAGAAGAGGTAGAAGCAACGGGGTTGTATGAAAGACAGAGAGGAGACGTCATTAGGACTTCACTTCCTTCCCTGCATGCAGCTGCTACAGACGCTACGTACCTGTACCTGTACCTGTACCTGTACCTGTACCTGTACCTGTACCTGTACCTGTACCTGGCAGTCCAATCACCTTGGACGAGTCATGAGCCCTGAGCTGTTGTAAACTAGGCTGCGCTACGCTCCACCGCTACGCTCCACCGCCCTCCTCCCAATGCTGCTGCAATCCACAGAGAGAAACCGCTGCAGCCGCATACTGTAGCGTAGCACAACTAGTCGGAGTTATGGTGTCGTCTCTGACACAGATGGATGCAGTATGGAGCCCCGTTTGGGTCATAATTCAATGAATAAATGAGTCTATTATTATTAAATATTTCCCATTATTATGATAACAGCTTTGTTTTTCATTAGAATGATTTGTGTGTCAATCACAGCAGAGAGGGCGGAGCCATTTATGTGATTGGCTGCTCTTTCATTCAGGCATAAGCAACAGAACAGTGAATATCGATAGTGGGCGAGAGGTGCAATGTATATACTCCAGGCCAGTAGGTGGCAGAATGCAGCTCAGTTTACGGTTAAAAGGTTTCCCGTAGCTCAGTCCAAGCTGCCGTAGCTACAATCGGACTAGGAGCGCACCTTGATGACGCCACGGCCCGCTGCTAACGGGACCTCACGGCCAAAACTAGTCAATGTCAGAGCGTAGAATGGAGAAGGATCAGCCAATGAGCGTGCAGGTCAACCACTGGTCCCGCCCACTGGCAAAATGTCATTTATTATGTAAAAAACTCATTCTTAAAAAAAATGAAAAAGGAAGCAATCATGTAAAATCTCATTCTTAGATTAAAAAAAAAAAAAAAAAAAAAAAAATATATATATATATATATATATATATATAAATATATTTTTCTAATTTAGCCTTTGTTTATACAGGTAAAAACACATTGAGATCGAGATCTCATTTTCCAGTGTGACCTGTTCAAAACATTCTGAAATAAACTATTATGCATTAAACTATGATTAAATAATAATAAAAATATATTTCATAATAATACATTTTTTCATAATAATGGGAAATATTTCATAATAATGGATACGTATTTCATAATAATAAAAGCCTGTATTTCATATTAATAGACTCATTTATTCATTGAATTTTGACCCAAATGGGGCTCCATAGGTGCAAACACCCAAGTTCTATGTCTAGGTTTCTAAAACAGCTGCACACAGCTGGAGGGAAAGGAACATATATTTAAAAGTAGCTTGTGGTGACGTTTGAGTGAAGCTGCACGAACCTGGATGGTGAGTTTGTGTCCTTCACTACAGTCTGTGGTGACTAAGCAAAACTTGTACAAAAAAAAATATATATAGCACCTCAAAAAAATAATGAAAGAAAATGAAAAAAAAAAAAGGTTTAACAGCTCATTTGTTACGTGCAATCATTTTCTAAACTAAAAAAAGAAAGAATGATCTAGTAACGGGTAATCGAGTCCGTTAAAACTTAATGAAACAGTTAATTGATTTAAATTTGCAGAACTTCTTGTAATATACGTCACACTGTTACTCTGCGGGAGATTTTATGTGAATAGACTTATAATTATCGAAGGTCTCCAAGGGAGGGCGCTAAATAAAGCCTTGAATCCGTATGTACGCAATAAACCGCGAGTGTTCGAAGCGCCAGCAGGAGTTTGACTGCTGTCTAATGAAAATAGCTCATTTATGTCGATGTGAGGACGGGATCAGGTTTATTAAGAGCTATTTGAAAATATCAGGCCAGACTCGATTTTACTGTCATGTCGTGTTGACTGTGGTGCGGTAGCTGTCACGCTAAACTATTGATTCCCCGAAAAGACAAAAATCCTGGAATCTACACAAACATTTGGATTTTTTTAAATGTGTTTTCCAAAAATGTCTGTATTTCTGATGTACAACAAAGATCTAATCGAGCCACGCAACGTTTATTATCTGTATCCCAGTGTTTCCAAATCCAGAACCACTGATATACAAATACTTTAGTTCCCGCTGTTATAAAAGCTACCGAGCTTTTACATTGTTTTTTATAAAGGCAGTAGCTCGCTAGCTGTAATAACAGCTAATACTTTTATATTAGTTAGCTCGTTGGCTAGCTGCTGCTTCTGTAATAGCTGCCGTTGCAATTATGTCAGCTAGCTATCTTCATAATTAGTCAGATGTTGCTTTTATAATTGCTAGCTTTCGCGTAATAACAGTTAGTTATCGCTTTATAACAGTTAACTATCACTTTAAAATAGCTAGTTTTTGCTTTATAACAGTTAACTATTGCTTTACGATAGTTAGCTATTGGTTTATAATAGCTATTACTTTATAATAGTCAGCTATTGTACTGTAATAGTTAGCTAACTATTATTAAATGATAGCTATCGCTTGTTACCAGTTAGCTATCACTTTATACTTTATAATAGATAGTTATTGCATTATAACACTTAGCTATTACTTTATAATAGTCAGATATTGTATTACAATACAGTAGTTAGCTAACTATTATTAAACGATATTATTATTAAGCGATAGCTGTCACTTTATAATAGTTAGCTATTATAATAGTTTTTACTAACTTTTATTAAGCGTAGCTAACACTTGTTATCAGTTAGCTATCGCTTTATAACAGTTAGCTGTCACTTTACAACAGTTAGCTATCACTTTTATAATAGGGAGCTATTACTTTATCATAGTTAGCTAACTATTATAATATAATAGCTAACTGTTATCAAGCAATATCTATTGCTTGATAACAGTTAGTTGTTGCTTTGTAATATCTAGCTATTACTTTATAATAGCTAAAAACAATAGTTAATTTATGTAAAAGCAAGAGCTAACTATTATAATCTAGGTTTTACAAGTGCAGTTTACTCTGATGTGAATATTTCTTCTGGTTTCTTTCATCTTCCAGCAGTAAACCGGTTCAGCAGAACAAATCTGGAAGCTCGTGTCAATTATTACAAAGTTAGGAAAAAGTTTTCACTGTTTTTGGACATTTTTGAAATGTACACTTGGCCACCAAAAACAATTAGCAGGTTTCATGGTAATAATTTTAACTGTTAAATCTCTACACAGTTGCTAATTTCTTTGTTTTTAAAAGGCATCAGAGTTAGATGTTGGATTATCAAGCAGCCTGACAAAACGATACTTGTGCAGTTTCACTGAATCTGGACATCCCTGATTGTTGATGACGCTTCTCCCCGCAGCCTACAAGTGCATCATGGACCAGCGGGAGCGGCTGGAGGAGACCCTCCCCCTCGTCCTGGGCGTCATCTTGGGCCTGATCATCGTCATCACGCTCACCATTTACCACTTCCACCTCAAGCTGACGGCGAATCAGCCGCAGCTGCCCAGAGATCGCTCCATGTACAAGAACATGTAGTCGGCCCGAGACCCGTCCCATCGACGCCCCGGGCCTCGAACGCCACAGAGGACCGACACCGGACTGAACCCCTGATTGATGCACTGCCCCCCCGTAGCTCTGGAACAGCTAAAACACAAGCTAACAGAACCGCCCGGGGCCACGTTTGGGTCCAGCTGGAGGGTAAACCACCTAAATTTAATCAACATCGCTGCTGAATCGAAGCCTGATGTCATAAGTAGTCCGCATCAAAGTTCCTGGAGCGTTCATGAAAATAAATATCTCCAGGTTTCCATTATTCCCCCCCGTTACATCCCAGGAGGCCAGTCCATCATTTGCTCCCATTTATATTTGAAATTTATGAAATTTCCAAGCTTCTGCTGTGACCGATTTCTCTCTGAAACTGCTGCTGAATGAATTCATTGCCAGTTGTCGGTTCTATTAGCTAACGCTGATACGTTTCTGTTCTCGTCTCTTTTACTCAGATTTTGAATGCGAGCCATAGTGTTGTCAGTGGGCCGTCTTGTAGCGTAACCGTGCAGTTTTTCTTCTTTCACATTAACACACCTTTCCTCCGCACCGATGTATGGAACATAGCTAAAGAAAAACAGAAAACACCGGACACAAGTGACCCATAAAAAAAAAATAAAAAAAAGATTATCAAAGAGTGTTTTATGGAATTGCAGAGATGTTGTTAAACGAAATGTGTATTAAATATTTTCAGAGTAAAAGTCTATGCATAAACCTCTGCTGATGCAATCGTGTGCAGTATTCGTGTTCTGTTTGAAATAAATTGCTGGATACACCCTTGCCAAATTATTTCTATTATTAAAGCATTTGTCACACCACAACAGTAAACACCCTCCTCCTTCACTGTAAATGAGAAATAAAGTAAGAATCATTATCTTATTCCCAGATGTGCTAGTGAAAAATATCTGAGATCAAAATGAGGAAATTGCACCAGAACGCAGTGATGAATGATGGCGGCTGGGACCAGCTGACCCAGACGCCCATCAGATGTAGACGCGGCGCGAAGGGAGTATTGATTTTGTTCCAGCTCTGGGTTTTCAAAGGAAACACAATATGAGTGAGTCTAATTGGAAACAAAAAGATCATTTATGTCTTTTACACCTGTTTGTTCAGCTGCGTGGACGTCATTCATCACCTCCAGCTGCAGCACAACAACGTTGAAGCCATTTGACCCAGTTGATCATTCAGACTCGCTTGGAGATAGTCTTGATAAAAAATCCTTAAAAAAAAAAACTATATCCGAGACAAACCGTCCCAGTTCTAGTACCAGGTCAAACCCCTATGTGCTTCAGAACTGCTTTAATTTGTCACCACAGAGATTCCTCAGAGAATTTGGTCCATATTGACATCATATCATGATGACATGATATGTCATCATGATATGATACCATGATATATCATGATATAATACTATGATATCATGATATGATGTCATGATATATCATGATATGATACCATGATATCGTGATATGTCATGATATATATCATGATATATAAGGATATATCATCATGATATGGTATCATTATATCATGATGATATGGTATCATTATACCATATTATGGTATCATCATGATATCAAAATATGTCATGATATATCATATTATGATATATCATATCATGATATGATATATCATATGATATATCATGATATGATATATCATGATATATCATGATATATCATATGATATATCATATCATATCATATATCATGATATGATATATCTTGATATGATATATCATGATATATCATATCATGGTATATCGTGATATGTCATATCATATCATGATATGATATATCATATCATGATATACCATGATATATTATGATATGATGATATGATATCATATTATGATATATATTGTGATAAATTATGGTATCGTGATATATCATGATATATCATGATATGATATCATCATCTGTTCTGCTGGACTGAGATCTGGTGACTGTGGAGGTCATCAGGATAGTGAACCCATCGTCATGTTCAAGGAACCAGTTTGAGATGGTTTGAGTTTTGTGACACGGTGCAGGATCCTGCTGGACGTAGCCATCAGAAGATGGGGACGCTGTGGTCACAAGTATGAAAAGAAGGCGCATTAGTTTTGAGCTCCACTTGTATCATTAACCACACAGTAAAATGTTGATAATGTCTCTTATTTCATGCAGTGTCATCGTTTTCCTGCAGGGCTCAATGATGCATCTGCACACACGGATGCTGTTGTTGTTGTAGCCAAGTTCTTTAGAGATGAAACAGATAGAAAAACAAAAATAAATGAGACTGCAAGAACTGTAGAAGATGAATCTATCATAATTTACACTAATTAATATGTACATACCTTTCTGGAAGAAATGAAATCAAAATACTCTTCTGCCGGCTCCATCTAGAGATACGACTCGTAATCAATAAGCCACAGTCACAATTGATAGGTGTTTTTTTTTTTTTTGTTGTCGTTTTGTTTTATTATTTTTTAAATCTTGTTCCTATAGTTATGTAGAGCCTGCAGGCAGCTTAGAGTCGACTGTGGCAGCAGGAACATGTGCAGGAGCGAGAAGACACCAGACGTTCAGTTCAACTTTATTAGTATAGCGTCAATTACAATATATATTTTCTCTGGGTGCCCCCCCCCCCCCCAGCAATTATTATTACATCTTAATTAAAGAAACCGATGTGTGTACCCAAACATGACAGGGAGTCAAAAGAAGACTCATCTTTTGATCCAGACTGTAAGTAGTTTCACTGGTCTACTAGCTAATAATGAATACTTGCCACAAAAAAAAACGTTTTATTTTGTATTATGGTAAAGACCAATTAGATGATGAAAGCTCACTATCAACAGCAAAAGCTAGAGGATGAGGGCGAACCAGGGGTCCGTCTTCTGGCTCCAGAAGTCCACAGCTGGCTCAAAACTGGAGATTCAAGCTGATCGTGCTGATCCTTTTTTCACTTTTTATTATTCCAAGGAGTTTATACACCGTATTCATCACTTATATGACAGTTATTAATATTACAGGTGGACACCTCAGTGGAGAACTCGCCCCTCGACGGGTTTCAGCTGTTTTTCCCTCCAACAGCGGTCAAAGAAATCGGTCACAACTAGAGGTCTTCACAGGTCCACTTTCATGGACCCGAACCCGAATGGACCCGTGAAAATACGACCCGAAACCGACCCGACCCGAGCTATTATCATAAGTCCAGGGTTCCGAACCCGAATGAACCCGCAATATTTGGATGCGACCCGAGTCTTTAGTTTCCGACCACGAACCAAACCGAGAAACACGCATAGAACCAAGACAATCCAGCCCATAGTTGATCATGTTAAAAGCGTTGAATAAAACTTGATTTTCTTACCTAAAGTTGTCTTCTTCTACCGGTTCAGTTGCTACATAGGCTACGTGACGTAAACAACAATAAATCCACGTCGTTATTTTCTTTGTGGATACAGATGCTATTGGTAGCAACTGCTAACACTACACCGATCAGGATGTGTCGTAAATATGTTCTTTCATCCAACGTTGTCATGTTGGTGATCCGTTGTGCTTTACAGCTGCTGGACAAACCGCTAATAACACGCTACGGAAACATGATTGTTTCATGACAAATACGCCACGTTAATGGATAATTAATTAAACTGCTCCGAGTCCTGACATTAGCTGCCACCGCCAATATCTTTACCTCTCTGGAGTAAACGTGGACCCAGCCTGTCAGAGAGCACCGACCGGACCCGAGACTAACTGTACCGATTCTGACCCGGAGTCACGTCTTTTGAATGGACCCGAGACCCGATTTGGGTCGGGTCAGAACCTCAGGTTTTCGGGTTGTTCGAGAGACCTCTAGTCACAACACAAACAGATATGCAGGAAAAACCCTGAAAAGGTAACCGGAGACGGTCTCCTTCCAACCAGGGAGTTGCCACCAGATCAGGTAGCCGGCAGTCTTCGTAAAGCAGACGGATGCTAGGTATACGTCGGTGAGGAACATGATGGAGCGCTGGACGTTGTTGACTCTTCTCCCATCATGGAGTACAACAAGTACATGGAGCTGATCGATCTGATCATCTCATCCAATACGATGCAGCGCGCCGTCCTCCTCCTCAACAGCGGAGGCTCTGCCACGAGGACTTCACGGTGGAGCTGGTGAAACAACTCAATCAGGTGCTCCTGTGGGCAGACAAACCAGCCATGTTCCTGTTGCATCTGCTGCTGACTCAGATCCAACATGGAGGCCCGACAGATCCACTGGAGCATCTTCTTGGCACAGTGTCGTCTAGCTTGTTCCCTCAGAGGAAAGGCTCATTGCAAATCAATGCAAAGGTGTTTTTGTAGTGATCGCCTCTACCTTTGGACAGGATCTATCCAGGATGGCAACACCCCCCCCCCCCCCCATCCCCCATCCACAGAGCACGAGAAGTCATTGAGCGAGTTAATGTGAATCATAAGTTACATGGATGCAGACCACTGAAGTCATTCACACATTTCCTGCAGAAGCCTCAGTTTTATCCTCACCGATGCCCCGCAGTTCCACTTGTCCCAGTTGTCTAGTTTTTATTTACCGCTCAGGCGTCGCTCACTGAGAGACGATCCATTCTCTGTCCGAGTTAAATCAATATCCCATTATAGTGTTTCAGATGGAAATGGCTCAGAGGAAAAAGAAAGAGCAATCGCCTGATATACTAGCAGTTCAGCGGTAACGTTGGCTCTCTGCTTCTGCGCTCTGAGGTGACGGTGAATTCGTTGGCAATGAGAACTGCAGTATTTTAAAAAGGTGGAAAAACAAAGTTCCAGAAATAACGATGGAGAGCTTCCTACCTGAGTTACCGCCAAAATTTGACTTGTGTCCATCCTAAAATCCAAACAAACGTAACGCAGTTTTCGTTGTCAAGTTTTTAATCTCTCCCTCTTTTTTGTGAGCGATTAAAGGTGCACCGTCGCTCACATTGAAGACGGACCGGCGTCACTTTTTTTAAGCTAAGAAAGCATTCCACCGCTTCCACCATGTGGACACTTTACACACTCAAAGGTCGGCATCTTGTCCACCATGTCCACGTTCCACACCAGCCGGTGGCTTGCTGTCAGTCAAACAGCCAGCGGGTTTTTACCGTTTTATATAATTTCAACACCCGCCCCCCCTTCAGCTGTCATGGATGTAAAATCTGACAAAACTGTTTCTTTTTTTGGCCGTTTAGTAAAAGTAATAATATGATTTAGCAGCACGGAGGGTGATGAGTTCTCTGTTAGCATTAGCTCTGGTCCATAGGTCTGTCCCACATCACAAGCCTCACATTATACCAAACAAAATAAATATCCAGGGCCATATATATTGGCAGACAACGAGGCAGGCTAGCAAGCTAATGCTAATGGAGAGATGTTTTCACTCACCTGCTGCTAAATCATATTACTTTTACTAAATGGTGGTTAAATCAATCATCTAAAAGACAAAGCTAACTTACCTTGGAGCAAATGTAGGTGTGTTTTGTAACTTTCTCCACGTTCAGTTGCTTGTGTGGACAGACATAACTTTACCCACAGCCTGCATTCTCCGGCGTTTGTTTTGGTTTGGGAAAGAAAATTAAAAAAATGTCCCTCCAAACATTCTGGGAACCTCGAGTCACTGTTGCAGGTCCCCAGCAGCAATATTTCACCATGGAGTTATTATAGTATAATATTAACACTGATGATACACATCGGAAAAATAGTGAATTAACACAGTCCTTAACGCAGGAGCAGCTGCGACCTCGCAACAGTAACTAGGGAGGGGGCGGTGCTTACCGAAAGGTCAATTCCTTCAACCTGGAGGGGAGCCTGCCCGACTACTGCGCAGGTGCTGCTATTTTCACCTGTTAGGTGACCAGTTACAACGCGTTGCATCTTTGCAGACGCGACCGCTTCAGGTAAAGAAAGCAACAAGTGACAGAGACGATTCGTTCTACTGCGACGTCTGCGCGTCGGATAGCTCCAGAGCAAAGAAGCTACACATCTACCCCTCACCTTGACAGGGCTAAAGCTACTTCTCTGTGCAGAGAAGATGAAAGGCACTAATGAGGCACTAATGAGACACTAATAAAGAACTAATGAGGCACAAGGGGAAGAACATTGACAGCTCCAGATGTCACATAGCTCCAGAGCAAAGAAGCTACACATCTATCACCTCACCTTGACAGGGGTAAAGCTACTTCTCTGTGCAGAGATGATGAAAGGTACTAATGAGGCACTAATGAGGAACTAATAAGGCACGAGGGGAAGAACATTGATAGCTCCAGATGTCACATAGCTCCAGAGCAAAGAAGCTACACATCTATCCCCTCACCTTGACAGGGGTAAAGCTACTTCTCTGCGCAGACTCACTAATGAGTCACTAATGAGGCACGAGGGGAAGAACTTCAACAGCTCCAGATGTACTCGTTCTAAAGGGGATGTTGGCGCTTGGTCATGTGACCCTTCTGAGGGCACCGCCCGGTTGCTCTTCGGAAAGACAGAACCGCCCATGTGAATGCACAAATACATGATCTGAAACACAGCCAAAATAAAGTGATGATGATTAAACAGAGCCCTTGAAATAATCTGACAGTGTGCAGTTTAAAAAAAAAACAAAAAATCTCTGCTTGATATGAGACACAAAGAAATAAGAGACTGCAAGAGGGTGATGAAAGAAAAATCCATGCAACACATCTCAATGCTTTTATGTGCATTTCTTTTTTAATTGAAACCAGATTCACTGATAACAAACATGCAGTATCACTGTACAAGCCAAAACCACAGATAAGTATAACTCATTCAGATCTTGACACGTCGTCAAGGATTAGCCTGCGACTCACACACACACACACACGAACGCACACGCACGCACAAACACAAGCGCTACAGAGATAAGCTAGCTCCCGTCCTGTTGCTCTCCAAACAAACGCCGACTCACACGTCACACGCGCACGGTCGTATTTACATATCACAGTGACTGATGGGTAAAAAAAAAAAAAAAACGATGCAGGGTGGGGGGGGTTACGGCGTTGTCCCGGCCCGACCGGAGACGAGGATGGCAGCGCGGTTCAGGTGATAGCGAGCGTGTCTGACTGAGGCGGGATAAGGACTGAGATGATGACAGTGAAGGTGTGACGACGACGAGGCCTTTTTATCAGCATCCTGAATTCAGCGCAGTGGGGGGGTGGGGGGGTGGGGTTTAAAGAAACACAGCGGGACTGCAAATACAAAAGAAAAATAAATCTTTTGTTTTAGTAAAATCTGTGCTACATTTAAACGTGTGGTGCCGTAAAAGCGGCGGTTCGTGGATCCGTGAACGGTTCCGGGGTTTTTGCTCGGATGATATAACATCTGATATCGCTGTCTGCCAAATGTGCCTTCAGAGATGTAAATCAAATACCCAACAAAAAAATAAAACAGAATTAAAAAAAATAAAAGAAAAAAGGCCACACTACAAATAAAAATATACTTTCAATCCCAATAAATAAATAAATACTTTAAAATGTCATACAAAATTCTGACATTACCCTTTTTGTCCAACATTTAATGGAAGTTCTGTCTACAAATGTGAGATAATAAATATATTAAGTAATTTTTTTAAATTTTTTTTTATTTTTGGTAACAGTTAAGTTTAGGTGATTTTTTTATTTGGAATATCTCGTATCTTTAAGCAAAAACTGGATTATAAACAGTAGGAAAGATCTCTGCAGAAACTCTATTTAATACTGCTCATATCACAATGGTTACGACACGATAAAATACTGCAAATTATCAAAACTGTACACGAAATCTTACAGGTTTTTTTTGTCTAAAATACATTTTCCGCCCTCCGCGTGGGAAGAGAGACGCGGGAGAGCCCGCCTCCGTCCGAGCGGCGGCCCGTCCTCCGGGCGGCGCCCCGACCGCCGTCAAAAGCCCGTCTCTTTGCGCCGACTGCTCCGGCGGCTCTGGATTAGCGGCGTTGGGCGGCCCGGGTCCCTCCGGCCGCTCGGCCCACCTCTCTGCAGCTCTGGAAGGCTGGTGGCTGCTACGAGTCTGCCGGAGACTCACCGTCAGGGAAGCAAGAGTAGCGCAGCGGGAGACGCCGGCCCACGTCTCCAGTGGGCACACGTTTCTGTTCCAGTTCACAGGTTTAAGTTTTTTTTTGTTTGTTTGTTTGTTTTCTTCATTTCTTTGACTTGTGTTTTTAAAAGTATTCCTTAGATATTCCTCTAGTTAATCTACGTCACGGTTACAGGTGTGAGTGTGGGTGGCGCGCCACTGAGCGGTGGGGTGGTCTGGCTGGGTGAGGGAGGTGCCGCCCCGGAGGGGCGTGGATGTGTGCAGGTTCAGCGTGGAAGAGGTTCTAGCGTTCAGGGCCAGCGGGTCAGCGGTGGCGGTAGTGTCTCATGAGGGGGACGATGCAGGAGGGGGGTCCGGACAGCTTCAGGAAGGGGTGCTGGAGGAGCTCCAGGGCAGTGGCTCTCTGAGACGGCTCCCTCACCAGCATCAGGTCCAGGAAGGACCGCAGCACAGTCGACACCTGCAGGGGCGGGAAACGTACATTCATCTTTAAAACTTTTATTTCATCGTCAGGCTTGAGACTTTGGAATATTTGCATTCAGCCCTTGAAAGTTGTTTTTTTTTTTGTGTGTCTGCATTTACATTCATGGTTAGTAGCATTGTCTAGTAAAACCTAGTGTGAAGGGTGAATGTGTCCTTCACCAGTCCTCTCTGGCAGTAAATTCTAACGTCTTTTATTAACATCTTAAAACCTGATTTCGTCAGAGAGGACTAAAAAACACCAGCAGTGAAACATTTAAAGACAAGACAGTTAAAGAGACCCGACAGTGAGGGTGTGATGTGTGCTGGGTTGTGTAGGGGATTGTCCCATATAGACCTTTTCGGGCCAGTCCCCTGGAAGTACCCCGTCCGTCATTGGCGTACTGCGTTTGTGCTACAGAGCGACACTTTCACCGGCTCGCAGATTAGCCAGTGTTTTTCTCTTTCTACAAATATATATTTTTATAATGTCGAGTCGGTCGAGTGGGAATACATGTTCCATCATAAACTGTGCCAACAATGGCGTGAAAATTCAACAATGGAAGAAGAAAGTATGTGAAATACACAAGCCGGATGCCATCGTCGTATGCCAGACGATTAATGAAATTATCCTGAATGCCTATAAAACAATGAATGAATGAATGAATCAATGAATGAATGAATGAATGAATTAGGAGAATGATAAAATAAATTAAATATAACATTAACACATAGCTTAATTTACCGCTAGCGTTAACGTTACAGTAGCATAATCTTTATGGCTTGTTGACGTTAGTTATAGCCAGCGTTGCATTTTTCACGTATTCCCACAGTTTTTAGTGTTTGATTATAGGAATAGATCATGCTATTTCCATAACCAATCATTAAAAACAGCAATAAACTACCTTCATCTGTAACTGGAGGCCACTGCCTAACATCATCAATCCAAGACATGTCTGCGTTATCAGTAACAGATGCTCCACGCTGCTGTGTTTGGGTTACTTAGGTGGAGCACCGCACACTCCAGTTATGTCTGGGCCACTAGGGGGCGCATGTCCCCAATTTTTAAGTCGAAAAGGTAGTATACACTCACAGGTAAGTTACCAAAGTACCAAGGAAACTGTTACCACCATTACCATCAGCCCTCAAAAGTTATTATAATGACACAAGAAAACACCTCAATAGAAAACAGGGGAAACCCAGTCTGACGAAAACGGTACCTTCTTGGTGGCGGTACCGCCCAAAACTGGGCGTCGCTGCTGCATTCTGGGCTGATAGGTAATCACCAGGCTTTGAAGCGACAAACTCCCGCTGACTTGGAAGGTGCTGATTTAGTGCAAGGGTAATTACAAAAGAATATCGACGGGCTGAACCCAACAAGACGTCCCCCGTCAGCTCAGCGAGGATCAGATCAGACGCTTGCATGCATGGATCAGACCCCCCCCCCACCCGTCATATTCCCCAGGACTCAGGTGGCTCTTCAAGATCCAAAAAAGATCTTGGAGATCTTGAGTTGTTCGTCCGGTGGTCATCGTGGACATAACGTCTCTGCATCAACATGTTTGATGAGTTCGTACTTGAAGAAAGTCCCCACGACCACTACTGTGGTTCATCAGATGGTTTGAGCTCTTTGAAGTACTCTAACGGTCGACATCCTCTTTCAGTAACGTCACTGGCTTTACTCGTGTGAGTGGTGTTATATCAAAGTGAGTTAAGTTATATGTATGTAAGCACATTACATATTTTAATTTTCAGTCAAGAACCATGAGTCTTTGCTTTCAGGGCATGAACTGACCTTTGTCAAGGTCCACCTTGACCTGTCAGGATATGCTAACCCTCTTTTCTAGCAGGCCGAACTGTACTTTTATATTCATATTTTCATGTTTATATCACTGCCAGGTCCGGACATCCCTTCTACCCATAATGCATTGCAACATTGTGGTTTGAGTAAAACTGCTTTTCTCTATTTTTGTTAACACGTTGAGTCTAAAAAATACCACAACTATCTATTTAAAGTCAGTGGTAGTTGTGTTTTATAGAGTCTCATATTATCTCAAATCTTATTTCAACATTCATATAAAAAGAAAAATATATCCAGAATCTGCAGCAGTTTCAGCATCGTGTAAGATGACGACATAAGTGTGTCTTATGTTTAGAACTAACAGATTATGTTGACTGGCTCTGATTTCTTGCCTACCTTGTGCGACTCTTTTAGCCGGGGGGGCAGGTTGTCTCGTATCCTCCTCATGGCCTGCAGAGGGGGCTCGTTGAAGTACGGGGGCTCGCCGTCCACCATCTCGATCACCATGATGCCCAGAGACCAGATGTCCACCTGGACGTGCAGAGGAACAGTCAGTCCGTCTACCGGAGGACACCGACGCTTTTTTAACTCCAGAGTGACGCGTGATCTCACCTCAGTCCCGTAAGGTAGCCTCGAGATCACCTCTGGCGCCATCCAGTAGGGCGTGCCCACGAGAGACTTCCTCTTGGGAACCTCTTTAGAGACTTGGGCGCAGAAGCCGAAGTCCGACAGCTTGATCTGGAAACGTACACGGACACAGTTGAGGCTTGATTGTGTGAGGACATTCAGCCAGAAGCGTGATGACCTCATGAGACGAAGAGCTCCCGCAGCAGACACTCATCTCCCCCGTTAGCACTTAATTACGCTTCAATTAATCATGCCTTATCTACTCGTTAAGAGGCATTATGCGGGATTTAATTAGTGGGGCACGAGTGGTAATTGATGAAGATGAATTTCTGGAGCCGACTGTTGACAAGTGACAAGGATGGGCAGCCGTAAGGAGGGAGCTGGAGGTGGAGGGAGAGTGGGCGGAAAGGTGATCAATACCTGGGGTTTAAACGGCTCAAAGGACGGAGGACGGTGTGAGGACGTCACGAGACGCGAGCAGAGACACGTCTGCAAACGCACTCGCAAGTTAGGGTTGGGAATCGAGACCGGTTCCTGTAGAGAACCGGTTCCGTGTCTTATCGAATCTTATCGTTTCCAACCAGCATGAATCTCACGTAATTTACGCAAGTTACGCACAGTCAATTCCAGAAAGCCCTTACGTGATTAAGTTACGTTGGTTTAGCACGTTAGCATTGCAGTTGTAAACAACAATGGCGCCCACCAGGTTCAAACGCTCCAAAGTTTGGCTTCACTTCACCAAAGAAAGATGGCAACAAGGCAACTAGCAGTCATTGTAAAGTGGAGATAACAGCGTCGGGAGGGAACACGGCTAACATGCAGAAACATTTGAACACACAACGTGCGATAACGAGTGTCGTGTTTTTGACGCTTCGGACTGATGGATCTCAACCCAGCAGCAGTAGCCAAGCTAAGATCACCTCTGGTAACTCTGTTAACTAGCTATCCCGCTGACTATGTGCTTCTTTGTAAAACACGCTATAACATTAGCGCTATGCTATTAAACGAATGCCTTCTGCATTACATTTAGAAGATGACCGTGACGAGAGAGAGAGTCTGGCTGGTTCAGAGGGTGGAAGACATGATTATTTTACTGCTAAAGAATTGTTAATTCTTCATAGTATTTGCAGATTTGTACTATGCACTGTTCCGTTGTATTTAATAGTATTTCTCTTTCTTTATTATTATTTTTGAGTGTTTAGTGAGCTCATATATCCTTTTAAAAGGGAGATTTTTTTCATTTCTATTAGGAAAAATCAGTTAGTAAAATGTTCCACATTCTTGTGTATTTGCACAGTTACATATTACAACAGTTAACACGTTATCCAGGCTTTGGGCCTCTTTTGACCTCGCTGTTGAGTTTGTAAGGTCGTGACTTCTAAGTAAAAAAAAATTGATACTAATAAAACTGTTTGTTCTCCTTTTTGCCCAAATTAGAATCGACAAGAGAATCGATAAAGAATCGAATCGTTAAACGGTATCGATAATGGAATCGGAATCAGAAAAATCTTATCAATTCCCATCCCTAGTGCAGGTTCTGGATGTGCGTGACTCACCCTCCCGTCGCTGGTCAGCAGAATAGAGTCGCTCTTGATGTCCCGGTGGATGACGCCCTGCGTGTGCAGGTAGGACAGAGCCTTCAGCACCGACAGACAAACGGTGGCGATCTGCTCCTCGTTCATCCTGCACACATGCAGCAAGAACGAATGTTAGCTTCACAGATACTATAGCTAAACGCTAACGATAAAACTAGGGATGCACGATAACTGTTTTTTAAAACCGATACCGATAACCGATAACACACACATATACCTAAGATCATTACATCAATACTATGAACAAAATCAAAACAGTTTGGACTCTTTAAATGAACGGAGATTTATTTTTTCCAATAAAAAAATATTAACAAGCCTCTCAAACATTTTCATAAAGCTATCAAACAAACCTATTTAATATCTCACATCAACTTAAATAAGGTTCATTACAGACTGATATAGAAAATAAAGGCACCTTGAACTGATGGAAATACATGCATCAGAATTACTAACTGAAAAGGATTTACATTTAAAGGATTTTGACTTGTGGATCCATTTAAATTAATACCTTTAATTAAAGTAAATGAGGTTCAGTAGTTTTTTGTTTTTTTTTATCTCATGGAAGCTTTAGATGAGAGAGATGAGGAGAGACTGCTGCTGGCTTGCTCACGTTAGCATTAGCTTCCGTTAGCTCACGTTAGCGCGATTTCAAAACTCCATGGAAGCGATTGTTATGTTGTAGGTGGCTGATCAGGTTTTACGTATTAAAGCTTGTGCTTCCCTCCTCGTAGAATTCACTCGGAGGATTCGTCACAAATAACCACCAAACTATCTTCTTCTGAAACTTTAACGAAGTTCCACGCCGCCATGTTTGTTGTGATCAGCGCTGTGCTGCAGGCTGCATTCAAGGTGTAACGTAAATTCCCACGTTCCCTCGTTTACTAGTTGTTCTTTCAGCCTTTTTTCTTTTTTTCTTTTTTATGTGTAACATGAGGGGAAATACTGCGAATATCGATTCAAGTCAGCAACTACCAAAATTATGACCGAGTTAACGAGTTGTTTTCTGGCATGAGGGGGTATTCTTGATTTTCCTTATTGAGTAATCATTTTTCTGATTATGCCGACGTTACTTGAACATAACATTCACTGCCGGTCATTCAAGACTCAGAGGGAGCGAGACACTGACGTGTTGACAAAAATATATATGTTATCGGAGCTATTCGTCATGATATCGGACTTATTGGAATGACATCATAATTTCCTGTTATCGGGCCGATAGTTATTGTGCACCCCTAGATAAAACTGATGACTCTTTCAGCGGCATCAACGAGTCTATGAGCAGACGGTGGGGTCAAAACAAAAACTGAAGTGAATGCACCACGTGGCCTCTGCAGCCGGCGGCGGCGGCAGAGATCTGCAGGCGAGGAGGTCCCATATGGAGAGACGAGGCGAGTTAGTGCATCCGACTGAGCTCCACTGAACATTAACATCCAGACCCAGCTGGTCGGGTGCGTGCATGTGTTCACGAGCGTGCACGCTGATCTCCCTTATGTACAGTACACATGCAGAAACAGAGAAATGCTCATTTCAAGAGAACATTCAGTCCTTGTTGGGCCGAACAGCCGTACCATCATCATACTACATTATACTAGGGGTGTGAAAAAAAAAAATCAATTTGGCAATATATCGTGATTTTCGGCCAGCCAATATAGTATCGATTTCTCAGCTCCTAATATCAATTTTTTTTCATATTCTCCTTCTTCTTCTCGGCTCAGTTTTCAGAAAACGTGTATCAACACAGTGTTGCTATTCATCTAATTTTATAACCTCAAGGATTTTATCTAATCATGTCCTGATATGTATAGGGGTGAGTATTGGCAAGGACCTCGCAATACAACATGTATCGTGATACTTTGGTATAATAATCGCAATATAATATCGCAATATCACGATATATTGCGATATTCTACCCAGTTAATATCAAAATTAAAAGTAGAGATGAAAAATCAAGTTGCTGTAAATGTTCATCAGATGATATTGATCATTCAGAGGACAAATTGAGTCAAAACTATTTGCTTCAAAACAACCTATTTATTGTTTATTATTAGTATTTTTGCACATTTAAGTGAATGAATGAATTTTCCCTCAAAAATCGATATTAGGAGCTGAGAAATCGATATATCAGGCGGCCAAATGTCGCGATATATCGCCAAATCGATTTTTTTTTTCCCCTACACCCCTAGATATGTACAGAGGACGTTCTTCGTTTTTCACATGATGGCAAACTCAAAGTTAACGGAAAGGAGTGATGTAAAGAAGAATGATTTTATTCATGCTCTGACACTTAAAAAAAATCTCCTTTGTCTCTGACACACACACACGTGCACACACACACACACACACACACATACGTGCACACACACACTGAAGAACACAAGCAGTTGAAAGGAAAACATGATCACTGAAATAGAAAATTGTTTCATAAAGTGAAAAACAATTTTAATGAGCCCGTAAAAGTCGTCAAGGGGAGGAGAATTACACGTGCATTTATACGCACACGCATGCACACGCCTGCTCTCATAAATACAGGTGTTGCTGCTTCAGGCGCTCTGGACAGAAAAAAAATATACAAACCCTGACAACTGCAGATTATTAACAAACATTTAAAGTATAATTGAAATCTGAACCTGCAGGAGAAGCTCAGTCTGTTACTGCTGACTCTCCAGTTTGAGTGTGTGCGTGTTGGGTTTGAGTGTGTGCGTGTTGGGTTTGAGTGTGTGCGTGTTGGGTTTGAGTGTGTGCGTGTTGGGTTTGAGTGTGTGCGTGTTGGGTTTGTGTGTGTGCGTGTTTGGTTTGAGTGTGTGCGTGTTGGGTTTGAGTGTGTGCGTGTTGGGTTTGTGTGTGTGCATGTTTGGTTTGAGTGTGTGCGTGTTGGGTTTGAGTGTGTGCGCTGGCTGCTAACAACCAACCGGTGTGAAGGACGCCGCAGAGGCCCGCTAGCTGGACGAGCAGCGGCGTAATAATCAGACACGTCCAACTTCGGTCTAACTTTCTTCGTCTGTCTGCTGAGATCGGTTAGATATCAACGCTGAATACTCAACATTAGAGCTGAGCGATTTTATTGATTCTGCGATATATATCGATATTTTATCGAGTATCGATATTCTAAGCTCCTTTCTAAACCTCTGTGTCCCACCTTTAAAAGCTTGCAAGCAACAATTTGCACTTTTTAAATAAATGAAACAATTTTTCTTAACAAATCTTTTATTCATTTTGTCCAGCATTTGCAAGCTGCCTGTCAGCCATATAATGTGGAATTGATGCTTTCAGTTCAATAAATTCAAACAAAGTCATTGGAACACTCACAAGATGTCACCAAAATCACTTTGTCCCTTTAAAATGTATTGTAAGATAAATATAACTTATCTCTGGTATAGTAATCAGTATGGAGCCCCGTCTGGGTCATAATTCAATGAATAAATTAGCCTATTATTATGAAATACAGGCGTTTATTATTATGAAATATTTCCCATTATTATGATAATGGTTTCGTTATTCATAAGAATGAGCTTTTACATAATAATGGCTTTGTTTTTTATAAGAATGATTTGTGTGTCAATCACAGCAGAGAGGGCGGAGCCATTTATGTGATTGGCTGCTCTTTCATTCAGGCATAAGCAACAGAACAGTGAATATTGATAGCGGGCGAGAGGAGTAATGTATATACTCCAGGCCAGTAGGTGGCAGAATGCACCTCAGTTTACGGTTAAAAGTTGACATCGACTAAGAAACGTCAAGGTTTCCCGTAGCTCAGTCCAAGCTGCCATAGCTACAATCAGACTAGGAGCGCACCTTGATGACATCACGGCCCGCTGCTAACGGGACCTCACGGCCAAAACTAGTCGATGTCAGAGCGTAGAATGGAGAAGGATCAGCCAATGAGCGTGAAGGTCAACCACTGGTCCCGTCCACTGGCAAAATGTCATTATTATGTAAAAGCTCATTCTTAGATAAAAAAGCCATTCTGAAATAAACTATTATGCAATAAACTAAGAATAAATAATAATAAAAAATTTATTTCATAATAATTACATTTTTTCATAATAATGGGGAATATTTCATAATAATACACATATATTTAATAATAATGGGACATATTTAATAATAATGAACATGTGTTTCATAATAATGGGAAACATTTCATAATAATGGATACCTATTTCATAATAATAAATGCCTGTATTTCATTTATTCATTGAATTATGACCCAAACGGGGCTCCATAAATCAGTACCAACATATTCCTTGTAAATAAAGTCAGTTATTAATTCATTATATATTTCTCTATTGTGGTTATTGTTTGTTTTATTATTGTTTTTTATCTTATTTTATTATTAGTCAATTTTCTTCTTTATTTTATTTTATTTTCACTTTTTACTTGCTGCTGTAACAACGTAAATTTCCCCATTTTGGGACAATAAAGGATTATCTTATCTTATATCGTATCGTGAGCCGAATATCGTGTATCGTATCGTGAGATTAATGTATCGCTACAGCCCTACTCAACTTATCCCAACCAGCCGCTGCTCCAGCAAACTCGAGCATAAATGAAATGATGCGCGTCAGGTTTGCATCCGGTTTTGCTGAGTTTTCCATCAGTGTTTCTAAAAGCATCTGTGCTCTGAAACTTCCTCACGCACACACACATGCACACACACATGCACACACACATGCACACACACAAACAGACAAAACGTCTGCGTGGGAGATTGTTCAAAGTCCTTCACGGCAGCAGCGGCGCTCAGCCTCACCAAAGCGTGTTATTAGCAGGCGACATCGCGCGGCGCTAATGCTGACACTTCAGCACAAATGACTGCAATTACACACAGTGAACAAAGTATCTTAAAACAATGAGGCGGCAGCGCCGGCGCCACGACTCCACAGCACGATTTAGAGGAAACCTTAAAACCGCTTCCTGAAGCCATCGCATCAGTTCTGACAACGCATCTCCGCTAGATTGTGTCATGAATCTTATTCAGGGTTTTATTGTTCTTTTCTTTTTAAGGGTTTGCGTGGTAAAGCTCAGAATGAGCCACTGGTTGTTTTGGGTTTGTTTTTATTAATTTCCAGGTCATCCGGCTCCCACGACTAGGGCACTAGCGATACACTAATCTCACGATACGATACATGATATTCAGCTAACGATACGATATATATCGATATTCATCTAACAATACATTTACATCATTTTCCGAAAGATTTTAAAGGGAAAAAGTGATTTTGGTGACATCTTGTGAGTGTTCCAATGACTTTGTTTGAATTAATTGAACTGAAAGCATCAATTACACATTATATGGCTGACAGGCAGCTTGCAAATGGTGGACAAAATTAATAAAAGGCTGAAAAATCGCTACTCTCTGGGGAAATCAAATATCAATATATATATTATATCAACGTATTCACGAAAGCCGACTGGTTACCTGGTGTGGGTCACGATGTCTGTGAGGGCTCCGCCCTCTAGAAACTCCATGACGACCCAGAGCTCGTCCCCCACCAGGTAGCTGTTGTACATGTCCACGACGTTCTCATGATGGTAGTCCCTCATGATCACCACCTACAGCAGAGACAGGAACAGACGGAAAGAGGTTTGTTTGTTTTATATCGGAATGACACGTACTATAAAGCGATTATTGGCTTGTTATTTGGACCGGTTCGTCCTCTTTGATACAAAGACAGTCTGGTTCTTCTGGATTTGACTCTGATTTCCAGGGGAACAGAAGAAACCATCTCTGTCCTCCGTCCTCTCTCTGTCCTCCATCCTCTCTCTGTCCTCCATCCTCTCTCTGTCCTGTCTCTCTCTCTTTTCTTTCTTTATCCAACTGGTCTTCATCAGGAAGGTCCCCCATATGACCCAGGTCCTGCTCAAGGTTTCTTCCTCTTAAAGTGGAGTTTTTTCTTGCCACTGTTTGTCTTAAAGGTTTTTTTCTCCATCTGTGGGAGTTTTTAACCTGCCATTATCCTTGTTTAGGGTTTAAAAATATAATTTTAGTTAATGATATTTACTCGGGGGTCATGCTCTGGGTCTCTGTAAAGCGCCTAAAGACAATTGACATTGTAACAGACGCTATACAAATAAAATTGAATTTAATAATCACTTCAGGATTTTGATGCAGGGTGAAGTATATGTAGTATATACTGTAGTATATACTGTAGTATGTACTGTAATGTGAATGTGTGTATATCAACATGTATGTATGTAGTTAGATGTCTATGTCTACCTAGATAAGAAATTACAACTACAATTTAGGATAAGGCCTCAAAAACCTGATACATTTTAAGGTTAATCATGGAACATTGGAGAAGGGGTAGAATTAAATAAGTTTTACTTCTTCCTACCCATTTTCAGACATGTTAAATCAGATGTGTGTTTTGCATATTGGTATGTATGTGTATGTATATAGGTCTGTGTGTATACATTGGGTATCAATTTTGTTTATTTTCTATTTCTTCTTTTTTGGGGGGAATATGTCCATTTAATATTTAGATTTATTTACAAGAAGTTCTACATGTTTCTAAATTATGGTTATGCACATGTTTCACTGTATATTGATTTATGCATTATTATATATTTTATTTTATAAATATATTATATTTATTTTCAGATACATAGATTCATGATAGTGTTAAAATTGTCTATGCTTTAAAAGACTGTTTTGACATGTCTGGAATGAATCAATAAATGAAATGAATGAATGAATGATGAGCAGACACAGAAATATGCAGAATCGAGGAGACGAGGTTTCTCTCCAGCAGCTCCAGGAGCTCGTCATGCGCCGGTGAGATGCTGTCGTCCTTCCGGATCTTTCTAGCACCTTCGGTTGTGTTTGTGCTTATGCTCAGATTCATTGTCGTGTCCCATTTCAGGGCTCATTCACCAGAATCGGCTCGGTGAAGTAAAATAATGCTTATAACTCTGCAGGATGCCCCTGTGGAAAAGTTAGGAGCCGTTGGTGCAAAACAACTCAGCCGTTGTCTGTTGTATTAACGAATACACGTTAAAAAGAAAAAAAATCACCTACTAGTTCAGTGATTTATTGAATGTATTCAAGTAATTTCATTTATTTATTTATTTGATCAGCTTGCTGTCTTATGGGAGAACGTTCTGGAGGCTTAACCATAAAAGGATTACATTTAAAAATTAATAGGATTACATGAAACAAATTAGTTCCCAACTGAACACCCACTGCTGTTCTCAATGCACATCTGTGCGCGCACACGTGCACATGCCTCCATCCCTCTCTGCTCAACAGTCAACACAAAGAGCCGGCGAGCGAGCGAGCGATCGGGCGAGCGAGCAAGCACACTCCTCTTGGCACCTCCTCCCAGTTTCCATTTTTGTGCTTAACAAGCAGTTTTTCTTCTAATATTATTATTTTTATTTTTTTTTTGTCAGTACAAACGCAAATGATATCGAGCTCATTTTTCAATCGCTGACACGCAGCGCACACACGGCGCACACACGCGGCCGTGAATTAATTTCCCGCCTTCGGGTTTCAGAGTGAACACTTGTTAAATTTAGTAAATAGACGCAGTTACAAATTCAGAAATGTGTCGGTGATTCTTTTTAAATGGATAAATGTCAGGCAATCAGAAGTAAACTGAACATTGTTTTTTCTTCTGAGTGGATAGCTGGTACAAGTGCTGTTAATATTTAATGATGTCATTTAAACCAAAGCCGACTCTGGTGTCAAGAGTCTGCGTTGCATGAATCCTTGAATCTCTCTAAGCTCTTTTTTTTCTCACTGCCTGACAATAAATCAGACTAACTTTTCTGTTTCAGGTCAGTGAGGATTACCAAAATTATTTCTATTTGCTAAATACTAAAACAATGAGATGGGATTTTTTTTGTGACTGTCTTCAAATACACTTCGACTACCGTGCCTTTAAATTATTTGGGAACACCCAGATGATGATGTCATGGCTTTGGAAGCTTCTGATAGGTTAACTGATATAACCGTGGATGTATTTAAGGACACACCTCAAACACCAACCGTCAGGAGAAATGGGCCGAAATTCCTGTTGTGAGAAGCTTGTGGAGGGAAACGTAAAGCGTTTGATCCGTGTTGCAGTTTAAAGACGGTTCTGCCAAATACTGAGATGGATGGAAACTTCTGATTCTGAAGAAGCAAAGACAGTAATTCTCTCTTATTCTTCTATTCTGGGGTTTAGCAAATAGAAATTATTTTGTTAATTGTAGTCGACCTAAAACAGGAAAAGTTTAGTCTGATTTAATGTCATACAGTGGTATAAAAAAGGTTATGTTTTTATCCAGAGTATGTAAACATCCAACAATGGGGCCTCTGGATTTAGAAGAACCAAAGGTGCGGAGCTGGAGAAAAATGTTAACCATCCACCTTTTTCTGTCGTCTGGGCAGAAATATGAGGGTCATCAACGCAGAGACGTACAGGAGAAGCACATGGAGGCGAAAGAACCGGTCCCAGGAAAAATGTTGTATGTTTGAGACACAATGTGACAGTTAGAGCTGGGCGATACTGGGAATGTTGGTATCGATCCAATACCTAGTAAATACAGGGCCAGTATCACCGATACCGATACAGATACAGATACAGATACAGATACTGATACTTTTTCATATTAAGCTTAATCTATCATGAACTTTTGTGATTTTTGTCTTTGGATTATTTTGTTAAAGCCAAGAATAGAATTTCATCAAACTTTATGTCCTTTATATTCCTTTGAGTTGAATTTCTGTTCATAATGTTTTTTTCTAGCCCACCTTTTATATTATATCTTTCAATACTTGTTTAACTTTCCTGTTGCTTAAACTAAAAAAATGTCCCGTGGTGGGATAAATAAAGGATTATCTAATGTTATTTTATCTTAGATAACACCTTTCAATGGGATACATGACATGTACTGGGTTATTTGAAGATCTTAACTATATTTCTTTGACTTGGCTCCAGTAACATGTAACTTAAGTTACATGTACTTTAAATGTTAATATGAGTTGATGCTGAAGATGATCACTCTGATCTACCTGGATGCTCTTTGTTGGAAAGAAAAAAAAAGAATCCGTATCGATCTTTTTACATGAGTATCGTTTGATATCAATACCAGCGTTGGTATCGATATAATCGATATGTGGATGGATCTGCCCACCTGTAGCGACGGCGCAGTCACACCTGAGGCCTCACCTCGTTGAACAGCAGCTCTCTCTCCTCTGCTGTTTCCTCAGGTCCATCTTCTTCACGGCCACCTGCTTGCCGCTGTGCTTCTCGCTGGCGATGCACACGATGCCCGTGGAGCCCTCGCCGATCTTGATGAAGTTGTCCAGGTATTCCCGAGGGTCACCTGATGGAGGGGGGAGGGGAGGGGAGGAGCCACAACATATCATCATTCAGATCCAACATCAACGAGAACCTGTGGCTTTAATTTCGTTTATTTTCTAAACATTTCTCACCTGGGTTGACCACCAGCTGAAGCGCAGCTCTGAACTGCTCGTGGGAAACTCTGGAGGGCTGAGTGTCGGAGCTGGACCCCCACGACGGGGGAGGGTACGCCCCCGGGAGGACGTAGGGCGATGAAGGCTGCGAATACGCCCCCTGGATGGAAAACAGTGACATACAGGTATATTAGTTTTCCACATTTAACCCATTTTGTAACATTTCTTTCATGTTTAGGAGATTTCTGATCTCAACAAAGGCCAAAGTTTTCCACCCCATTAAATAACTGATGGGTTTAATCTATGGCAAGCCGTTTTAACATTAAATAGTTAATTTTTATTATCTGGAATTAGCATTATAGATATCAATAATTAAATTTTGACTAGTCGTAATTATATTATGACTAGTAGGAAGATTAATTAAAGATATCTGTACATTCATTCTGCCTCGTCAAAAGTACATTTAGAGATATCTGTAATTCATTTTTGTCCAGTCAAAACTGGATTACAGATGATGTCACTTAACGCACCACTCGACTCGTCACACATCCTTAGCGACAATTACAGATATCTTTAATTCGGTTTTGACTAGTCAGAAGGAAAGTTAAAGATATCTCAAACGTAATTGTGACTAGTCAGAATTGTTAAGTAAGATGTTGCAATTCTTTACTTATTATTGGCTAGCTTTCTATTGGCTATTGGCTCAGTCAACTAAAGATTCAGTTAACCAAAGAGTAATTTCTCTCCAGTTCTGGCCATTAGCTCCAGTCGTGTTCGGGCTGCGGCGTTAAAAACCCGGTCAAACACGCTAACTTCAGCCCCCCATTGCTCGAACATCGTGAGAATCAGTAAAAAGTCCTACTAGTATTTCAGCTGGCTAGCAGTACAGAGTTACATTAGCGGTCGATGGTTTTAACGGCTTTGATTCGGTACCAAGCCCCGCCTCACTCTTTCACTTTTCTTTTCCCGCTCACTTTTCACAGATATCCGCAACGTCATTGCCCCTAGTTGAAACTTTAATACAAGATATCTGCAATTACATTCTGACTAGGAAGAATCAGGTTTAAAGATATCCTGATTACGAGATATCTCTAATAAAAGTTCCCTTCGAGATATCTTCAATCCGATGGTAGATATCTACATATGAATTATGACTATCCATAATTCCAGTTAGAGATATCAACAACTTAATTTTGACCAGTCGTAATTCCAATTCAAGATATCAACAATGTTATTCTGGCTAGGTAAAATTCAATTTAAGATATCTTTATATATAAAAGCAGATATCTTGAATTAACAGTGTTTGCAGATATCTGGAATTGGAATTGCAACTAGTCAAAATTATGTTGTAGATATCTTTAAATGGAAATAAGGATAGTCGTAAATCAGTTGCAGATATCTGCATTGTGAGTTATGGATATCTGTTAATGGATTATCTGTAATATCAAACCCCAAACACATGAATGAGAAAAGTGACGTCATTTGTCCTAGTAAGAATGATGTTGTGAATATCTGAAATTACAATTGTGGATGTCTGAAAAGTTATTTTTGGATCGGAAGAATTGACTTATGGATATCTCCAATACATATCCACTTTAACTATTTTATGTTAAAATGGCTTGCCATAGATTGGAAAAGCAAATATGCACATGGAATACTGAATAAAGACGTAATACTTTCAGAAGTAGACGTGCCGTACCTGAGGGGTGTACGGTGGGCTGGGCTGGGAGGGGGGGTGGTGGTAGGGTGAGGGCTTGAAGTGGTGAAAGAGAGGGGGGTACGGTAGGTGCACTGGGGGGTAGCCGGGGGGTTTGGCGTGGCTCTGAGGTAGCTTTAGAGGCCCTCGGGGGCCCTCGGGGGCAACCGGGGGAATGTCATCACGGGCCGGACGCTCGTAGTCGCCCTGCAAGAATAAAAAAAGAAGAGTCTGGATCAGAGATGAAGGCTGGCTGCACCGGCGCCGATGCTTCCTTTTCTCAGACACAGATGACGGCCTTCAGGAGGACACGCCCACATCTGGCTTAAATCATTCTGGTCTGTCTCATCCAGGGACTTGATGTTTTAACGTTTAAAGGTTGATTTGTTGTCACTGGAATCAACCTTCAGCATTTCACTGGTACCACACCAGTGGTTCTCAATTATTTTCTGCTGCCCCCCCCCCCCACCACCACCCCCCCACCACGACCCTCCACCACGACTATAAATAGTATCATTCGTCTATAAAATTGTTATAAGTCCATCTCTGCATAACACTGTATCCTTATTAACATTAAGGGAAACAAAAAAGAAAGAAATATAGATCAACTTCTAACAAAGAATAACTTTATTAACATTGTATTTTAGTCTGTAAAGATTTAAAGTGCATCAATCCACCATAGTCTCAGTGAAGCAGCGCTACATCAGCATCGACATATTTCCTCTTCTCAACTTCCTGGTGACTTTTTTTTTGTCTCATTATCTCTGTTTCTCTCCGTCTTTCTTTTCATCTGTTAAATATTTTTTCGTGGTGTCTCCTGAGGGTTTGTTCACTTCATATCTCCCGGTCTCTTCCGTGTGCGTCCATGTCCATGCACAAAGAAAAAAACACGACATAATACAACTAATACTCCCTGAACCCACTGTGACAATGAAAGCGCCGCTGCAGTTCAGTAAACACTTATTATTGCAAAAATCTGTGAATTATTGATGCAGTTTTAAAAGGCCTATGTATTTATATATACGCTAAAGTATCATTCTTACTCATTAATACAGTAATAACATAGTAATGATAAATTAAAAACATTCTAATTTTGTACTGTGATAATATTTATTAATAATAATAATGATAATTATTTATATATAATACTGTATAGTGTAGTATAGTAACTGACATCCTTATTTTTAAATTATTTACCAGTTAGGGTGAATGTGAGCGTTTTTCTGCTAAAAAATGGCCTAAGAAATTCACAAAAATTCCCGGGGGGCTACCACAAACTCAAAAACATTGTGAAAAAAAAACTTTGAGTGAAAAATCCGCGAGTATGTGGGACCGTGAACTGTTAATGGGCAAGCATGTACTCTATATGTGCAATCACACTTTATTCCAGTACAGCAAAAAAAGCATGCCCCCCCGCCATCAGAGCCCCGCCCCCTACTATTGGAGGAGGACTGTACTACGTTAACTTATGCCTCGTAAATCCAGAGAGGAGGAGATGTGATGTGTTCAAGGACAATGTGGAAGCGTGTTAGTATAAAATGTGACCTCTACTTTCTCTCTGCTCCACTTTCATGTCTGTTCACTGTCAATAAAGGCCACTTGAACCACAAAATCATTAAAAAAAAAGAAAAAAAATTGTGGAAAAATTTTCTATAGTTCCTTTGGAGAAAATAGTAGCAGCAACCCAAGTATCATGAAAGGCTATTTGCAGACACAACCACTTCCAGTAAAGAAAGCAACACCCCAGAACGAACGCTGCAGATTGATTATAAGTCATTTTCATCTTCAGAAACCTGCGGTGTATGTGAACATCACAAAGATCCAAAGCATGGACGCTACTTATGGACGGCACTGATTCGGCGTGCAATCAGAACCGAAGGAGTGGTGATCCTGCCTGCTTCACCTGGAATAACTGGAGGAAGAAGGAAAGACTGGAAAGGCACAGATCTGCCTCCTTACAGGACTCAGGTAGCCTCCTACTTTCACCTGATATGGCTGGAGTGATGTTAAACTGTCACCTGAAAAGGATCTTAGCAGAACAAAATGAATATGAACAGATGCAGAAAAGGTAATTAAGTTACTTTCATCACAGCTTCCAAGAAAAGGATCTTCAATATTTTTCTTTTTTTTAAATTCTCAGACTGAACATGTGATTCTCTCTTTTATTCCCTCCCCTTCCCTTTTCCTCTCTGTGCCATGTGGCCATTTGTCTTAACACTGACACAAACACACGCACACCTGTACGTACAGTATACAGTATGCTCATGCACGTGTGTGTGTGTGTGTGTAGAAAGGGCAGGAGGAGGAGCGCTGATGTGTTGGGACGGGTGTATAATTACATGGTGTGGACTCTTTTAATCAATCACTCTGAGGCAGGTGTGTGTTAGTGGTGGGGGGGGGGGGGGGTGGCGTGGGGGGGGGGACGGCCGGCCCTGCTAGCTGGCTGTCAGCCAGGGGTCTCCTGATCCATGTTGGTTAAACGCGCATTAATCTGAGTTTGGCAGGGTAATCAACAACCTAACTCAACTGTGAAATTGAATTCGGCGGTGGAACATCGTCCGGCCCGTTTTTATGCTAAGGCTGCAGAAAGGGAAAAGCGCCGCAACATCAATTTGTCACCGAGAGCTGCGGCACCGAGCTCACAGTCGCCACCGAGCTCAGAGGGGGGGGGGGGGGGAGGAAGTGAGAGGGTGGGAGTGTGTGTGTGTGTGTGTGTGTGTGTGTGTGTGTGGTCAAGACTCCGTGTCGTCTGCCGTTACATCCCCACCAGCTCCCAACAACTGCAGGGGAAGAGAAGGATTTACTTGAGGGGAGGAGAAGAAAAGCAGAGGAAGAGCGAGGGAGGGCAGGTTTGTTACAAGGTTCACGAACCACCTGGAACAGTGAAGCTTAAGCTCCCCGATCACTCCTTCCTCTTTTCCTTCTTCTTTAAAAAAAAAAAAAACTGCTGTAACTTTTTTGAATACCACAAGAAAAATTAACAGTCTTTTTTTTCATTCCCTTCACACTCTTTGGAACAACCCAACAATCTGATAACCCGAGGTTCCGACCCGACCCGAATCGGGTCTCGGGTCCATTCAGAAGACGTGACTCTGGGTTCAGGTCTGAATCGGTACAGTTAGTCTCGGGTCCAGTCGGTGCTCTCTGACAGGCTGGGTCCACGTTTACTCCAGAGAGTTAAAGATATTGGCGGTGGCAGCCAATGTCAGGACTCGGGGCAGTTTAATTAATTATTCATTAACGTGGTGTGTTTGTCATGAAACAATCGTGTTGCCGTAGCGTGTTATTAGCGGTTTGCCCAGCAGCTGTAAAGCACAACGGATCGCCAACATGATAACGTTGGATGAGAGAACATATTCACGACACGTCCTGACCGGTGTAGGCTATTAGCATTAGCAGTTGCTACCGATAGCATCTGTATCCACAAAAAAACTAAGGACGTGGATTTATTGTTGTTTACATCACGTAGCCTATGTAGCAACTGAACCGGTAGAAGAAGACAACTTTAGGTAAGAAAATCAAGTTTTATTAATCACTAGACAACTTTTAATATAAGCAACTATGGGCTGGATTGTCTCGGTTCTATTCGGGTAACTCGGTTCGGTCGAAAAGTAAAGACTTGGGTTGGGTCGGTTCCAGGTCCAAATATTCCAGGTCCATTCGGGTTCAGACTCCCGGACTTATGATAATAGCTCTGGTGTGTCCATTCGGGTTCGGTTCCATGAAAGTGGACCCGTGAAGACCTCTACTACACGCTACTATGCATCATCTGAAAAACCAAATGCGCCTCGACGAGCACGACATCTCCAAAAAGTGATGTTTAAGTAACAAACAATCTGAAGGAAAAACCACCTTCTCCTGCATCACAGTTAGGGGTGTGAAAAAAAAAAACAATTTGGCAATATATTGCGATTTTCGGCCGCCCAATATAATATTGATTTTTCAGCTCCTAATATCAATTTTGTTGATTTAGTCAAAAACACTAAAAATAAACAATAAATAGGTTGTTTTGAAGCAAATCGTTTTGACTCAATTTGTCCTCTGAATGATCAATATCATCTGATGAACATACAGTGATCCCTTATCAATTTGCGCTTTAAGTTCTGCGGTTTTAGTTATTCGCGGATTTTTCAGAAATATATGATATAATGAAAAATATCGCGGAAACATCACAGGATGTTGTGCGCGTTCTCTCACAGTGAAGAAATGTTGTGAGCCAGCCTGGCCCCTTTAAGAAGGTGGCCTTATGGGTAATGGAGTGTGTGTGTTGTGGGACGGCAGAAGAAAACAGGGTTAGATGAAAAGTGTAGTGAGCATCAACAGCAGCCCAGCGTGTATAGATTTACATTCTCTGTTAACTGACAGGAGCCCAACAATACAACCTGTGTGATGTTACAAGTTCCTGCAGTGACAGAATAAAGTTCCCGTTCCATGCAGAGAAAACTGGACTTTTTCTTTTGTTGTTGTTAGCGTGTTAGCCGCTAATTAAGAGCCAAAAATAGCACAATACCAGCGGTATGTTTACTACGATTCAGAGATCAGAGGCTGTGAAGGTAACAGAAAGACCACAGTTGAGCCTTTGTCTTGTTTCGCTGCAGTGACTCGCTACTTTTTTGTGATTTTTAAACATATTTTAAACACATTATTTAGGCTCGGGGGGCTCCGGCTCCAGTTCGCGGATTTTTGATTTTCGCGGGGGGGCGCTGGTCCCCATTAACCGTGAAAAATAAGGGATCACTGTATACAGCAACTTGATTTTTCATCTCTACTTTTAATTTTGATAATAACTGGGTAGAAATATCGCAATATATCGTGATAATATCATATCATGACGCAAGTATCATGATACATATCGTATTGCGAGGTCCTTGCCAATACTCAGCCCTAATCACAGTCCTGCTATTCTTTCATTCTCAGCGGGTTTGATACCGAAGCACAGAGGTTAAATGGTTTTTGCATCGGGCCGCGCTGTGATCCACATCAGTAAACCCGGTTTCCCTTCCACCGGACTGACTGTGTCAGAGGAAGGATGGTGGAGAGCTGTGATGATGCTCTTCTGGTTTCATCATGGTCTTAATGAGGCTTTGATCCTCACGTTGCACACATTGATTTGGAATCGGTTTTTACATCCTGACACGATGCTCAGCATTTATCCAGGCTGTGAGAGGCAGATGGCAGGGTCAGGGATGGATCCAGAGACCTTCTAGCCCCTCTGGTTGTAAGGGTAATACAAGTATTTAAAAAAAAGAAGAAGAAGAAGAAAAACAAGGAGGAACTCAAACTGAGAACATGTGGTTAAATTACACGACCACTAGCGCACCGATGCTCTGTTTGTTTTCGTCAGCGAAATGTCTCATGAGTCTCCTGAGTCCTCTCTTTGCTTCACTGGAGCAGGACAACGGCTGCACGACTCTCCAGGACGCTCACGGTGGACCCGTTTCATTTATGCGACGGGACGTGACACTGATGGCGAGTCAATGTTGCAGGGACATTTTCACCAACAACCCAGCAGGGTCATTTCATTTTTATTTCACTTTTCTTGTTCGGAAATTTCCATCACATTGAGGATCATAAAGACTGTTTCTTTGATTAGGCTCCAGCAGACCCCTGTAGACCCCGAGTAGAAAGAGTCAATAACGAATGGATGGATTGTTACTTTTTCGTCAGCGAGAGCCATAATGGAGGTTTGCACCATGTGGTCTGAGCATCATCGACACACATACCGTACCGTCCCGTGCAGTAAACCACCTCGATACATCTTCATGTTCACTATTGAGATACAGAAGGTTCAGATCTATTTACGGACAAATTCAATGTCGTTACTATGGGTGTGAAAAAAAAATCGATTTGGCAATATATCACGATTTAAGGCCACCCAATATAATATTGATTTTTCAGCTCCTAATATCGATTTTTTCAATTTTTTCCAAAAACACTAATAATAAACAATAAATAGCTTGTTTTGAAGCAAATAGTTTTGACTCAGTTTGTCCTCTGAATGATCAATATCATCTGATGAACATATACAGCAACTTCATTTTTCATTTCTACTTTTAATTTTGATATTAACTGAGTAGAATATCACAATATATGTGATATCGTGATAATATTGTATGTTGACCAGAGTATCATAATACATACCATATTGCGAGGTCCTTGCCAATACTCACCCCTAGTTGTTACAGAATCTAGAGCAACTCAGTACAGTGATCCCTTATTTTTCACGGTTAATGGAGTCCAGCGCCCCCCCGTGAGAAGCAAAATCCGCAAACTAGAGCCGGAGCCCCCTGAGCCTAAATAACGTGTTTATAATATGTTTAAAAACCGCAAAAAAGTAGCGAGGCACTGCAGCGAAACAAGACAAAGGCTCAACTGTGGTCTTTCTGTTACCTTCACAGCCTCTGGTCTCTGAACCGTAGTAAAGAAACTGCTCTTTTATCTACACACTACATTACCCATAAGGCCACACCATTACCCGTAAGGCCACCTTCTTAAAGGGGCCAGGCTGGCTCACATTTCTTTGCTGCGAGAGAACGCGCACAACATCCTGTGATGTTTCCACAATTTTTTCTTGATTTTTTTTAAATATAATTTATTTCTGAAAAAAATCCGCGATTAAATAAAACCGTGGAACTTGAAGCGCGAATTGGCGAGGGATCACTGTAACACATAGTCAAAGTCAAGTGTACAGTGAGTCTGGACCAGGGGCGGGCTATCCCGGTCCTCCAGGGCCGCTGTCCTGCATGTCTTAGACGTTTTCCTGATTCAGATCAATGGATCAACATCAGCTTGTCATTCAGATCTGCACAGGAACATTAACTACCCATTCATTTGAATTAGATACGATGCAGCAGGGAAACATCTAAGGTATACAGGACAGCAGCCCTCGAGGACTGGAGTTGGACACCCCTGGTCTGGACACATCAAAATCCTGTAATTTATTAAGGGGGCGTTGTCAAATCGGTAACATTATTATTTACACCTGGATGCACGCATGTCCAGATTTCATTTTAGTTTTGGCAAACATGAAGTCCCTTTGTTCTTTTTCCAGGGGTGACTATTCTACCCTAAAATGACCAGAATACCAGTTAATGTTGCTGTTGATATTTACGGCAGATCACGACAGGATCACTGACCTGGATGACATTCAGAGTAGAAAGAGACTTTCTGAAGGACCAGGATAAGATCCTGTGGGGGACAGCTAAGAATACACTTGTTTGACATAAGATGTAGGGATGTCCCGATCCCGATCGCGATCGGCGATCGGCCTTCGATCTTAAAAATTTAAGGTGGATCGGATCGGCCGATCAACACTATTATAACACGCCGATCTTTTTTTCATTATTTTTTTCCTCAAAAGTGATCCTGATTAACACAAATTAATAAAGTTATCATATTACACAAACAAAAATATTTTTTAAACTATATACATTTAATAATTTGCACTGAAATGAGGTTTCCCAGCAGCGCTGTCTTGTATCCACCTTAAAAGTTTTAAGACCGGCGGCATCAGGCTAAACTTTAGCAAAAATGTCAGCAGTGTTCCAGCACTATAAAATTACAAAGACCGACGCTTCGACTGCGACTTGCAACGTGTGGAAGGCTGAGATATCATGATGGGTAAGTAAGAAGAGAGTTTACAACACCACCAATTTAATCAGACACTTAAAAAAGCACGCACCGATCACCGCAGCCTTCTGTCAGGTGCCATGGTGCCGACGGCTGCAGCTTCAGAGCTGCTGCCGTCGGCACCAGCTTCGGCAGCAAACGCTCTGTGAAACTTTTAAAAGAAAGAAACTCCCGAAAGACTCGGAGAAATACAGAAAAATCACCGAGCTAATCGCGGAATGTATCACTGAGGACACGGAGTTTGTGGAATACAAGGCATTTAACCGGCTCATTAATTACCTCGAGCCTCGTTCCATCATTACATGAACGACAAAGGACACAAAGGTGCGCGAACATGTGCAGCGGGTCTTGAAAGAAGTTAAGTTAATATTTTATGTTATTTTTATTCTGATGTGATTTCATCGATTGCAAAGACTTCTGCTAGTGTGTTCATTGCCTTAAACTGCTAGCCAAGTTCACCTGCTGCTATTTAAATGGAAGTGCTTTGTTCTTTGGTACTGAGACTGTTTAACAGTCACTGTTAAGAAAGAAGAGTGTTTAAATAAGTTATTGTTTATTTTATGAGATGATAAAAGCTATTAATCTCAGCTTGGATGCAGGCCTATTTATTAATGTACACAGGAAATAAAATGCACAGGAAATTAAACTCTGTTTGCCCACTCAAAAAAAGTGAAATCGGATCGGAAAAAATCGGAAATCGGCCGATGATCAAAATTAAAAGATCGGAATCGGATCGGGACCCAAAAAACGTGTTTGGGACATCCCTAATAAGATGCAACTGTTCATTCATCATACTGTAAAAGTGACTCATGATATGCGACGCAGCAGGTCACCTCTTCATTTTTCTGTGAAACAACATAAAATCAAACAATATAATTTGTTCATGAACCCTTAATGCAGGGGTGTCAGACTCATTTTCACTGAGGGCCACATCAGCATCATGGTGGCCCTCGACATGGTGGCCAGATCGACAGCATGAGTGTAACAAAATGCAATGTAAATCAAAATAAATTAATCTACACCTAATTATATTGTTAAATAACGGATTCTGATTCTCATTGAATTTCCCTTTATGGGATAAATAAAGTATTTTTCATTTTCATTTCATTTTCATTCTGTATTTATTTCCGTGTTTTCTGTCAAAAATGTCGACGTAGATTATACTCTTTCACGACTGACACCGCCTCATAACTCATAACACACCTTGAGATACAAACTTGTAATTGTTTTCCCGTTGTTGGTGAATCTACCTTCCTTGAGCATCAATTTTCTTTGACATGTTGGGACTAGTTTGTAGAGGTTTTTCTCAAGTCCATCAGTTCTGAAAATCGTCTTGAGTTCTTGCTCATTGTGATATGCTGTTATTGTTGTAGGGAACGATGAAAAGCATTATGGGAGATGTAGTTTATTATCAATATGCACTTTAAAGCGGCGTAAGCTTATTTTAAGTCTTAAAATATCGGTTTAAAATTTAAGCCAACAGTGCACAAGCTCTCGAGGGCCACATAAAATGACGTGACAGGCTACATTTGGCCCGCGGGCCTTGTGTTTGACACATGTGCCTTAATGGAAAAGTTGAAGGAAAAAAAACCCTGCATGCTAACTTTATTTATAGGTGCCACCTGGACATCTGGAAGTCTGGAGAGTAGAAACTTCTCCTTCTCTATTGGTCTTTTTTTATTTTTTACACGTCTATTTGAATGGACAACATGAATCTTGTTTTCAAATACAAAACAATGCTAATCTTTTTTTTTTTCTAAACGTGCTATTGAGGACATGTTGGACACCAGGGGAAACCTGAGTGCAGTGACAATTGTCTCCACTGGGTGGCAGCACCAGTCGAAAATGGTCATTACAGCTGCAGTTGGGGCAAATTCCCGGTTTTGAAGCGGTGATGCGAACTCCCACCGACTCCAAAAAGCGGCTATTTAACGCGGGATTAAGGACAAAACAAATATCGAAGTGCTGAACGTCACAAGAAATTCCAGGTTTTGATCAATTCATCAGGAAACAGATCAACACTGACTATGTGATTAGTGGTGATCCTGTCTGTTTCCACCGGAATAACCGGAGGAAGCCATAGAGGAGAGAAAGACGCGTCTCCGAAGCCCCGGATGAAGGTGAGTCCCGCCCCCCGACATGTGATACTTCGCGGTGGTCGCGTCACTCCTACTGTTAAGGCTTTCGGTTCTGTCAAGAGAAGAATTAGTCCACTTGAGGGGAAAAGTTCACTGAGTTAAATGATTTCACATCTGTTTGTGAAAGGATTGCATGATGGCCATGCGAGTAGGCATAAGAAAAAACCAGAAAATCATTTTGCAGTCCCTCATAAGAATATCATTGTATTTAAGAACAAATAGATGCAGTGTGTATCTTTTATAACTCACATATGAACTATTAAAAATCCTATTGTACTACAATGAAGCCACCTGGTTGTTTTTACTGTTGAGAACATTTATAGACAAGAGATTATATGTCCAAGAGGAAGCAATTTTATTTATTCATCTATTTAATGGAGCTGATTTAATCTGCCTCCAAAGACTAAATTTGATTTAATTAAGTATTACCGGTTTTATGCTGAATTTCTGGAAAGAAACTGGAGTAACCGGAGAAAACGCGCGCTTACGGGCGTTTTCTCCGGGTACTCCGGGAGACTCCACACAGAAAGGCCCCGGTTGGGATATAAAGCACATTAAATAAAACTCATATTTTAATGCGACTGCTGTTTACGTTGCAAGTAATTTTCTGTTTAAGAAAACAAACGTTAGTTAAATAATGCCAGTCCTGGATTGGTCTTGTCGTCTAGTCCCATATAAGACTACTTTTGTTTTACTTTGTCAGTCCTGGAGTATTTACTCCCACTTCGATTTTCTAGTACAGTGGTACCTCTACTTATAAATGTCTCTACTTACGAAATTTTCAGGTTATGAAACGCCTCAACGGGAAAATATTACCTCTTGTTACGAAAGAAATTTCAGGATACGAAAGGCAAAAATACAGTAGCGCTGCTACTCGCAGCTCCCAGAGTTTACCGAACATAAACATACTTGTCGGCTCTGTATCTTGGTTTGAAAGCGGTGCGTCCGAGCTGCTCTGCCATTGGCTATCACTTAGCACCTTCCTGGCATCCCATTGGCTAGGAGGGCCCCTTGTCTGTATGAGCGTAACCCAGCAACCAGGTAAACAAACAATTATTACCTCCGCCAAGGAGGTTATGTTTTTGTCTGCGTTTATCTATCTGTTTGTCTGTCTGTCTGTGTTCAAGATAACTGAAAAAGTTATGGATGGATTTTGATGAAATTTTCAGGAGTTGTCAGAAATGTGAAAAGGAAGAACTGGTTTCATTTTGGGTGTGATCCGGAAGAAATCCTGGATTATGGATCACTTTCAAATTTTCGATAATTGTTGCGCTCGATGGAGGCCTGCGCTCTCCGAGTGCTTTTCTAGTTCTAACATGTAGTTCTTACAGGTTTTCATGTCATTTCATGAATTATTTATAATTAATAACAAAATTATGTTCGAATTTTGGCGGGCTTGGAACGGATTAGGGCATTTACATGGAAAACGGGTCTCTGCTTACAAAAGTTTCAGGTTACGAAACTACTTCCAGAACCAATTAATTTCATAAGTAGAGGTTCCACTGTATTTTCATTTCCACCTGGTTTCACCTTCTTCCTGCCATGTCAGCTCGTCCTGCTCCTTTATTTAATCTTTACTTTCTTTTGCACTTTTTTTTTAGACTTTCTGTCATTTAGAGCTTTCAGATTAATGGCCAACATAATCATTAATTGATCGGTGTGCAGAGACTGTAACTGCTGCAGAGGGATGATTCTGCCTTCAGGGGAAGAGTTGATTAAAACTGAAACCATTTATCTGCCAGCGAGACAAGAAAATATATAATGAGGGACCTGAAAAAAGACAGCTGAGAAAAGAAATAAAAGACGGAGAGAAGTGGAACTGCAGGTGAGTGAAAGTGGGGAATGTTGAGGACGTTTCTCTGAAGTGTTTCTGCCAGCCTGTCAGGGGCGCGTCAAAGCATGTTTCCTGTAATTTGACAAACCTCTAGTTTAAAGCAAACACTGTCACGATCCTCGTAACAGCTGTTTCAACGATGAATACGATCTTGCATTTTCTGAAGCTCACCTTTGCTATGGCCTGTGAGTTCGCGAGACTCTCCGAGAGTCGCGGGTAGGTGTAGGAGCTGTACGAGTGGGCCTGCGGTGGGTTCTTAAAGGCCCCGCTGGCCGCGTAGGGGACTATCTGCTCCTGCAGCCCGGACCCCGACCGAGACCGCTGCCTGATCGCCGGCGTGGGGCTGGTCTGGGTCACGTAGGAGCTCTTGGGTCTCTTGTCGTACTCGTCCCGCAGGCCGCCGTAGCTCCACTCGCTGTCCGGGTAGTTGATCTGCTCGCTGTGGAGGGAGGCACGAGACGGCGTGCCCACCGAAGTGTCCCGGTAGTCCTGGCTGGACGAGCCTCCGACCGACGCGCGGTAGTAGCCGCTGGAGCCCACCCCGCTCCCCACCGTGGAGGCCACCTCGTCCGCCGAGCGCCCTTTGCTCTCCAAATAGGTGTGGTAGTCTGGGGGGAGCTTGCCATAGTCTGATTTCTGAGGCATGGCGTCTGGGTAGAAGTGGCTGCGTATGGGGTGGGAGTGGCCATTCTGCTTGGTGAAACGGTAGTGTCTCCCAACAGCCCAGTCGCCGTCGATGGAGAAGCTCGGCTTGCAGGGATCCAGCGAAAAGTCCCTGCTGGAGGTGTCCAGGTCGCACGAGTACCGGGAGTAGTAGTGGTTGAATCCGTTCTCCTCTGGAGCAGCGAGATGACCGCTGCCCAACGGTTTGGAGCCGATCCCAGCCTGATGGGGGCCCGGCGGGCTCTCTTTACGAAGGGAATTGGAGCGCGTCACCGAAATGTTGTCGAACTCCTCCAGCAGGCCGTTGATGGATGCGTCTTTGGGTGGCCGGTTCCCTCGAACGATAGTCTGCAAGGAGAACAAACACAACCACACTTAGCAGGGTCATGACACAAGTTTGATGGAGACAGCGTAGAGAGGTCGGGTTTGTACTTTCAATTTCAGTTTAACCCTTTAGGCGCCGGGATTTTTTCAAGAAAATATACAATTTTGATATCAAGATTTCAAAAGGCTATAACTTGAAAGCAGTTTGAGATAGAGGTATACTGTCAATGAGAAAATCGTTCAGTACGACTCAAAGTCTGTAATGGGAGTGAAATTATTAATCAAATTTGCATATCATGACATCACAAAGTGGCGGCCGTATTGGAAAATGTTTAATTGGTTCAAGTGGTTTGAGATAAAAGCATAATGTAAATGAGAAATATTTTCAGTATGAACCAAAATTTAGAATGGAAGTAGATTTGTCATCTAATTTGATTATTGTGACATCACCTGCTCAAACCTGCCAAGTTGTCCTCATTTTCAGATTTTTCCTCAAGCCCCATACACAATGAAAGCTTTCATTTCAGGGACCATCACATCATAAAGTCATGAAATCTGGAGTTTGGTTTCAATATTTCCCTTTCAAAAACCTGGTGGCCATATCTGTTCATTTTCAACGTTTTGAAATTCATTATTTGGAAAAGGGATTAAATCAATGGGCTCAGAATTTGTCAGATTGTCTCCACAAAAACCAACAGACTCATTAAAATTTAGGCTCCACTTTAAATACTCTTTAGATACTCTTCCTCTTCTCTCAAGAACTCACAGCCGCCACCATCATCATCATCATCATCACTGTGATTTCCAGTGCACATTAACTGTGTTTTTTTCCCACGTTGCCAGGACAACCGCGGTTGTTTTCATCCTCGCAACATTTTTCCATATTTGCGGTGTTATGAGCCCCCCTGACACCTCGACCTGCTTGCCGATTGCAGAATGTTTTCACCCCGGCCACGCAGAGGTGAAGCATCTGATATACTGTGTGCTGATTGTGGACTATGAAGCGCGGACTCGCCGTCACTACTAATGTCAGTTTCTGCTTCACTGGACAACTGAATGTCTTCCTTCTCTGAATCGGAGTTAGCCAGAACCTGAGAAAGTACTTCGTGGACAGTAAACTGGCCTCTTGACATCGTGAGTAAATGAAAAAACACTCTTTCGCTCTGTTCTACGCTCAGCACTACTACCACTGCTCCGCCACGCATCTCTGTGCTGGATGGTGTTTTACAAACTAATTTTACGCTAAAACTTTGAATAGCGCCACCTCCAAAAATGGTTCTCAGATTACAGGCACACATGTCCTGTAACAAGTAACAAGAGTAACAAGATTGAGCACCACATTTATAGATACAGCTTGTTTTTTTTTTCAGCAATGCTGCTTGTCGAAATATTGCGACTTTGGCGCTTAAAGGGTTAAATCTTGAATGAAAGGAACTAAAATTCCCGCTTAATCAACCAAAGGAAACTGCAGACTTCTGCAAAGTCCTGGAAGACTTTACAAGCTTTGTAACAAGTATGAAATTAACCGTCACTCGCAGCAAATGAATGCCGGTGTTTGTCATCTGAAACAACGGCGAGCATCACACACGAGCGACAGTTGTTGAGAAATGGGACGCGGCGGGAAAATCCGTGAAGATATAATGGCAGAAGACCTGATGTGCTAAAAGGAATCCATTCGTGGATTGAACGAGCTAATTCCTGCCCCACTTCCCTCGCAACAGATTAGCTTCATTTTCAGTGGGCTGATCAGGATTTATTCATTTATTTAATTTAATTTGGGAAGGCTCTCGAGATTTAAAAATCTCTTTTGCAGGCAAAGATGGGCAGCAGCTCGAGTCAGCTAAAATGCCCACACGGCACACAAAACATCCAGTAATTAAAAATAATGGAGAATATCCTAATTTAAAACCTGTGACGACTGAACACCGCGGCTGTATGAGTCCACAGTCGTGAGGTGGATGTAAAGCTGAGGAGACAGATGGGACCTACACGGCAGACACATCAGGGATGCTGCTTATCCCCTCCCACCTTGTTAAACCCTTTTACACGTATGTGTCGTGAGTCATGGGATGGGATGGGGGGGGGTCGGTGCTACAGCATCGTGCCATGTGGACCAAACCATGAGAGCGAGTCCGTCTCTGCAGCACTGAAACCTTAAAGGAAACACTGCAGGAACAACGGAAACCTGCCGCACCGCTGTTTAATGCCGAGGCTGAGCTGGAGGGGCCGTTTTGAATTTTAAAACCTCTTACGTAATCTACAGTACATGAGAGCTATCTGGGCTGATCAAACAAACCTGCATCTGAGTGGTTTTTCCCCGTATTACCGCCTGCATCTGCCATATTTATGATGTTCTCACTTGACTTTCTTCTTACTGAAGCATTACAGTTGCAGAATAAGCTCTCAAATTACATATACAACACCAAAACTAAAGGCTTGTTTTGTAAGACAAATGTATTTTTTTACAACAAAAGGTTGGGTTTATCTTTCAAACATGGGAACAAAGCTTTAATTTCGGCCTTGTCTAATATAAGTGCAGATGATGTTACTACTGTACTAGTTTCTCACCTTAAATGTGTTCAGAAAAGAGATTTTGGTGTTTAAGGTGTTGCAGTCCATCAAAGATGTGCTCAAACCCAGTTTATGGGTTAAATGTTAAAAGTGGAATGAAATACAAATGAGGAAAGACAAGTTAATAGAAAAACTGAGCAAGAAAGAAAGAAATGGAAAATAATAAAGTACATTAGTATAAAAATATTCAAAAACTAGAAAAGCACTCGGAGAGCGCAGACCACCGCCAAGCACAACAATTCACCCATATAGCGATTTACACCATAAATATTAGTCGTATATATAGCACTGACAATATGAGACTGCTAAAAAAAAATACCATATCTTCCATTATTTCGTGATGCACACAAAAATAAATATTAATGCTATAAAGATTTCATGCGATATTTGTTTCCAAAGTCAATATATTGAAATTGAACAACCTAAATGTTTTTATAGATATTGCGATAAAATCCGCATTCTGTATCAGATCTGGATCAGCCTTTAAAATTTGATAGAGGTTCCCATTGTCAATCCCTGGGTCAAAGTTCATGAGTTTTGGGCAATAATTAACGGAGATATTGAGAAACAAAATTTTCGGCCCCATTGACCGCAATGTTATTGAAAATTTGAAAGTGATCCAGAATCCAGGATTTCTTCTGGATCACAGCCAAAATAAAATCAGTTCTTTTCACACACCCATGGAGGGACAGATGTGTAGCTTCTTTGTTTGGAGCTCCTGTCAGCAGCATTGCAGCACCACACTATGGTTGTTTGAAGGTAGAAACTAAAAATGAATGATCTGAGTTGCTTCTTTTGGCTTGTTGCTCTCGTTACTTACTAGTGGTCATGTTTCATGGTACCTGGCTAGCCTCGATTTAGCTTCCTGTGACATAATCAACAATAACTGAACTAGAAAATATTTGTCACTGGCGGTGAAATATCTTTCTCTGCCATTGTTGCTGTTCCCCTTTGCAGGCGTCACCATATTGGATCATTGATTGCGCACAGGTGATTCGTCTTCTCGACACAACCTTACCCATTTCTCCAGGTTCAGGAAAGGTAATGTGGGGGGGGTTCAGCGCCTTCCCCAGGGACACTTTGGCAGGTGTCAGTTGGAAATCGATCCAGCAACCTTCTGATTGGAGGTCAACTCTTCTCTACCCACCACAACCAGAACTGAGAAGTAAAGTCTAATGATAACTTTTCCCAAACCCTTGCATCCACAGACCTACACCGTTTATATGGATAACTGCTTGTAGTACTGCAGGTTTGTGCTGAACGCTGCTGTCAGACCAACAACGTCACATCAGCAGCTTCTCAGTCTTTGACTGTGGTGTCACTAAACTGTCACACCTGTCACCCCTGAGGTTCGTCCATGTCACATGTGCTGAGGCAGAGTCTCAGAAAGCCTGCAACAGTCAACCTTCAACGGGGTCGGGCTGGGACAGAGATGTTGTCGCTGCAAACACGTCCCCTTCCTCGTCCCCTTCCACGTCCCCTTCCTCGTCCCCTTCCTCGTCCCCGTCCTCTCAGTCTCGTTCATCCAGAAGACTGTGGCTCAGCGAGGCCACGACACCGTCAAAGCTCAACCATCGCTCCATCCACCCTGTTTCATGTAGATTGTTGCTACTTGATCGGCTCGTCTCACTACTTCACAAAAATGTCCAGTTTAAACAGAAAACTTTTCATAAAAGAACAAGGAACATTTCAAGAAACGCTGCTTTAAAACTAGAAACAACTTTTTCTTTTTTTAAATCTCAAATCAGGACCGAAACATATCAAGATGGAAAACGCATAAAAACTTCTCAGGAGCTTGAATCAAAGCAGCTGATCTTCTCAAAGGCCTTTCATCTTCCATTCAGAACACAAATTTGTTGCAGTGCCGTTCTTTCTGGAGTGACATATGGTCCAGTTTTGTTCATGTATTTTGTGTGACGTCCTGTGTTTTTCACATCCGGGTCCACTGTAGTAAAATTGTTCCCATCTTTTATTTAACTGATTATAAATAAAAACTTTCCAGGAGGTATTCAAGAGGCAAAGTTACCCATTTCATGCCGGCGTACCAAAGCATCTTTCAAAGATCCTTTTCTTTATAACTGAAGCAAATCAAGATGGTTTCAGGACTGGCTGGTCCAGTCGAAGGGTACCAGACCCACTTCAGTTCACAGCCGTTTCCGCCGGTACAGAACGTACCGAACCAGTCGGAGCAGAGCAAAGATGAGCTTTAGCAGCGTTCCTACTGCACCGCTCCCTGTTTTGAATGTGTTTCGTGATGCTTTTCCACCTGTCGCTCGCTTCTTTCCTCTGACGTGGCGTCCAGAGAGGGTTCCTTCTGCATCCGTCAAAGTCAGACCCAAACTTATTCTATTTTTGTACTGCGGACCGGTCAATGCTTGACAATTTTACCACGGACCAGGGGGGGGTAGGTGGGAATCACCTGTCATGATAAATCAATATTTCAGTAGGATTCCTGGTTTTGGCTGTTAAAATCTTTCTTTTTCTTTGAAGTTGTAGGCTGTTCTTCTTCCCCTTCACAAGGAAACTTTCCAAAGATGTCTGTTTCTTACTCATTTTGCTAGCTGGGTTAAATTTTGGCGCTCAATTGACCAAGATGTAACCGAGAGAATCCGGTCATTTTTCAAAATAAAAGATTTTTTTTTAAATAAAAGCTCATTCAGACTCAGATAATAAATAAAACTTATATAGCTAATTTTTTCTTGCCCAGCCTGCTACCGGACCATGGCCCGGGAATTGGGGACCACTCCCTGATAGCAAAAAGACTCCACAGGGAAGGTACCACAAGATCCCTAACGGACCCGCAAAACGGACCCCTATCGGGGTCCACTTGCACTTAGTGATGGATCCCCTTTGGAGGTGGATCGCGTTGCGTCTGGTACGCATCCGCGACTAAAACCTTACCTCCTCGATCCACAACGGACGCAGAAAAACCTCTGGCTCGGGTCGGTTTTGGACCCGTTCATCGCATTTTAAAAATCCCGATAACATAGCAAACTAAACTAAATGTCAGCTAACCTAGACTTTTACACCAATATAGCCATACCTCAAACCTGCCTTGTGTTTTTTAACCCCATAACACTATTGTTAATATAGACCTGACAGAAAAAGTCAATACATCAACTAACTGCCATCAAAGCAGTTTACATCGGCCTCTTATTCATCCATTCACCCACCAGTGGGCGGCTCCTTCCATGCAAAGCGCTGCCAGACAATTTGAGAGCAAATTAGAATTCAGTGTCTTGCCCAAGGACACTTTAGCATGTGGACAGTTGGAGCTGGGATCAAACCACCAACCTTACAATGACTAGATGACCTGCTCTACCAACTGAGCTACAGCCACCAACCAAGTAGTTAAAGGCTATTCTGTTTGTGAGCATCAATATCTATTATTATTGGACAAACTGATTCATCCAGGTGTGTCTGACCATTGTGGCGACTCAGACACACCTGGATGAATCAGATTGTTGGTTCTGCAGCAGATTTATGGGTTCTGGGTGGACCCGCCGCAGAAGTAAGGTTTTAATCGCGGATGGGGACCAATACCGGTCCGTTTCGTGGATCCGTACCGGATCTTTCCGGATATCTTTGCTGTGTGGGCTGCCTTATATGATAGAGGAAAAGAATCAGGATGGCAGGAAAACAACTGTAGGAATGACTGAACTTCAAGTCTACGCATACAGAACCTACCAGCGTTGTTTGTTTTTAATTTCTTTCCACGGAGCTGAGCGGAGTTGTTACATTGAATTAAAATAAGACAAAATTAGAAAAATCTCTCATCACGCGTGCAGCAGGAAGCATCCCTCAACGCCCCAGTTGCCCTCCCGTGTTTGAAAGCTATCGGCTGCGCGGCGCCGTTAACTGGAACCCAAGGTGAAATGGCCTATAAAAGCAGTGAGTAACATCCAGCTGGAAAGGCTGCCGCTGCAGGCGGATGGTCTTTTAAACAGGTCACTGAAGGGAAATCTATCACGATCTCCACAGATGTTGCAGCACAGACACAAGACTCAGCCTTACACTAAAAAAAAAATAAAAATAAATGAATAAATCACAAGCAAGTCACTCGAGGCTGCTCTTCATGTCGGCTTATTTGATTGGACGTATAAAGAAATAAAAATAAGACCGTAAAAGCAAATCATTCCCGTTGTTTCGCTCATCCGGATAATTCCCACAGTTCCTCTAAACTGCTATAAATTTGACAACAGTGTGCCGGTGTGAATATTTAATATTTATTATGTAATGCTGCACGGATGTCGGTGATTCGGAGATGATTCGACTGGGAAACGCGGGCGGGGAGCGCCAGTTATCTCATAAAATATAACCATCCTCACTTTGGTTTATAAGACTGAGGAGCCAGACGGGTCCGGAGGAGAGAACGAATCACCGGATGAAACCGGGGACGGGACGAAGGTGCAGAGGGCCGAGACAGACAAGGTTAATTGTCTGCCAAATCACTGTCAAACGGTCGGCATCAAGCCTGGAAATCTTCCCATTAATTTGAATTAGGGGCCCCCGATACTCTGCCCCCCCCCCCCCCTCCCCCTCGTCCTCACAGCCCTGCGAGCCTCCCGCTCGGGTCGCCTTCGCCGGGCCGCCGTGACAGCAGCCATATTTCACCGGCGCGCGCCGTTGGCCTGTCCTTTAGTGATAAGCTGTAATAGATCTCCTCTTTCAAGTCACCGTGGCCTGTTCACGGGAAAAGAAAAGGAAAAAAAAAAAAACTGCTCGTGGCTCGGAGTGACCCGATGGAGAATACTGATGACGCCGGGACGAGTCGACGCAAACGTCAAAGGAAGCTCGATGGGAAAGAAGAAGATCGGAAACGAAACGACGGTCAAGAGGGAGGGAGTGACGTAGAAAGAGAAGTGAAAAATGAGGCTCGTTGAGAGATAAAGGGGGGATTAACCTTGCTGGTAATGAAGGGAGGATGGAGGGAGGAAGAGAGGGAGGGATAATTAATGAGCTCGCCCTTCCCATCACTCCTCGCTAGAACCTTGGTTTGGAGGATGCGCTTCGCTGGCCGGCAGGGTCCCGGGACAACCGGGGGGGGGGTGTGTGTGTGTGTGTGTGTGTGTAGGTGTGTGTGTGTGTGTGTGTGTGTGTGTGTGTATAGGTGTGTGTGTGTATAGGTGTTTGTGTGTGTGTGTCTCTTCTGCACTGCAGCTTTTCACGTTGGTTCCTGCACTTTTACATCACTGCAGCATTCAGACCAAAGACGATTTGGCGCTAGGCTTCGCCACGGCGACAAGTGCGGAGCCGATGGGAGGAGCCAGAGCATCGGCTCTACGTGACACCGCCGTGATGTCATCAAGCTCTTTCCTCGAAGCTGCTACATGTAAGAAATACACAAGTCAACCAAATGAATGGAAGTGCAACAAAAGAAAAAGCACGTAGGTCCACTGTGCCAGTAAAAAAAACTTGACCTGATTTAAATAACTGCAGTATTCGCTCCATCTTTGTATTGTCAAATGAAGAAGAGGAGGTTGAGTTTGTCTTTTATTTTTATTGTTAAGATCATTGGGGGGGTTGAGCAGCTGGAGGACGCTCCACGGCCCAGAACATCTGCTGATGCTGAACGTCCTGCAGCCTGAAAGCGGTCTGATGTCAGATGGACCAGCAACAAGCAGTTTGTCTGAACCTCAGGACAAATCAACAACCTCACTACCGCCACGACATGCTACTGTAAAAAAAAAAAAGATTTTTGGAGTCAAAGAGAAGGGGCAATTTTAAAAAAAAGAGGCTAAACGATGGTAAACATTGGTGTTGCTTAGGAGTGTGAAAAAAAATCGATTTGGCAATATATCGCGATTTTCCCCAATATAATATTGATTTTTCAGCTCCTAATATCGATTTTTAGGAAAATTGTTTAATTTTCACATTTAAATTGTTTAAAATTTAAATGTGCAAAAAACTAATAATAAACAATAAATAGGTTGTTTTGAAGCAAATAGTTTTGACTCAATTTGTCCTCTGAATGGTCAATATCATCTGATGAACATATACAGCAACTTGATTTTTAATCTCTACTTTTAATTTTGATATTAACTGGGTAGAATATCGCAATATATCATGACCCAAGTATCGTGATACAATCGTATTGCGAGGTCCTTGACAATACTCACCCCTAGTGTTGCTCCTCCTGAAGGAGACAACTGTGAGGAATGAAATGTAATTCAGATCCAGCGATGTTTCCTCTAAACTGGTGAGCAGGTTTAATTATTAAAGTTATAACAATTCGTAACTGCTTGTAACAGCGGAATATCGGTAACATCCTCTCTGTGCAAAGACACTTTCCAGAGACGTTTCCTTTTTTTTACTAATTTTCCCAGTTTTCGGGCTTTAAACGTATCATGTGACCCAGACGTGGGTCCTGAAGTCAGCAGTAAGTCATAAACGGATGTAACGGAGAGAATCTGGTCATTTTTCAAAATAAAACATCATTTAAACTCAGATAATGAATCAAACAGTAAAAATGGAAGTGATTCATTTTTTTTCTCTGTGACCCCGGTACCAAATGACCCACGGACCGGTACCGGGCCAGGCCCCCGGGGGGTTGGGGACCCCTGAGTTACTGCACAACATTCCTTGGACATGGAAACTCTGACTTAGAAATCACACCATTTTTATATTATAAGGCTTGATGTGCAAAAGTTGTCTCTGTTTCAACTAGGGCTGGGCAAGTTAACACGTTATTATCGCATTAATTTATTAACGCAAACATTTATTTTATCGCGCGTTAACGCATGTTGCTCACATGCTTTTGTTTTGAAAAGTCTGTTACTGGCTGCTGCGGAACCTAAAGACAGTTGGCAGGTAAAACTAAAACAGACATGGAGAACGGTAAAAATCAGTGTACTTTACAGTTCAGGTAGCAACTCAGGTAGCAATATTAACAATTCTGTCTAAAAAAAAAATATTCTGGACTGCAACAAAACTTTCACAACATTCCTCCATGATATATCAGATCTGCTCCATGTGTTCACTGTCCTGCTGTTCTCTAGCTGGTTACTTCAGTGCGGCTCCATCTAGTGGCTCAGATGTGTAATGACAACAGAAAGTCCAGTCCTCCATTATAAAACAAATTCAGTTCTGTGGCCCGTTTTTTTAATTTCATATTTTTTGATCCAAGTCTAAAATTGAAATATATATATATATATATATATATATATATATATATATATATATATATATATATATAATAATAAGGGCATTTTTTTTTGTGTTAGATTAAAAAACAAAAAAACGTAATAAAAATGTCACTTAATTTTTTTTATTTTTTGATTGACAATTGAAAATGAAAAGAATGAATGATACACAGATTGGTAAAGTTACAGAACTTGAACAATTTTCATTTTAAAGTTCTCCCAGACGGAGGATTCAACAGAAACAAGGTTATTTGTAACAACTGACAAGTTGAACTCCCCGTTAAAAGTTTCTGCTGTTACCTCAGAAATTACCTGTTTTAATGTTCTGATTGTGCTGAGACACAATCATTTTGTTGGATTTTGTTTGTAGACTTTTTTTTTTTTTCATAAAAACAGGATGACATTAATGCCCTGGCTGTGGCAATAAGCTTTATTATATTTTACATTTTTTAAGATGAGATTAACACTAAATATGTGTTACTGACAAGTGCTGATGTTAAAAGTGTTTGAACAACAAATGTATGGCACTATTAGTTCATATGGCAGCAGGAACATTTAAATAAAAGTGCATTTTTACACTACTTTTGAATTCATTATTTAATTTTGCGTATACAATGCGATTAATCGTGATTAATCAGGGAAATAATGCGATTAATCGTGATTAAAAATTGTAATCATTGCCCAGCCCTAGTTTCCAGACATGCTCTGTTGCTTCAAAGACATTTGTCGTTCACTTAACTGAGAGAAAATAGCTTGAAAGATATAAAAACACAGATTGTCTTGTGTTTTATTAGAACAATACTAACAAAAAAAACCCACATAAAATATGTTTTTAGGGGAGAGACCAGCAGCGCTCAGCATAAATAAGTACACCTCGTATCACTAAAACGGTTAATGACCCGTGTTGTATCACCTTTGAGCAAATGCATTTAAAAAAAAAAAAACTGCTGTTTTTAGAAACAATCAATACCAAAATACTTCAGAGAGACTCTGTTGAAAATATGGAAGGAACCGTAAAGGAAAAGACGAAAACACAACCCCAGCAGTAACTGACAGGAGAGTAAGGAGCCTGTGAGGTTTGTTTGCTGACATGAGCTGATAAACGGCTTTTAAACAAAATGACTGAAAAACCAAAATGTTCCTCCTTCAGCTGCACGTCGACGCTCTACCATCTAAACTCCACGAATCTCTGTCACGACTCACGCTGCAGAGAACAAGCGCGCGTGGGCTTTAGCAGCCACCCCCTCACACACACACGCACATGCACACACATGCACGCACACACACACCTCCACTGCTGCTGCTCTTCCAGAGGTGCAGCATCTCTCTGCATCTGCGGCTAATTTACAAACAGCAGCTCATTCGCCGCTCTCTGAGGACGGTGATATCAGGAGAGTTCTTGAGACGGCGGATAGAGAGACGCGACCCTCGTCTGGGCGTCTGGAGGACCAGGTGACCCTCGTCTGGGCGTCTGGAGGACCAGGTGACCCTCGTCTGGGCGTCTGGAGGACCAGGTGACCCTCGTCTGGGCGTCTGGAGGACCAGGTGACCCTCGACACTGACTGACAGTTACTGCTACTGATTCATAACAGCAGAGAGACGTTTCTCTGTTTGTAAAGTCAAAGTAATTGAAAAGTTAAGAGTCTTCATGTGATGGTATTGAATCAAACGATGACCCCAATAACAAGGCTTCAGTATAATCTCACTCATTTCAGGTGAGCTGTGATACAGAAAATTAACAGTACTCTAGCTCCCTCTGCTGGACGAAAACTGTAACTGACAAGATAAAATGCTGTGAATCCTCCAATTCTTCACTGATTTAAAAAAAAAAAAAAAAAGTAAATCTGTCTTTGGTGTTAGAACAAACACTATTTCAGAATTAAATATAACTCTTAATAGTCTTTATCAGTTGTTTGTTTCCTTCCATTAAATCAGCAAACCGTAATGACATGGACGCTTTCATTCACACCTCAGTCTCAACCAAACGGTGTCAAGAGGAGAATCACTGCTAAACTCTGTCTACATGTTGACCGACGATGCTTCATTTTCTCTTATAAGTAACAACAACCAACTTTAACAACTGTTTTTACCGAGCGAATCCACGCAGTCATCAGCTCATCAGCTCCTGCTCAGTCAAGTCCAGAGAATCTTCAGCGCTGAATCTAAACTGTACGTGGAGCCGATGCCTCGTCTGAAACGTCTGGAAGTTCATTCGTTTCACGGTTGACCTGCATCTTTCTGAGCTTCATTAACTTTTAAAAGCTCAAACCGGTGCGTCCGGTTCCAGAGAGGGAGAGGCTCTGCAGGTCGACTGCGTGGTGACACCGTGCAGAATGTCGTGAACCCGGTTTCTCCTCCACGGCGGCGACCGGTTAGCACGTTCTGCACCCAGTACAGATCGATGGAGGGCGAAGCCGGTGTCCCTCAGGGCGGGGCACGGCCGTCGTCTGGTTCTGCAGCGGTTTTGGCCGGTCCTCGGAGCGATTGCAAGGCCCACAACACGTTTGAGAAGCAGAACGCTCGCAAGCGCTGCCGACTCGACCCGGATGGTGCGATTACGAGTTTACCCTGAAGGTTGCAGTGATTGCGTGATGGTGTCGCGGTTGTCTGCTCATTCAAAGACGTACATCTCGACATCATCTTCTTCTTTTTAGAGTGATGCATTTAAAAAGTATGAGCGGATGTGCTTTTCACTATCTAAGCTAGAGGTTGCAAGCGCCGCCGACTCGGCACGGACGGTGCGATTATGAGTTTACCCCGAATGAACCTAATGAACTGGGCTCTGGGACGGTCGGCTCCATCGCTCACCGGACTGAGGGAGCTCGGTCTTCCCAGAAGAGACAGTTTGGTTCATCTGAGTTTGGTTCATCGGTGTTTCCTCCTCTGACCTGTGATATCTCACTTGGTTCACCATTGTGGAGATATACTGGTTTTAACGGCTGTTAACAGGTTTTAACGGCTGTTATCTGGAGTTAGCACCCGGACCACAGGATCGGGACATGAAAAAGGAGCGCTGGACGCCAGCAGCTCCTCAAGTACACCAGACTGCAGCGTCTGACTTGAATTTCCCCCTTGGGGGATCAATAAAGTATATTTGTATTTGTATTTGTATGCATTTAAAAAGGATGAGCGGATGTGCTTTTCACTATCTAAGCTAGAGGTTGCTAGCGCTGCCGACTCGGCCCGGACGGTGCGATTACGAGTTTACCCCGAAGGTCGCATGACAGTGTCCCGGTCGTCTGCTCGTTCAAAGACGTACATCTCGACATCGTCTTCTTTTTTCTAGAATTATGCATTTAAAAAGAGATGCTTTTCACTCTCTATCCTTCTCAAACCTTCTTAACTGTCCATAGTTTTTGTAATGTCCATGTACAAATTAGATTCACTGGACTGGCTGTGCCCGTCTCCTGACTTCCTCTACACCGTCTACTGGAGTTTTTCTTATGAATAAATATGCAGTTTTGTAGAAAAATCATCATTTAAACCAGAGTAAATCTGAATTCATCGTCCCCTTGTGCCCAGAATCATTATTTTTCTGTAATATAAACAGGAGCTTTTCACATCTGGGTCGTTCTGAGAAGCTGTGTGACGTTTCTGTGACCTGAAAGTTCCCAGAAGATAATTCAAAACATTTGTTTTTTACACTTTGTATTTCAGATATAAGCGTAAATGACAACATCATGTAGGTAAAAAAATAAGTCCTGACTTAATGTGAAAACCAACAGCTCTGCTTTTATTTGGGTTATTAAGACAACAGATATGATTTCCTTCTGAAGAAAAAGAGATGGATTGTGTTTGTGGGTTCAGGAAGAAGCAGGAAGCGTTTGCTGCCCTCTGCTGGTGTGATTCTGTATTTGTCTGTGAACATAAACAACCAGAGTCCCAAAGCCAAAAGAAATGAAAAATTAAGAGGATTTCTAACAGTGTTAATTTTACTTTAGAAGGGGATTCTGGTAATAATACTCTTAAAGGCCATATCTTGGATATCACTCATTAATTATAGTGATTAATAACCTCCTCGTGACCCCAGATCTCGGATCAGTACGTCGGCAGACACGGTGACCCGCCTGTAATGTCTCGTTTCACAGTTTCGCTGATTTCTTGTCGCGTTATCAGCTGAGCCACAGAGATCTTAACCAACATGAGCAGGATTATTCAGAGGAGGGTTCAGGAACATTTTAATGATTAATGGGCTGTGAGCTGACCCGTTTCCTCAGGCTACCCCGCGGCCTGTTAGTTACAGTCCCTAATAACCATCATCTCATCCTGAGACTCGTCCACCGAAGGTTCCATTAAGCGAGTGGATCCCGTCGCACGATTATAAATCATCAACTCTGACTGAAAAATGATTCTGTTAAAGCCGATTACAATGTCTTAGAGAGAGAGAGAAAACTCTGCATGCAGAGGGACATGTCAGGACTCAGGGACGCTAACGGGATCACGGTCTGCTTTTCTGCATTTCCAGACTCCTCTAAAGTGTCCCAACAATCAATAACGGTGTCGTCATATTTCTCTGCAAACGTAAAACACAGTGTGTCCAACTTTTTTGAACTCCACAGTGCAGAACGTTGTTTCGAGACTTCAGTGAGCTTGTGTCATAGAGCTGAGAGATTTTATCGATTCTGCAATATATATCGATATTTTATTTCCCCAGAGAGTATTGCAATTTTTCAGCCGCGGGTATCGATATTCTAAGCTTCTTTTCAAAACCTCCGTGTCCCACCTTTAAAAGCTTGCAAGTAAACAATTTTGCACTGTTTAAATAAATGAAATTATTTTTCTCAACAGATCTTTATTCATTTTGTCCAGCATTTGCAAGCTGCCTGTCAGCCATATAATGTGTAATTGATGCTTTCAGTTCAATTAATTCAAACAAAGTCATTGGAACACTCACAAGATGTCAACAAAATCACTTTGTCCCTTTAAAGTCTTTCAGAAAATGATGTAAATGTATTGTAAGATGAATATCGATATATATCGTGAGGCGAATATCGTGTATCGTATCGCCAGATTAGTGTATCGCTATGGCATGGAGCAACGTACTGCAGGCCGTCTTCTTCACGAGCTCTTTGCAGGTGAAAACTGTGCTTATTTCAGCAAGACGATGCTCAAGCACATCACACATGCACTGTCCTGAAGTCTCGAACTGTCGGGGGTCTGACATTTTATGTGGATCAAGAAAAGACTCCTAACTTCTTTAAAACACGTGGTGTTGCATTAACTCGCATGAACAGTTTTATGCTTGGCCAGAGGTCGAACAAAGAGATTTATTTCATGTGGTTAGAGAACGGCGTTTATGAGGGCGTCGTGATGCTAGAAGCTGCCCACGTGGCTCGAACCAGCGTGACCCAGTGACCTTTGACCCCAGCTGACCAGCGCCTCAGATAACATCTCTGGGATCCACGAGCTACGTGGAGTGCAATGCACGGGATCCGAGGGGGTTCCTGTTCAGATGGATTAGCGGTAAAAGCATGAACAAACCATCAGCTCTTCACAGCTGTAAAGCTCGGACCTCTTTCTCTATATTGGTGCTGCCGGATCCAAACTGATCCAGGAACAGCCCGCAGAAAGTTCTATTAAATACATGTAAGCGATGTCAGTGATCCTCGGCGTCCTCGTCCTTCTGAAGGAGTTTCTCTGCGAGATCGTTGCTGTCTGAGAGACGAGAGGAGGCAGAGAGCGACGCGACGGGGAAGAGATCACTCTGACGCTCTGGAGTTATCTCCTCGTCAACTCAGAGGCTGATTGACAGACAGCTGCCCACCAAAGATTAATTAGACGCCAGAGCTCATTAATCAGAGTCCTCTCAGCCAGTTATGGGCCCCGACAGCTCAGTTTCTTTCCTCGTTAGAGGACTCGTCTGTTGTCTCATATCACTTCTACCTCTCACACAGACAAGATCTCACACCACATGTTACAACCAAATCAAAAAAAGTCGATATGGAAAATGTGAACGAAACAAACAAGACTGTCCTTAAATTTACTTTGACTTCCGTCTATTTCAAAACAGTACGAACATAAGATACTTCCTGTTTTTCTCGCGTCAACATCATAGAAGACTTCTGCATTTCTGCAACACTTTCATCTCTTTGTAATGTTGGAAATGTAGCTGAGAACAAATTTTTAGGAGTAATAATAGATAGTGAATTAACATGGAAACGTCAGACATATAAAAACAAAATTTCAAAAAGCCTCTCTATTATGAATAAAGTAAAGCTATTTCTTGATCATAATGCACTTCGTACATTGTTCTGCTCCTTAGTTCTTTCATTCTTAACGTTTTGTGTTGAAGTGTGGGGCAACAATTATCTAAATTCAATACAACCGTTTATTATATTACAAAAACGAGCAATAAGGATTTTTAGAACATAGTAATACTTTCTTCATACAGTCAAAATTACTTAAATTTCTTGACCTTGTAAAATATTATACAGTACAGATTATCTTCAAGGCATTTAAGAACTTACTACCAAGCAATATCCAAAAGTTTTTCACTGTTAAAGACTGTGCTCATAACCTTAGAGGCTCGGCCAAATTTACGTTATCAAAAGTCAGAACTACCCGGAAAATGTTTTGTGTGTCGGTATGTGGTGGACGTCAAACTCAAACAACGCCAAAATATCCATAAGTTTAAGTCACTGTTTAGACAGAGGTTCTGGGATCAGTACAGAGTTATTGGGACTTAACAGTAAAGTCATGCTAAATTTATGTATTACTTTTGTTAGTGTGTTACCACGTATGTTTGTTTCTTCGGTTCTTTTCAATTTTAAATCAAATTGTCAGGAAGCAGCTATGTAATTTATGTTAACTTGGAAGAAAGGGGTGGGATGAAATAAGTTTTCTTCCTCCCACTCCTTTATGAGCAGATACAATGGTCCAGAACCAGAACCCTCTTCTTCCTCATCTGTGCCTTTTTTAAACTGACTGGATGTGATTTTGCGCAGCGTTGCTAAGAAACGGATGAAGCTCCTGTAACAACGGCAGCATGTGTGGTCTACTTTTCTGCATGTAATATTAAAACTGCATTTTGGGGCGCGAGCGTTGGCGTGACAGAGCTTTCCACCGCTACACCCCCTACAAAACAAAACACACCCCCGTATTACCACCAGAGCCCGGCCTTTGGACAGTAACGCTCGTCCTTCTCGGTATCTGGCTTGGAGCACACAGCGCCCATTATTCTGAAAAAGATCTAAAAATGCAGATTCATCTGGCCTCGTGCACATTTTCTCTGTGTGACGCTCCGTCCCAGACGCCTCCGAGCCTCGAGACACCAACACCGCTTCTGTGCAAGCTGAACAAAGGCTTCTTTATGGCAGAATAAAGTCTAAACAGCATTTACTCCAGCAGTAATGTCTTCAGAAATCACCGTGTTCATCGAACGTTGGTGTCGTTGCTCTTTATGCACTGGAAATGCTTTTAATCTTTAAATGATATTATGCACTGTTGAGGAAAAAATCTGCAATCTTTCCAGCTTAAAGCAGCAAAAGACTTTTGGTCCCGTTAAAAACGTCACTTAGATGGAATATTTGCTCTCTAGATGCTGCAGTCCTCCGTCTACCTCGAGGCTCATGAGCCAAATCCGGTTTGTGGCTTCGTCTTATCTGGTTTCTGAGAGGCTGAAAAGACAATCACTCGCTTGTAACCAGGAAGTTTCTGCAGAAGTCTTGAAGGGAAGCCAAAGTCTGCAAAACTGTCTGCAAAAATCAGAGCAGCCTAAAATATCCGCTCAATTCTGCTGGTGAGCCAATATTTCAGGATAAAAATGTTGAAATTTTACATCAAAAAGTCCCAACTGCAAACGTTGGAAAACAATTTCACAACAACAACCCAAAATTCTACAAAAGTCATGAACGAACAACAAAAAGTTGCAAATATTTAGTTTTTTTAGCAGCACAACACAATTTCAAAAAATTTTACAATTTTACGACTGTTGTAATTTTGTCAAAAAGTTTGCAAAAGTTGACATTTTATGAGAAGAATTTTAAGTTAAAAAGACGTAATTTTTGGACATTTGTGACTTTACAACAAAAGTCAGTATTTGAACTAAAATTTGCGGTTTTGCAACAAAAAAGCTGCATTCGTGATTCAAAATTCATAATTTTTTAAGACAACAGTCTAAATTTTGTGATACAAATTTGATATTTCACTTTCTTAACAAAAAAATCGTCATATCCTGAAATCTGCTGCTTTACAACAAAAATCTGTGATTTAAGAAGAAAAATGTTTTTTTTTTAAGGAGCTACAAGTCAGCTAACCTCCGCCACCGAGAAAATCATCAAAAGGACCAAAAACTCTTTCAGAACCAACATTTTTAGATCAGGGCACGTTGAACGAGCACAAGCAGGTTTGTCCTGAACAGAAACGGGATTTTAACGGCCGTTTGTCAGGAAACACCATCGTAGACCAGGAACTGGCGGGGACGTTAACCGCGGTGATGACGCGGGCCGGGATGAGCTCGACACCCCTGCGTCTACGCCATCAGCAAAAACCGGCCAGAATACCGTCCAGGTTCTTCTGACACATGTGTGAAACGTACGGCGTGATGTCACAAAGCAACAATGATGGATTCAGCTCACAAAGCTCCGGTGGATGAGGTGGTTAAAAAAAAAAAAAGTAAAGACGGAAGAGAAAATGAGAGAGACCAAACAGGACTAATTTTGGACAGACGTCATGAAAGCAGTTTCATGTCTGTGTCAAACGGGTTCCCACTGAGCTAAAAATGACAAACGACATAGACGCTGCTTTTGTACCCAGGACCAACTCCAGTTCCTCCCTTAACCCTCAACCTTGGCCCTTGAAAGTAAGTGTAAAGGCTGTCTTGTGACTTAAAAATGGGACGAGATGGTTTTGTAACATTAATATCTTTATTAACTACAAAATTACTTACATTCGTAGCCAGCTTTTTTCGGCGAAATCCTTTTCGAAGATATCTTGGCGAATCTCAATATTGAGGGTGATACAACCCTCAAACTTGTCCCTCAACTTGACCACGTTCTTAGAATCGGGACGACACTTGGACTTCACTGGAGCGCGCATTTTTGAGATTGAGGGAGGAATTGGAATTCACCTCAAATCTTTCTCTCTTTCTTCTTTCTTTTTTTTTTCCACAAATTCATTTCTGATCACTATTTTTTTTAAATTGATTTGTATTTTCCATATCGTCCAGATCTTTTTCTGATTTAAGGTTGAATTTTCACAGTCGGCAACCAAAAGACAAACTGGAGTCTTTGTGTCAATGGTCTTATCATTTTAGTATTTGTTATGTTACGCTCATTAACCTCCGGAAGTTAATGGATGGATGTTTTGCTCATCAGCCAAAAGAAACATTTTAGGAGGAATAAAAAAAAAACCATGTCCAGACTCGTGCAGACCAGTTCAGACTGGTTCAACCAGTGGTTCAGGTGATGAGGAGGTGCTTCACCAAAGACTGGAGCTATAAAACGGTGTAAGATCAGACAGTCCCGTCTGCTCTGAGGCTGGTTTAGTTCTTGGGTTTTGAAATAAAGTTTACTGCACCAAACTCTGACCGTCTCCAGCTCCTTTCTTCCCTCCAGTATTTTTCTGCTTCCAGTGGGTTCTGAGGGTGATTTTATTTTTTACCGTGTTGGAAACGAAGTCTGGAGTCTAATTCTGCTTCACAGTGGGACTTTTCCAACAAGCCAGTCCCAGTATTTGATTACAGCATCTAATATTTCATCATGTCACAGCGTCTACGACTGTGTCATCATGTCATTTGCAGCTCGTAATCCAGTCAGTGGAACTCACCAGCTTCTCCTCTGCTGCTACGATGAACCCAGGATGAACCCTGGTATTAAACTTTTCACTTTTTTTTTATAATCGTAACTTCGTGCTTACTCCATCTGTTATTTTTTTTCCCAGAAAAGTAATTTTTTTTAATTCTCAAATTTGCATCTCGCTTGACGCGAACAGGCAAGCGCGCCGATAATTCCCTTTCCAGTAGGGACAGTGGCATCCTCTAGGGGGCAGCACCAGTCGAAACCAGTCGTTACTTCTGCACTTTTTGAAAGATGCATCACCGTAAACTAGGAAACTCCCACTGATTCAGAAGGCGGTGATTTGGCGGGTGTGTCGGAATGAAACGGGGAGGAACGTCGATGTGCTGAACCTCACAAGATATTCCAGGAAACAGATCATCACCGGCGGCGAGACGGAGAAAGTTGAGCGTGGGTTCTGTCCCTTTGCCTGTTCCTCAGTAATCATGTAACCATCACATGTTAAACCATTACAGTAATCAGGTAACTTCTATTATTCATAACTTCATTTATTTTTATTTTTATTCACTTTGTCTTTAATGTGCAGAGTTCTAAATAAATGTCACTCAGAAGTACTTCATCACGTGGAGCCACGGTGTCGGCGTGTCAGTTACTCCTTCAAAGCTAGCATGGCTAGCTTTGAGATAGCATGGAGGATAGCATCACCAACCCAACACGAAGGTTGCACGAGGCACAACCTGAGCAGCGGAGCTGAAAACATACACGCATGGATTTGGGATCACTCAGTACAACTAGGGATGCACGATAATTATCGGGCCGATAACTATCGGGCCGATAACAGGAAATAATGACGTCATCCATCCCGATAGTCCGATATCATGACAAAAGCACCAATAACGTATATATTTTTGTCAAACAGCAGTGCCTCGCTCCCTCTGAGCCTTGAATAACCGGCAGTGAATGTTATGTTCAAGTGACGTCGGCATAATCAGAAAAACGATTTCTCAGTAAGGAAAATCAAGAATACCCCCTCATGCAAGAAAACAACTCGTTAACTCGGTCATAATTTTGGTCGTTGCTGACTTTAATTGATATTCACAGTATTTTCCCACATGTTACACATACAAAAAAGAAAAATAGAAAAGGCTGAAAGAACGACTAGCAAACCAGGGAATGGAGGAATTTACGTTACACCTTGAATGCAGCATTGTGGAACAGTGCGCTGATAAAAACAAACAAACATGGCGGTGATGGTGTAGAACTTCGTTAAAGTTTCAGAAGAAGATAGTTCGCTGGTTATTTGTGACAAATGCTCCAAGCGAAGGAGGAAAGAATATCACAAGCTTTTAATACGTCAAAACCCGATCAGCCACCTGAAAACATAACCATCGCTTCCATGGAGTTTTGAAATCACGCTAACGTGAGCTAACATGAGCTAACATGAGCTAACATGAGCAAGACAGCAGCAAGTCTTCCCTCCCCTCCCCATCATCCCTCTCATCTAAAGCTTCCATGAGATTAAAAAAAAACGCCAAAAACTACTGAACCTCATTTACTTTAATTAAAGTCATTCATTTGAATGGAACCACAAGCCAAAATCCTTTAACTGTAATTTTTTGTTACTATGAGTGCACTTTTTCAGTTTATTTACACAGACAAGTCTAACTTGTGTCAGTACATTATGACTTGTGCATTATTTTTTATTGTCCATTTAGGAATTAATTTTTTTCAGTTAGTAATTCTGATGCATGTATTTCCATCAGTTCAAGGAGCCTTAATTTTTTATATCAGTCAGTAAATGAACCTTATTTAAGTTGAATGTGAGATATCAAATAGGTTTGTTTGATAGCTTTATGAAAATGTTTGAGAGGCTTGACCAGTAGTTTTTCATTAGAAAAAAATAATATCTGTTCATTTAAAGAGTAAAACTGTTTTTTTTGTTTTGTTATAGTATTGATGTAATGATCTTAGGTATATGTGTGTGTTATCGGTTATTGGTATCGGTTTTAAAAAACAGTTATTGTGCATCCCTAATTAGACTAAAACATGCTTCATACTTATGACTACTTAACACTACTTTTTTTTTTTAGCAAAGACAAAACATTTCCGACGATGCTGGTAGTCTGATCATTTACCTTCATCTGGGTGCACGTGGGTGCTGACGGAGGGAAAATGGGTTCTGCAGTTTGTGCAGATAATCCGTTACCTGTTGCTTAACAACTGTGGGCCGTTTAAATGCTCGAGCGTCTGCGGTACTTTTGAGTTATATTTCCCGTGAGAGTGATGAAAAGAGAAAAACGCGTTATTGATGTCTCCTAAAAGTGAGCAAACATTTCTATTTCTGCAGGATTTTTACGACTCCAGCTTTCTTGAAAGAAGTAATAGAGTGTCAGCACAACCAGAAACAACAATATTGCATCTAAATGGAAATAAAGCCACATTTACATATATAGTGTTTTTCTCGTCTTGATGATCGCTGCCAAGTCACAGTCGCTAACATTCATCCGGCCCTTTAAGAGAGCCGGCAGCTGATGGAGGCTCAGCGTGGGGCCACGGACCCTCCTTTACATCAAACCCAAAACATTTTGTTTGTTTTTTTTTTCTGACGCCTCTGAATATTCAAGTTTGAGCAGCAGAGGAGGAAGCAAATGAATAGAAGTAAAATAAATACAGATTTAATGTGAGGAGGTAATAAAAGCGATGCTCCGGCTGAGCTGGAGGCTGGAGGCTGAAGATGAATAATCTTCCTGCAGCGCTGAGAGTCAAACAGTTGTAGTTTGCAGCCGCGGCCACACGAGGCTACTGCAGGTCCAGACATGAAACCGCTGCTCACTTACAGAGAAGCAGAACAGGCCGACTGGGAGGCGGAGAAACTCCCGCTATCGTATCAAGAAGATGAGGAGTCGCTGCAAATCTGCGATGAAGCTGGACTGTTCTTCTTCTTCTATTTTTTTTTTTTTTAGACAACAATCCTCCCTGTTTAAAATTCACAGCCCACATGTCCTTCCAAGAAGCCCACACTCAGTAACTGAGGATGGTTTTTTTTTGAGCGCCCAGCCCTGACAGCCAAAATTCCCCCCCGCTGACTTTGGCTCTGAAGCCTCAGCGAGAGGTGATTTGCGGCGTGTGACTATGAATGGCAGCTGCGGCGAGAAGACAAAGTGAGAAGCAGAGGAGGAGGAGGAGGAGGAGGAGGAGGAGGAGGGACGAGAGAGGTCTAAATCAATGCCATCCACTTCAGCTCAGCGCCAGGAAAGACAGATGCTCCCTCTATCTGCGCGAGCGTGCATGCCTGCATCAATCACGAGTTATTTTCCTTCCAGTCTATTCCTGCTTTGACCAATTTAATCCGGAATCATTGCGAGTCAAAATCAAATTAAACTCCAGATTAAATGCATATTGATCCCAACTTTCCTCTCTGCACGTTAAGAAGCGCGATGATCGGTCGCGGATGATGCTCACGACAGCGCAGAGGACAGATGTGGTTTGGCAGATGTGGAGCACAGAAATACTGAGCGTCTATACGTTCATGAAGGAGGACAAACGGCTCCATCTGAACCCGTCCCTCGTTCTGGACAGCGTGGTGTTTCGCCCAACATCATTAACACACGCCACAATTAAGGATGTAACAATACGGAAAATTTGATATCTCGATTATCGTGACCAAATTATCACGGTTTAACGATATTATCGCGATATTCTTAATTGCTGTACAAATGTCTAAAAAAACATTTAATAATTTTCACAAAATCTTGTGATTTTTTTCTTGTTATATTGAAACATCAGAAGCCAAAATCTTTTATCAAAATGAAACTTTCACATTAAAAACGGAGAAACAACTGGCACAGAAAGAGGTTTTATTTTAAATTAGCAAAATAAATAACAGGAACAAAGCTTATTTGTCTGGTGCAAATTTAAATAAACACTTTAACAACCATAGTAGGTCAAAATATGCAAACAATTATCAGAAACAAAAATTATAGTGCAAGTTCAAATGAAATAAACTTTTGGACTTTAAGCTGAACCTTAAATACATATAAATGTCAAAGTAAAAAACAGTTGTTTAGGAGCCAAATATGTTTTGTTCTGAATTGTAGTTCACTCTGTGTGTCTGTGGGTGTCGCTGTGTTGTTACCTGAGGGTCAGGTATAAAGGTAGCTGCCTGTTATTGGTTAGGTGTTTGACCCGGAAGGGCAAAAGGTTTTTGAACCGCTGTGGCGCTAACTGCCAGCGTTATGGTTGTCGATCGGTTATTGAAATAAATTAATATTTTAACTGCATCAGAAGAACATCGTTCTGGTCCTTTTTCGATGTCATTTTTCAATGTCCTGTGTGCTATCACCACTTTCCGCCATGCTAACGTTACGATGCCGATGTTACAAGCTACAAATTCACATGAAACTAGGCATTTGCAGATTGTGCTAGTAAAAGTGGCATATTATGCTAGTGGCAGTGCTCGTTTTTTGCCCAAATTATGCTCCCTTTTCAAAATTATGCTACTTTTAAAAAAAAATATTCTGTGCACAAACTTCACAACTCACAAGACAAGTTTGAAAATGTATTTTATTAACCCTGGCCTGACGTTCTGGGTCTGGTTGTTCAAAACCTGGGTAACTTTACCCGGTGGTTAGGCCTATACGGTGGATAAATCTGCTATCCAGCAGTTAGTTATCCAGCGAACAAAAATAGGTTGCACAAAGCCTGGATAGTGTGGTGGATAACTATCCGCGGATAGCTTGCTAACCATCGCGTATAGCAGAGCGTGACACAGTTTGCGCAAGGTTTTGCACTCAAATAGCCTCCAGTTACCATGGTGAAGTATGCAAATTTCGAGTGAACAACGAACTGTGCGTGCGCTAGCAGCGCGCGCTGGGTTTTAAAACAAATAAAAACAAATACAGTGAAAACTAAACCATGCAGTTTCTGACAAAGTCCTGGATAACAAATTTAACATTGAATAATCTCGCTCATTTCTGAACCACGCAGTCCGGCTTGACTTCTCTAATTCGTTCTCTAACAGTTAATTAGCGCTTGTTTAATAAGCTCACACTTGAATAAGTAATGGAACCAACTGTTAATAGTAATCTATCGTTTTTAGTAGCTGAGATCTTCGTTTTCTTGAATTATTCTAAAATTGTGCTACTAAGACAAGAAAATATACGGATTATGCTAGCAGTGCTACTTTTGGAAAAAGAGCAAAAATTATGCTCAATTCCTCAGATTATGCCAAAAATTATGCTAGCACAATCGGCAAGAGCCTACGCGAAACACAGACTTGAATGAGGCTGATATCACATATCCCGGTAATCAACCGCGATAATGAGATGAAGTCAAACATAAACGGTAATCGTTATCACGTAAAATTTTACTGCGCTTTACCGTAACACCGGTAACCTTTACATCTCTAGCCACAATAACACAAATGTGTTCCCAAATTAGCAGCTCTCTGTGCGGACATGCCAGGACCATAATACGGCTTCCTTATTCAATAACGACAAGGCTTCGCCTTTTCACCACTCGAGCGAAGGACTGCGAGCCTGTGAGATCAGAAACATTATCTCTGGGAGCGCCGCTCGTAAATGCACACACGCAACAAAGCAGCAGAAATATCTTCCATGCCGAGCACGGGGCACAAACCTGCACCCCCTCCATGCAGTCGCATATCATGAAACGTCACAGTAGGTTTCAGAAATCACGTTTAAAATATGGTCAAATATGTGACGTTTAAGCACATGTTCTACTGCTCTGGAAAATAAAACGAAAGCTCCAGTCTCACATGCTGGGCCGGCGTCCCAGCATGCAACGCTGGCCCAACGGAAGCAGAACACGTCCGGACGCCCCACCTGTAACTGCACCTGGAGTTTCGACACCACCACCGCCTCCTCGGTTTTCATCGCCCGCCCGGGCTCCGTCGGCTCCGTGGGCTCCGTCGACCCGCCGGCCCTCCGGCGCTGCCCGGCTCCCAGGTCGGACCGTCCTCGCCCCCCTGCCATGGCAAGCAAGTCACCCTACCCGGCTGAGTGTGAGGCTCTGCAGCCGCTGAAACCATCTTCTGACGGACCCGATGATCGAGTTTCCCACCACCCTCCGCCCCGGTGGGGCGGAGGGTGGGGTCAAACCGGTGGGGGGAAGTCAAACCGGTGGGGGGAAGGAAGGCAGCTGCTATCGCTGATATTTACAGTAATAGCAGATATATCTCCCTGCATGCCGCGCTAATTTCCACACGGTGTGTTGACTTGAGCCGGTCGGCCCTTTTGTTCCTGCGCCAGCCCCCCCCCGGTTCCGTCCGACCCAGAATAAAATGGTCGTCGACAAGACATCAGGAATCAGCATCGGTTAAGACCAGAAATACACACTTTATTCAGTGGCATCACCTGGAAATGTCCTCTTAAAACCTCTGTCGGCGTTCTGGTTTGCATTTCTGGTGTGATGTAAGTCCAGATATTTTCGGTGCAGCTATAACGGGTTTTGCAACAGCGAGCTGAACAGCGACCGAAAATATCACCGCCTCTCTGCCTACACGACCAGCAAGAGATGCAAACCTGCAGCTGAAAAAAAAAAAAAAAAATACAGAAAAACAGAAAGTACCTACAGGAGGTGAAGAGGACGGCAAAACGGGATGAAAACTTCTCGGGGAACACTGCACATCTCGGACTGAACCTTGTGCGAATGTATCCGGGATTTGACCCGCAGGTCTTCAAACAGAAAATGTCAACCTGCTCAGATCGATCCTGTGTCGTTTTGTGGCCACATTAGTCTCATTTAACCAGTTTGCTCCTCTGAGCGCCTTTATTTTGTGCTCCGTTAGATGTACAGAAAGGAGGGAAATTCTGTCCGATTTAGATTCGAATCAAAGCAACTGGACAAAGAAGAAGAAGTCTGGTTGCCTCGATTCAGATCTTTGAGCGCTAATGTAACCTGGATGAGAGAGACACAGCAGGGGCGCGACGATGCCTGCAAACTAGAGCTGAGCAACTTTATCGATTCTGCAATAAATATCGATATTTTATCGAGTATCGATTTTTCAGCCGCGGGTATCGATATTCTAAGCTTCTTTCAAAACCCCCGTGTCCCACCTTTAAAAGCTTGCAAGCAACAATTTGCACTGTTTAAATAAATGAAACTATTTTTCTCAACACATCTTTTATTCATTTTGTCCAGCATTATATAGCCATATAATGTGTAATTGATGCTTTCAGTTCAATTAAGTCAAACAAAGTCATTGGAACACTCACAAGATGTCACCAAAATCACTTTGTCCCTTTAAAATCTTTCAGAAAATGATGTAAATGTATTGTAAGATGAATATCGATATATATCTTATCGTGAGCCGAATATCGTGTATCGTGTATTGTGTATTGTATCATATCGCAAGATTAGTGTATCGCTACAGCCCTAAACTAGAGGTCTTCGGAACAACCTGACAACCCGAAAACCCGAGGTTCCGACCTGACCTGAATCGGGTCTCGGGTCCATTCAAAAGACGTGACTCCGCGTTCGGGTCTGAATCGGTACAGTTAATCTCGGGTCCGGTCGGTGCTCTCTGACAGGCTGGGTCCACGTTTACTCGAGAGAGGTAAAGATATTGGCGGCGGCAGCTAATGTCAGGGCTCTGGGCAGTTTAATGATTATTAATTAACGTGGCGTGTTTGTCATGAAACAATCGTGTTGCCGTAGCGTGTTAATAGCGGTTTGCCCGGCAGCTGTAAAACACAACGGATCGCCAACATGACAACGTTGGATGAAAGAATATGTTCACGAAACACGATATATATCGTATCGTGAGCCGAATATCGTGTATCGTATCGTATGATTAGTGTATCGCTACAGCCCTACTGCAAACGTCAAGAGCGTGGCTACAAAACAAACCCCTGACGACAAGCTAACTGAAGACGCTGTCGACAGAAGTACCGCCCGGCGTGCAACCACGGCGGCTGGACGAACTTCGTCACCCGACCGCCGCCTCATCTTGCTCATCTAATCCCGATCCTCCCTCCTGCAGCACCGGAAACTCCGCAGACAGCAGAACTGCTGTGTGAGTCCCACCGGAGCAACCGGAAGATAGAAGATTTATTTTTTTTAAATAAAGCACAGTCATCAGGAGCTCACCGGTGACTGGACCGCAGAGACGAGTAAAGGGACCATCAGCAAAACTCAATGCTCACATGGAGAGAGGAGGCAAAATAAATTAAAACAATAGGGATCTCAAGTGCATCTTTATACCGCAATCTCCGTCTGAAACTCCGTCTGAAAAAACCCTGCACTCTTACATGATCATCAGAAGTTTGTGAATTTAAATATAAGCAGTCAGCTTCTGTGGAACCATATTAGCTCCAGTTAGAGCCACGATGAAACTGTCTCAGTGATCTGGTGCGCTGCCCCCCCCCCCCCCCCCCCCCCCTCTGAGCTATCTCAGCTAAAACCAGTGTCTCATCTAAAGCCATTAAAGACAGAGATCACTTAAAACTTAAAACATGGCAGGACTTTAATCCCTTTTACATTGCTGTACTACACTCTTTGGTTTGGACTGAGGATAGATATGAAAACAAAGATCCTGCAATCACTGAAAACCTGCACTAAGTAAAACGGTGCTGTTTATTGCTTTTACAACACAATGACAAGCTCTGGTGACATTTAGCTTTATGGTTTTTGGATTTACTCCCGTGCCTTTACCCAGATTATTACTGCGTTTCAGTCTGAGCTGGCAGAGCTTTAACCCTTAGGGCCCTACATTTCCTCTGTCACCGGATCAGCATGTAAACATCAGAGAGACAGTTTAGCTCCTCTAAAATGGGGTTGCATGAGGTACTTGTCCGCAGTCGGTTCATTATCTGCAATGAATCAGGGTTGGGTGCACCCATTTTTAAAGAGAGAGAGACGGGACGGCAGGCGCAGAAACGCTGAGCGCTTCTGTAAATTAGTTCAGCAGCAAAATGTGACTAAACCACCGATAACCTAAAAAAGGCTCCAACAAGAAAAATCCATTTTGGTTTTGTTTTGGGCTCCCTGTCAGAGAGGGCTGATTGATGGTGGTGCAAAGTTATTCTACTGAATGGCTGACACTTGAGTCCCCAGGATATTTTATATATAAACACGAATGGAAATTTACAATTAAAAAAAAACATTTTACTATTAAGGAGAGTCCTGCACATTCATGCAATTGCAAATTCAAAATACATTCTTTAATATGTTTATAAAGGTAAAAAAAAACAAACACCTAAAATACTGAAAAATAGCATTTGATATCCATACTCTCAATCGCTAGACTTTACTACTAAATCTAATAATATTAAAAATAATAATAATCTAATAATAAAATCCGATCCTTCAAAAATCATGTTTTATATGATTCCATACATCATATATGCTCTAAATAATTAAAAAAATCACAACGTTTTAGTTAAAAATGCACATTTTTGTCAGGTCCCCAGATTTTCACTGCTGTTACCGTAACACTCCCCCCTTTCTGAAAAATGTATATCGCTCCTTAGGTCACATGTTTCACAGGAAGTTGCATCATTTAGATCTCCTGAAGGTCACGAGGAGGCCAAAAGTAAGTTCTACCTTTATGTATACTTTATGATTTTGAAACAATTATTATAAGGTCAATTTCAAGTTACTGTCCTGTTACTGAAATCATTTTTCCAAGTTATTTGCTAATTTCAGAAATATGCATTTTTGTAAATCAGTAGAATGTGCTCAGTATCCTTAAGGTATTAGCATGAATGCTATGTCGCTATATTTTATGCTAAAAACTCAGTCCTGTTACTTTACTGCTGTTACGCACATGCTGAGTTTCAGTAACAGGACTGAGAAAAACGCAACTATGTCCACTGCTTAGACATGTTGCAAAGAAAAAAAAAAAAAAAAAAGATGCCTGACATTGGAAAACACACAAGTCAAATACTTAAATGTGTTTGTTGTTATATACAGTGTAGAAAATAGCTTAAAAATTAAGTTTAATTTTTCAATGTTACAACGACCAAATGGCACCGATTCGGAAGAATGACCCGGTACTGGCTCAAGGATGAAGAAACACGAGCAAGCAGGAACAAGCAGATAGCATTACCAAGCTAATGCCTGTAAATACCCTGCGAACACACACGCGCATACATCATCTTGGTAACGAACCACCTCGGCTACGTATCAGTCTCAGTATCAGAGGTTTCTCAAAGTCAAGCTGCAACGTGAACCTCACATTAATAATAGCCACAGCTGTGCTCCGTTAGCGCTAGTGGATACAACACATCAACATGCCCGCAACCTACATCCATGCCAACGCCTGCACGTCTGCAACATCAAATCAAGTTGGTCGCCACCAAAAAAAACCCTCCAAAAAAAACACTTCAAGTTCTTAGCATGTGAAAAGCTTTTAGAGCCCAGTATTTAAGGCACGGAAGTGTTAGCACCGTAGCAACAGCAGCGTGAACGTCTGGATTAACATGTGTCCTGAGGGCTGGTGGAGGTCGGAGGAGCGGGAATAGATTTGAGTCAAAGCCCGAAGCGATACTAATGCTCAGCTGAGATGAGCAGTCCGACAACAAGGTTACAAAGCCTTGTGAATAAACGATGAATGTGCAAGCCGGCGGGAAGGGGTCGCGGTTATTTCGGTAGGATGACCACGCTGACCTCTGTAACTGCTCAAAACACACACACGATCGCAGGGAAATATGCACGCAACACACACACACAGACAGAGGTTAGCAGGCACATCCAATAATCTGACATTTCAGTCCCCGTGTGCTGTTTGGTGAGGACGGATCTGTAGGTCTGGACAGAGCTGGGGGAGTCTGCCACGCAGAGGAAACCTTCTGTCAATCATGTGTCAGGGCAACCAGGGGAGAAGGATACCAGGGCACGGACGAGGCTCTATAAATAACTCAGCCCACCTTGTTAGTTAGTCAGGGTCACGCACACACACACACACACACCGACGTACACTCACTTCCTGGAAACCTACCCCGAAGCTCACCGCCACACGCTAACGGGTAGCTGTAAGCACGTGAACTCGAGCATCCGCCTGCGATCTGGCGGGTTTTTGCATCCAAGTGCAGCGACACGCAGTTGTTACACGTATAAAACGAAACAATAACTGATTACAGACACCGCGGCTTTAAATTTACACAATCAACAGGACCTCCCTCATCTGCCTCTTCAAAAGTGGTTCACTGTCTCATAGTGGTGAGTATTGGCAAGGACCTCGCAATACGATATGTATCATGATACTTCGGTCACTGTGCAATATTATCACGATATCACGATGTAGTGCGATATTATCGCACTGTCTTGTAGGGGTGAGTTTTGGCAAGGACCTCGCAATATGATATGTATCATGATACTTGGGTCACTGTGCAATATTATCACGATATCATGATATCGCGATATCATGATATAGTGTGATATCACACTTTCTTGTAGGGGTGAGTATTGGCAAGGACCTCGCAATACGGTATGTATCATGATATTTAGGTCACTGTGCAATATTATCACGAGATCACGATATCACGATATCGCGATATCATGATATAGTGCGATATCACACTGTCTCTTGTAGGGGTGAGTATTGGCAAGGACCTCGCAATACAATATGTATCATGATACTTCGGTCACTGTGCAATATTATCAAGATATCGCAATATCACGATATATTGCGAAATTCTACCCAGTTAATATCAAAATTAAAAGTAAAGATGAAAAATCAAGTTGCTGTATATGTTCATCAGATGATATTGATCATTCAGAGGACAAATTGAGTCAAAACTATTTGCTTCAAAACAACCTATTTATTGTTTATTATTAGTGTTTTTGCACATTTAAGTAACCATTACGACATACTGACAGCATTGTATAAAAAATCGATATTTCGAGCTGAAAAATCAATATTATATTGGGCGGCCGAAAATTGCGATATATTGCCAATTTTCTATTTTTTTTAACACCCCTGCTGTCTCAGATAAGATTCACAAATTTGATCATTTGTATTTCTGCACAATGTGAGTGAAAACAATGTAAAGACCTTCGAACTGAGCTCGATCACCACAGTCCACCGGACGGTTTGTTTACTCGTATAAAAGACGGAAACTCAAAGGCAGATTTCAGGAACAGCGACCGACTCCAGACCATTTACAATAAAATTTCAGCCAACCTGAATACGAACTTTGTATTTCTGCGTATCCCAGACATTTTAAGGCACTTTTGTTTTCTGTTGCTGAGTTCAGTCGCCTTTGTGGAAGAACGGCAGTCGGAAATAAAAGTTTGGCGTCAGTGTTTGTGTTACTATGAACAGCCGAGCAAGTAAAATATAACCAGACTTTCAAAAGGCATTAAGCTAAATATTATATCATTATTCATATATTCTAGGAGATTTACAGCTTCAACTGGAGACAAAAAAAAAGAAAAGAAAAGGCCAGGTTGGTACAATTAGGGGCATTTGTTCCCTTTTTTCAGTTCTTGTTTGGGGGATTTTGACTCATTTCTCTAACAGAGGTTTTTATTTTTTGCGAGGTTTGCTGCTCGTCTGAACCAGCGCTGCTGTTTTTACGTCGTCACACATTTTTAGTGATGTTTCGGTTGTCAGACTCGTTTTCTCGTATTCTGTGAACAGCCAAGCACGCCTGAACACAACATGGATTTCTTTATCACCTTCATCCTGATGTAGACACCACGGTCTTTGTAGTATTCTTCTGCCTCTAGCTGCAGCACAAACCACGAGCATGATTTCTCCACTGCCGTGCATGACGGTTGCAGAGCTGTTTTTCGTGACATTTCGCGACTTTTTTTTTTTTTTTTTGCACAAACTTTTTGCCTACTGTTGCCAAAAAAAGTTTTAGCCCAAGGCACTAGTTCCTAAAAATGTACCAGGATCGTTTAGATGCTAACTTGACATCTAAGTATCTGAATTACCGTATTGGCCCGAATATAGGTATATTTTATTCTAGAAATCATGTTTTCAAAAACGGGGGTCGTCTTATAGTCGAGGTCTAGACTTTTCTGTTGTCATTACACACCTGCACCACTAGATGGAGCCACACCAAAGCAATCAGTAAGAATGGAGCATCACATGGAGCCGAGCTGATGTGGAAACCTGACACGTACCTTACCTTACGTATGGTACCATACTTCCTAAAAAAGATAAAATCATTAAAATGTTTAACAATACAGCAGAATGTTATCTCTGTGTGAGTTTTTCTATATTGAAGTACAATAAGAAGTTGTTTGATGAATAACCTTTTGTCTTCAACATATTTTTCATTTTCTCAAAATGATATCTGAAAAATAGGGGTTGTTTTATAATCAGAGTCGTCCTATATTCGGGCCAATACGGTATGTTGTGAGGATGCAGGAACGCTTTTAAACCCATATTCATGAAGGTCCTACTTCTGCATCGCTACACCAGAGTCAAACAGACGTGATTTCCCTTTACAACAACCCTACAAGGAGCTCTCTCTAAAAGGTTTTCTCATTATTCAAGACTTTAACTTGACCTTAAGTGCCCCCCTATTAAATGAAATTGCTTAATTATGTTATAAAGAGAGGAAGTGGCTACCTCAAAGCTCTTTGCTCTGATATCATCGCCTGAGTGAGATGTTTAGAGGGACACGGCTTTCGGTTGCCAGGACGTGGATTTGTAAAGCTTTTGAAAAAGCACAACTTTTTTTTTCCAAGTTAAAATGTCAGTTTCAGTTTGATTTGAAAGAATATTTTATCACTTTTTGAAAAGCATCTCTTTGTTTCCATAGTCTCCTATCTCTTGTTGACTCTTGTCACATCCGGGTACCGCTCTATGCATCATCAGTGATGAAACCTCACAGAGCTACAAAGACGTCACGGTAGAGGCGACTAGAAACTTAACCTCCAGGCCTGTAGGGGGACCCACTGGCCTTTATAAACCGACGTGAGCGCCCGCGCTCCCGTTTGCATATCTTTTTGTAAATGCCGGTAAAATTGCAACCAAATAAGATCAGCAAAAATTCTTTGTGCACATAAAACTGGAGGAGTTGCTCTTTCGTTCAACGTGTCACAGAGCGCCGCTTCCTTTCGCTAATGGGTTGCACAAATCCAGTAAAAAACCGCGCACGGCAGAAACATTATAATCCAGGTGTTTCATAAATCTGACCTGGTGTTGACAGCACCTCCTACGTTGGAATACACGTCATCACGTGGCATGAACAAGCGGTTTTCTTACGCGTCACGACAACGACAGCAAGTACCGTGATTTCCCTGGGATTTGTAGTTTTTCTGTGGTAAACACTTCTCTTGGCTTGCAGTCGCACTCTTTCTCTCTCTTTCATTTTATCTCTTGCTCTTTCACAAACACTCACATCCTACACACACCGGACGCTCACCAGATCCGACTGTACGATTGTAAACCATTAACTTTACAAGGAGACATGCTGTCTCTTTATAAATTGTGCACAATGTGAAAAAATGAGTGTATCCTGAAAACTTAGTTGTAAACGCTCTCAAAATAAGTTGTCTGTGGTTTGAAAGGACTCGGATAAACTTTTTTCCAATTTTTTTGGAATTTTAAGAGATACAGCTCTGACATTTCTGTATTTAGGTTATAAAGGGTTAAAGGTAGGGTAAGGAATATCTGGATAATGTCACATCTGTTGGCTGAACGTGCTCTGGGGTTTGAAATTATGCAGAATAACTCGCCCTACTTTTATTCTACATCAGTGGTTCTCAAACTTTTAATACTGCGTACCACCTGAGAAACTGTTCAGCTCTCCCACCATGATGACCAATTTTAAAATATAGCCGTATATGCCTTCATAATTAGCTTTAAACACACTGAGATGTTTATTACTTCCGCCAAGGAGGTTATGTTTTTGCCTGCGTTTATCTGTCTGTGTTTAAGATAACTAAAAAAAGTTATGGATGGATTTTGATGAAATTTTCAGGAGTTGTCACAAATGTGAAAAGGAAGAACTGACTTCATTTTGGGTGTGATCCGGAAGAAATCCTGGATTCTGGATCACTTTCAAATTTTCGATAACATTGCAGTTAATGGGGCCGAAAATTTTGTTTCTCAATATCTCCGTTAATTATTGCCCAAAACTCATGAAATTTGACTCAGGGATTGACAATGGGAACCTCTATCAAATTTCAAAGGCTGATCCGGATCTGATCCGGATCTGATACAGAACGTGGATTTTATCACAATCTGTAAATTGCTATATGGGTGAATTGTTGAACTTGGCGGAATCTGAATGCTTTTCTAGTTCCTTATTGTGTTTATTTATTACCTGAATTGTTACTTTACTGAATCAGACATTTACAACTCTGTCCAACAATTCTCACATACTCATACAGAGCAAATAAAAACACTCAAAAGTTGTTACATCTGCACTGCAACTGAATATGCAACAAATAATTTTTTAAAAGACACAATTTCAACTATTTCAAGCTACACATTCATTTGAAATGTATTTGTAATGCAGTGTATGTTTCTGATTTTTTTTTAAGTGAAAATGTGGAAAAAATGTGGAAAGTCATGACGTTCCACTGTTCTACATTACTGTAACTAACCTTTTAAATAAATTACTTACACCGAATCATCACCCTGAGAATGTGACGGCTGGATGAGATCTCGGTGAAAGTTCGCTGAGAGACTTTTGCAAGTAACTAATTTCTTTTTTTACCCAACCTGGTTAAATTGTTGAAACCTATGTTTCGTCTTTAACTTAAGACCATTTGTCAGTTCATCTCTTATTCGCTATATTATAAGTTTATAATATCACATGCTTCAACGTGTTAACGTCTCATTCTGGAGGCTTCGCTCTTTGAGTCGGACGGGAGGAAAATGGAGAAGAAGAGGAGGGAAGGTTTGCCTCCGCCAGGCTGAAGATGTGAAATAAAGGGTTCTTCTGACACATGCAAACCCTTTAAAACCTATTTTCTCAGCGGCGGCTTCCACCGGAGCCGAATCAGCTGCCATGGCAACATGCACTTCACATCCCAGCACCCATAATCATCATTATCATCATCATGATTATCTTCCTCATCATCATCAATGGTGCTCTGGAGCGAGGGGACAAACAAAAGGGAGCATGCCACTGCAGTTAGGGTTTTTTTTTTTCTTTTATACGGGGGCTCATGCTGATGAAACGGAAGAAGAGCGGCGATGAGGTCTAAGAAAAGACTTGGCACGGCGATGTAGTTATGTAGTTATGCTATGTGTGGAGTCATTCTGTTGCGTTTCTCTCTGTTCCTGCTGACACCCCCCCCACCACCACCACCACCTGAGAGGATGGCAGCAGGAGACAGATGTGGGAACAGAACAGCTGAGTTGTGACTATGTGACGGCACTAAAGACAAAAAAAGAAAGGAAAAGAGGGGAGGTTGAAGGCATAAGGGAAGGAAAAGTCATACTTTGGGCAACGGCGTTTCAGACGACTGGACTTTCTTGGGAGATATCTGTGAAGAGAGCAAGAGAATTATTTTTCTTGTTTCCCCCTCTTCAGAGATATCTCCTGTGGCATATTGCGGTTCTCCATTACAGGCTTCTGACAGAACTGTTTTAGCGCCAAGTCAGAAAACTTATTTCAAAAAATGTCATGAATAAGCGTTTCTGATCCAATACTGGCGGTGCGTGCCACGAAGCGTCCTAAATTTTCTCTGCGCGGTCAATATGTGGACCTGGCGTTCGGCGCCGCAGAGATTTACGCTGAAATGTATTAGCGCTCGAAGCAGTGAATCCTGCAAAGAGCTACCGGCGTGAAGGCAAAATAACCGACACCTGGGCATTTTCTGAACCGCCACATGCTGCAGTTCAGGAAACGTTCGGGTGCGAAAGCAGCTGTAATTTGCCGCTGATGGTTTTTTTTTCAGTGGATTGAATGCGTCAAAGTGGGGAAAAGAAGAACCGATGAACAACGACAACACATCAGAGGAGACACTCGGAGAGAAGAGGAGGCACACATTCACGGGGGGGGGGGGGGGGGGGGTTACACAGTCGACCACAGAGGAAACATCTGCTTGCAGTTTGGTTTCTGATTCAGAAAAAAAAAAGACATTTAGGCCATAATGAACAACTCTGGATGGGTAATGGGTAGGACAGACTTCGGTAACAAACGTATCAAACATGTCATGGTCATCAAACAGGACTGAGCACCAGGTCTCAACGTCTGAGAAGAAAGTCTGCTGGCTCAAATGTTGTACTTTTTGTCTTTATTCAGTGATTCAGTAAATAAAAATCAACAACGGTATGATTTCAATTCCATTCCCCTCAAATCACTAAATTATTTTGGCTCCTGCCTTTGCGGCTCTCTGAAAGCTGTTTCAAGTTAAAAGGCAGAAGGATTCAAAGCTGGTTCTAAATATGTAACCACAAACATTATCAGTTGTTCTCGTTTGTGTTCGTTTTACAAAGACTTAACCCAGAGAGACTTAAAGTAGGCGTTTTTAATTTTGCCTCTAAAGGAATGGGCCAGCATTTTGTGAATTAGCCTGTTTGCTGTCAACCCCAGAGTTTGATAAGAGGGCATAGACTCATCAAAGGTCAGTTTGAAGCCTCGTCATTTACACATGGCTTAATACACTGGAAAAAAGGCCACACAAAAAATAAGTTAAAAAAAAACTTAATACAAGATATTTTTGCTTGTAATAAGCAAAAAAAAAATCTGCCAATAGAACAAGTGAAAATTTGCTTAATTCAAGATGCACTGTCTAAAAACAAGCTCCTATATCTCACTGAACTGTTACTCTTTAGGTGATTTTGTCTTATATTAAGTGTCATGAGATATTTTGACTAGAAATTAGAAAAATACACTTGGTAAGATTTTGAGTTTTTGCAGTGTACACATGACCTTTTGTATTTTCTTATAAGATTGTCACATCTCGTGTACATGGTTACTTCAATTCAATTCAATTCAATTTTATTTGTATAGCGTCTGTTACAATGACAATTGTCTCTAGGCGCTTTACAGAGACCCAGAGCATGACCCCCGAGCAAATATCATTAACTAAGATTATAATATTAAATCCAATCAGTGATAATGGCAGGTAAAAAACTCCCACGTAGGGAGAAAAAAAACCTTAATGCCAAACAGTGGCAAGGAAAAACTCCACTTTAAGAGGAAGAAACCTTGAGCAGGACCTGGCTCATATGGGGGGACCCTCCTGCCGAAGGCCAGCCGGGTAGAGAAAGAAAAGAGGGGAGACAGGACAGAGAGAGGATGGAGGACGGAGAGAAGATGGAGGACAGAAAGAGGAGAGCACACAAATGACTAAATACAATGGCCATATAAACATAAACAGCACTTGGGCACTTACTTCTACATAAGTGCCCAACTCACAACATGTAAATAAGAACACTCTGGAGTTATCAGGAAGTTTATTTTGTCCACTTAGCCACGTGTACCAATCCACTTCCAGCAACGATGCTAAGCTAAGCTAGGCTTCATTGGGTCGTTTTCACAGATGCCGGTGCGCACGGATTTACGTGGCATCAATTTTCAGATAGTTTGGTTCGTGTTCACATAGTGCTATTTTCACTTTAGCCCAGAAACGCCGCACCACAAGTCACGTGACAACAGCCGGTGCCGTCATTGGTCAATGGCAGTTTTGTCGTATTTCCATTAGAATGACCTGAAAAGCATGGCAACACAACAACTACTGGTTGTTGACCCAGAGTTGGTCATTGTTTCCATATAGTACTTGTTTGTACCGCTCTAGACGACTAAACAGCTTGTCCATGGCTGCCAACGTTTCTTTCTTTTGTCATGTTTACATGCTGCTTCAATACCCACAATGCACTGCCCAGCGGACAACGGAAGCCTCTATAGCTTGGGCCGACTTAAATGGTGCCAGTGTGAAAACAACCTAAACCTGGATTATTAGATGCACAAAGGAGTATTTCATTTCATTAGAGCTGAACGATTTTATCGATTCTGCGATATATATCGATATTTTATTGAGTATTGATTTGACTCAGTTCAATTAATTCAAACAAAGTCATTGGAACACTCACAAGATGTCACCAAAATCACTTTGTCCCTTTAAAATCTTTCGGAAAATGATGTAAATGTATTGTAAGATGAATATCAATATATATCGTATTGCGAGCTGAATATCGTGTATCGTATCGTATCATATCGTATCGTATCGCGAGATTAGTATATCGCTACAGCGATATTTTATCGAGTATTGATTTTTCAGCCAAGGGTATCGGTATTCTAAGCTTCTTCCAAAACCCCCGTGTCCCACCTTTAAAAGCTTGCAAGCAACAATTTGCACTGTTTATATAAATGAAACTATTTTTCTCAACACATCTTTTATTCATTTTGTCCAGCATTTGCAAGCTGCCTGTCAGCCATATAATGTGTAATTGATGCTTTCAGTTCAATTAATTCAAACAAAGTCATTGGAACACTCACAAGATGTCACCAAAATCACTTTGTCCCTTTAAAATCTTTCGGAAAATAATGTAAATGTATTGTAAGATGAATATCGATATATATCCTATTGTGAGCCGAATATCGTGTATCGTATCATATCATGAGATTAGTGTATCGCTACAGCCATACATTTCATATCAAACTCTGGGGTTGATGGCAAATAAGCTAATTCCCAACATACTGCTGTATCCCTACTGAAATGTAGCTAAAACTGGTGCGACAATATCACAAATAGTTACGATAATTCATGAAATCTGAACAGTCAGCCAGGTAACACGCTGTCCTCAGCCACCAAAAGTTTCCTTTTAAATTTTATGACTAATCAAGTATTTGATTGCTACTTCTTCTCATAAAAGTGATTTAATTTTCCTACAAGGGAGCTATTCAGCGCTAACTATCACCAGACTGCTTCGTGCAGGTTTAAGGCAACGTAACGTGCAAAGCATGAGTGAAATTTCAGAGACGATGGGGACATCTGAGAGGTGTGAAGCAGCCAGATGGTGTGGAGAACTATCTGAGGGAAGGGTGTAAAAAGGTGGAGAGAGAAGCGGCGAGAAACAGAAGACGGACACCTACACAGAGTGGCAACGCAAAGGCAGAAAAATAAAAGAAGTGGAGGGAAGAAAGAGTTCATACGGAGACAAAGGGATGATAAGCATGGTAATGTGGGGGTGAGCGCTCGGGCCAGATGCCTTCTGTGTTGAGTCTCTACCTTCATTGGCGCCAGCTGGATGGGGGTGATGTAGGAGGGGTCCACCATGGGCTTGGGCCGGTTGGCAGTGTCCGCCAGCAGGCTCTGCCATTGCTGAGGCAGCCCGGTGAACTTCTGCTCCCGCGGGTCGAAGCCTGTGTGGACCCGGTGCTCGAAGTTAGACGGAGCCGAGATCTCCAGCCGTTTCTTCTTCTTCCCAAACATGCTGGAAAACGCTGGCAGACCTGGCAACCCGGACAGAAATGAGTTTAGATGCACCGCTGGACTGAGGGACAGACAGCAAAAGACATTATTGCCCATAATTTGGCTCAATTCTTTTATTTTCCGTTTCAGCGATTTGATATTTTTGTTTATCATTCAGTCAGTTTAGAACAGTTTAGCATTTTTTCTTTTATTATTGCATTTGTCCATCCAGTGATGTGATTTCTTGATTCACGATTGAATCAAATGTGTTTGAGGATGCAGCCTTTTCAAAAAGGCCTCACATCATATAAAGTTGTTCAGTTCTTCTCAGCCTGACCCATAAAACCGGTTCTTCTTAAAGCAAGGACTCGTCTCTGAGCCTTACACAGCACTGCGTTGAGCCGTTATTCACCCTGATGTCCTTTAGTTTGAAAAGCTCAGCGACAGAAAAACATTACAGTGAGAATTCATCTTGGTAACCTTATGCAGTTTGACGATATTTATTTCCATCTTGAGTTGCATGAATTTGTTAAAAAGAGCTTGAGCTGATGGCGGGAGAGTCAGACGGATGCGTGAAGTCAGATTCTGAGGTCTGGACGCTGCAGTGGACAGCTCACGCTCCCTGAACCACGCTTTCACCCTTTGGTAAGCACCGCCCCCTCCCTAGTTACTGTTGCTAGGTCGGACAGTCTTGCTGCTCCTGCGTTAAGGACTGTGTTAATTCGCTATATTTCTGATGTGTATCATCAGTGTTAATATTATACTAGAATAACTCCATGGTGGAATATTGCTGCTGGGGACCTGCAACAGAGACTCGAGGTGTCCAGAACATTTGGAGGAGACATTTTTATTCCCTTTAACAAACCGAAACAAACGCTGGAAAAATGTAGGCTGTGGTTTAAGTTATGTGTCCGTCCAGAACTGAATGTGGGGAAAGTTACAAAACACACCTACATTTACTCCAAGGTAAGTTTATTTGTTTATTAGATGATTGATTTAACCACCGTTTAGTAAAAGTAATAATATGATTTAGCAGCAGGGAGGGTGATGAGTTCTCTGTTAGCATTAGCTCAGGTCCATAGTGTCAATAACTTCTCCACTATGGACCAGAGCTCGCTAGCTAGCTATAAGCCTGCCTCGTTGTCTACAAATATATAAGACCCTGGATATTTATTTTGTTAGGTATAAGGTGATGCTAGTGATGTTAACGGCACTTTATTGATTATATTAATACAATGCTGCGACTGTCTGATGTTAACATAGCTCTGGTGTGGGACAGACCTATGGACCAGAGCTAATGCTAACAGAGAACTCATCACCCTCCCTGCTGCTAAATCATATCATTACTTTTACAAAACAGTGGTTAAATCAATCATCTAATAAACAAAGCTAACTTGCCTTGGAGCAAATGTAGGTGTGTTTTGTAACTTTTCCCACGTTCAGTTGCTTGTGTGGACGGACACAATTTAACCCACAGCCTGCATTTTTCCAGCATTTGTTTTGGTTTGGGAAAGACAATAAAAATGTCCCTCCAAACGTTCTGGACACCTCGAGTCACTGTTGCAGATCCCCAGCAGCAATATTTCACCATGACGTTATTATAGTATAATATTAACACTGATGATGCACATCAGAAATAGCAGCAAGATTGTCGGACCTAGCAACAGTAACTAGGGAGGGGGCGGTGCTAACCGAAGGGTCAATTTCATTTCATCTTGGAAAACGACGGAGCCACTTGGAAGGAAAATGATTCAATGACGGTACATTCAGGTGGTCAGCTGACCTCATTTTCCAGGTACACATCACTTCTGGACCCCGACATGAGGGAACCCACATCATAATACCGCCACCACAGGTTTGAACTGCACTAAACACGATGGGTGCATCACTTCATCCGCTGCACTGACTCAGTCATCAGCCTGGAACCAGTCTGGACCATCCCATCACACAACCTACTTCCATCACTCAGGAAACCAGTCTTAATGCTCCCTAACAAAGCAAAGCCTTTTTAATCGTCTCACTGATACAGTATGTAGGTTTGAGACTACACAGCTTTCTTTACACTGTCCTTGTAGAAATGCTTGTTAATTCACTAGTAAACATGAATCCGAGTTAATTTACTTCTGCTAGATTTCACCAGATATCCAAGTAATCACTGATCATATCAAAGGTTTGTTCTCTCCCCTCCTGCAACACGTTTTCATTACAATCACACAATAAAAGTGATATTTAAGCTCTTGAATACGTGCATTGATGAGACTTTTATGGGACATGAGATAACTGGCATAAAAATGACACTGGAAATCTTTCAGGTCCATTCCTCCTTTACGTCTTCATTGTTTAAGCAGCTAAAAGGTCGTCCTCGCTGACATTTGCATCTGAAAGCTGTAGCTGTGAGCCCACTGGCTGCAAATACAAAGCAAATCCATCACAGCAGGGACATTCAGTAGGACAAAACAACAACAAAAAATTAATACGTCAATGCGTTTTCTAATATGAACAAAAGGAAAAAAAAAATCTGAGCGTCCACGTACACGGCAGCGACTAACAGAGGCGTCAGTAATGTTTACTGATGATGCTGCAGAAGACAGAAGCAGAGCACAGACGTATACCGTCTGCTCACGTTCAGACAAACAAGCAACCTGAGGATCTTTCAAGGTAAACAAGTTGAACCCTCTGCAGGTGAATACTGGACTGGATTTCATTTACTGAAGGCAGGGAGACACTCGGACAAACTAGGACAGAAGACAGCAGCACCAGAAAGTAGTGCTGGGCGATATGGAAAAAATCATATATCACGATATGGACTATTTTATATCACGATAAGGATATATATCACGATATACCATAATAAAGTATGTTTTCAGTTATTCTCTGAAAAGTTTGACAAAAATTTCATTGCTTACTTTTCAACTTTATTTTGAAAGAACATTTAGCTGAACTGTCACAAACATACATTTTAGTGCAGCAAAAACAGGTAGGTACAGAGGTACAGTAGCTTTCACATTTTTTTAAAGTGCACAACAGTTTCTGAGAGGAGAAACACATTTTTGCACTGAAGTTCAGCTATAAAAAAATAAACACAAATTATTTTTCAACTTTCTGAAATCTGTAACCTTGTAGTGCAAAGTTTGCAAACCAATATAAAGTGTCTAAAGTAAACATCAGGGTTGAAGAGAACTCTGTTTAAGGCATTAACCATGAATAAAAGTGCAAACATAAAAGGCTACTTTGTAGAAGTAGATATGATTCTATCAAATTTATCGTTGCAAGTTATTTAATTACATATTTGTTGTAATAATTGATAAAATTAGGATAGAAACGATAGAAACGATAGAAGAGAAATGGCACGATACACACTTTTATATTGTCCCCACGATATGTATCGTCATATTGCCCAGCACTACCAGAAAGTATCACAGAAAGAGTAAAGCTGGTCCTCTGATGACCTTCAAGGGTTCGAACCCTCGCTGCCAGGAAAGCAGAGCCGCTGAAAACGTTTCACAACATGCAGTAATTTTCTCATGCAACTCGTTTTGATTCACGGTAAAGCTCAAAGTGTGCGCTCGGATCACTTTGGATCGACTGCTGTGATAAACGACCGTCCCAACGTCCAGTATGAAGCTGCGTAACGCAGCGAAGCTCCCATCTGCGCTTTGTGAAAGTGTAATTGTGATGCTTTTTTTTTCTTTTTTTTGGTATTTGAACAATGTCCAGTCTCAGAAACAAAATGTCCTAATGCTGAATGGAGCCGATTGTACCACCGTTTTCTAGGAGCCATTGTCCTCTGAGAACAACGGACCGACCCTCCTACTTTTATTTGGCTTTTCCGTCTGTGTTCTGACTTCAGCCATGAATGTCTGCTGGTTTTTAATCTCCACATATTCTTTAAAAGAGCAAAGGTTTTATTGTTATTATACCGTTTCTTGTTATATGTCGGAGAGTACGTGTGTGACCAGATTTGATCGGTTCAAGCTTTGCGGTCAAAGTTTGCCCTTTAAAACCCGCCAGCGTGTTTCATACAGTTGGACTTTTTTCTGCAGAGAAGGAAAGAAATGCACCTTTTCACTAAAACATTACCGACAAAGGCTGCATCTGTATGAAGCTACAAGTTTTTTGTTTGTTTGCTTGTTTGTTTTATGGGGTCATTCCACTTAGAAGGACTTTAAAGTACGTGAATGTCTCCTCACCATCTGCCAGCTGCCCGTCTTATCGATGCTCTGTACAAACATGTGGTCTCGGTACACAATCCTGGCTCTGTTGACTTGGAGTAAACGGGGGGGCCGGGGTGGGGGGGGCAGAGTATGTTTTCTCAGGAAGCCCTCGGGGGGGCTAGCTCTTCATGTTTGTTGATGTGTGGTTTCAAATGTCAACAGAAAAGAAGTCACAGAAATCGCTTACCCTACCTTTAACTGAGGCTTAAAAAAATAAAAAAACAGAACAAATACACCATGTTGCCAACAGTATTCTCTCACCTGCCTTGACTGAGCTTTAGCTCCTCCCACTCCTAATCAATATGACGTGGCTCCACCCTTTGCAGCTAGAACAGCTTCAACTCTTCTGGGAAGGTTTAGGAGTGTGTTTATGGGGATTTTAGATGACCAAAAATTTATATCACGGTATTTTTCAAAATTATATCAGTTTCACGGTATATCACGGTATTTAAAAAAAAAAAATTGGGGGTGTTAACCACATTTTCTAATCATTTAGAGAGGAATTGCTTCAGTAAATTGGCTTAGAATGACCTATTTTACCGTCACGAGGAGTGAATACACTATGCGTTACATTAACGCTCAGTCTGCACCACCTGTTTATTTGCACATTTTCATGGCACATCAATCTTGGTCACTCTGCCATTAATGCAAAAAACTGTTTGTGTGTATATATATATTTATATTGTAATATTTTTAGTTTACATTGTTATATTTTTTCCTTAATTGCATGCACCATCATCGCCACAACAAATTCCTCGTATGTGTAAGATCGTACTTGGCAATAAAGTTGATTCTGATTCTGAATATTGTAGAAAGACATTCATATCTACACTAGTATTAATACAGGTTTGCATGGCCTCACAAAATGATACTATTTACAAAGAGGTGGCACTCGTAATTCTAATTAAGTGAAGGAATCAGAATAAATGATAGTTGCAGTTAATTTGAGCTGGCGCGTAACCAGGTTCATTAAGCCACTGACATAATATATAAAGTTACTTTTCTTTTAAACTTGAAACCTCCAAAAATACTTAAATGATGCAGTTTCCCTTTGAAATGAAAGGCTAGTCTCTAGTAACCAGGTAGTAACCTGGACGAGCCGCTGATGATGACGTACGGAGCTTACGTTGGAGAAGACAAAAATATAAATCCGTTTTTGAGACTTGGCTCTCATAATTCTGGAGCATCACAATAATCAGAGCCTTGGAAACACGGCGGCGGGACATAAAAAAAGCAGCTGCAGGTTGTTACTCAGTAAAAGGTGGTTATTAAATCTGCAGAGGAGCACGCTGAATAAGGTTTAGATATGAGAATAATTAGCTGAACTGACAGCCACCGAAGAGTCTTTTCCTAAAAATACCCGTAAACAGATAAGAGCAAACATGCAATCAGGGAAATCTCTCCCAGTCATTTCCTCTGCCGGCCAGCAGGAGAGCCAGCCGGAGCAATTTAGTGGCCTCAAACAGGAAAGATGAAGAGATAGATTGATGGGAGAGGACACAAGTTTGTGAAGGGGGAACATGAAAGCAGAGAAAGACTCCTCTAATTCATACAGTTCAACAACGTAAACAGCAGCAGAATGAGCAAACTCCTGAATCCTACTGGTTCTGCGGTAAAGACCGGACCCATCCTGCTGCCCGCCTCGACTCAAGCAAACGTTGAAGCGTTTGCGAGTAAAGATGGGACGCTTTTTTTCACATAAAGAAAAGATACAGCAGGCAGAGTTCAACCAGAAACCTCTTTGTGCTGCCGGCTGATGTCCACTTAAACATCCAAAAAACTGCTTTACGTTTTCTGATTTTCCCGCTGTTTTTTTTTAAGAGCGTGCACGTAAACCGTCTCCGACATGCTGACATTGTGTTAATTGGGAGTGACACTCATAACCAAGTCAATAAACACAACTAGAGCTGAGCGATTTTATCAATTCTGCGATATATATCGATATTTTATCAAGTATCAATATTCTAAGCTTCTTTCAAAACCTCCGTGTCCCACCTTTAAAAGCTTGCAAGCAACAATTTGCACTGTTTAAATAAATGAAACTATTTTTCTCAACACATCTTTTATTCATTTTGTCCATCATTTGCAAGCTGCCTGTCAGACATATAATGTGGAATTAATGCTTTCAGTTCAATTAATTCAAACAAAGTCATTGGAACAATAAATAGGTTGTTTTGAAGCAAATAGTTTTGATTCAATTTGTCCTCTGAATGATCAATATCATCTGATGAACATATACAGCAACTTAATTTTTCATCTCTACTAATTTTGATATTAACTGGGTAGGAAATCACAATATATCGTGATATCGTGATATCGTGATAATATCACATCGTGACCCAATTATCATGATACATATCGTATTGCAAGGTCCTTGCCAATACTCACCCCTAGTGTGTATGTGTGTGTGTATTTGTGTTTGTAGTATTTGTCCTGTCCTAGTTTACTTTTTGTTAGAGCCATTTTTATGTTTTGATGGAAAATGTATGTTAATAGATTTAAGTTTCATATTTAGAATTAGTACTTAATTAATAATTTTACAGAATATAAGTTAATGCACGAATATAAGAATTATTATACATTTAGTTATAATAGGACTGTGTTTAGAAATGTTGAGTTTTACCTAGATACGAGTGCTGTGGTGCATTTTGATTGGCTATTGGTTTAATATAAAACCTTCAGGACGCGTGAAGATAGGAGCATCACAGTCTTTTGACCGCTGCACAACAGCAAATTTTGTTATGTACAGAGACTATATAGAAGTTAAGGATTCATCTTTTGTTTTGTATGATTTTAATTTTTAGTAAAGAAAAACTTTTTATTTCTGTTGTGTGCGCGTCTGAAAGTACTTCGAGGTTCACGGCTAGTGAGTCACCTGCACTCACACTTTTGATATTGTATTGTTTTAATGTCCTATTTCAAAAAAGACCAATAAACAGATTATTAAAAAAAAAAAAAAAAAGATCTGCCCGTCTAAGGCTTTTTTTTCCCGCCTGACGCAGTCAACAGAAGCCCAACTGGGTCGAGCACCTGCCCCGTCTGGCAACACTGGAGATGTTCCAGCAGGGACATGTTTAACAACTACAGCACTTTTACAGGCTTTTTTCCATAAGTTTTCACAGCTTTACAGTCTGGTATTCTGTTCAGTTAAATGCAGGCACTAATTAGTTGTTAATCACTCTGTACAACATCCCAACTCTTTTGGAAACACGTCGATGGGCTGCAGCTACAAATAAAAATCAGCCAGATCACTTATCAGAAATGAGAAGCATGTTGTTGACGGCTGCTCTCAAGGTCAGTCGGGGACGCTCAAATATGCACAGCTGATCAGTCAGCTGGTCTGAAGTCGTCAATAATCCAACTAAACTTTCAGCTGTTGATTATTAAATGTTTCTGAAGCATCTTCTTGCACCGGCGGTCAATCAGCAGTTCAGATGGTGACCCCTGACCTAAATGAGGATAAGATTAATTAGAGGCTCGTCAGGCTTAAAGAGTGTTGGCCGAGCTCAACAGCCAACACACACACACACACACACAAACACACACACAATCACACACTACTGAAAGCATCCCAGGCAGCAGATGAGGACACATGTTTATGCACTTGCAGAGTCCAAACTTACTCTTGCAAAGCTTTTAGCAGCTCCTCTTTCACATCACAACAAACAGGTTTGGACTGGGCTTTGAGTGAAGAGGCCTCTGGGAATCGGCCCGCCGCATCGGCCGGGCCGGGGGAAGTACTTACCGCTGAACTTCCCCCGGCTGCTACATAAGCACCTCTCCAGGTTTAATTTATGTGGCAGATTGTAAAGAACTTTGTCGGGGTTCAGACTAATGCCTGCAGGGTTACTCCACCGACGAGTAACAACGTCAGTCTGATGGGAAAGTGCACCTGGTAATGGAGAATATGGCACCGATTAGAGATCTGCAAATCCATCATTCTGGGTGTGGAGCTGGAGCCTTAAACACCAATGACCAGAGGAACATCTTTCCTTTGAGTTTATCCGTCCCGCTAAAGAAGGTCCACGTACTCTACGAGGAGGAAATCACACTTCATATCACTTCCTGTTTGCTGGTACAAACTTCAGTATTGTGGCATCTTTTTCATGGATGCACGTACAAACGGAGATTCAGCTACAAGCAGTAGGGGTGCTTTTCAGCCAGCAATATAATATCAATTTTTTAGCTCTTAATATCGATTTTTTTTTAGGAAAATTGTTTGATTTTCACATTTAAAGTGTTTAAAATTTAAATGTGCAAAAACTCTAATAATAAACAATAAATATGTTGTTTTGAAGCAAATAGCTTTGACTCAGTTTGTCCTCTGAATGATCAATATCATCTGATAAACATTTTTACAGCAACTTGATTTTTCATCTCTACTTTTAATTTTGATATTAACTGGGTAGAATATCACAATATATCGTGATAATATCGTATCGTGACCCAAGTATCACGATACATATCGTATTGCGAGTTCCTTGCCAATACTCACCCCTAATCAGGAATACCTGACGATTCAGCATCTGCAAGTATTTACTGCACATCTACGAACCAACTCATGCCACGTTACAAGCGTCCCGATTCTTTTATCATCATTGAGAAAGACAGAACACGAAGTTACGCAATACTTCCATCCAACATCCTGCGTTGGGGCGAGATATCACGCATTGGCGTTATCAATCATCATTATGTCGGGCTGAAGTTTCCCGTCGTGGCACAAATTGTGTTAAATGTAAAATGAGCGACCATATTAAGTATCAGCGGTAGAGATGATCGATTTTATCGATTCTGCGATATATATCGATATTTTATTTCCCCAGAGAGTATCGATTTTTCAGCCGTGGGTATCGATATTCTAAGCTTCTTTCAAAACCCCCGTGTCCCACCTTTAAAAGCTTGCAAGCAACAATTTGCACTGTTTAAATAAATAAAACAATTTTTCTCAACACATCTTTTAATCATTTTGTCCAGCATTTGCAAGCTGCCTGTCAGCCATATAATGTGTAATTGATGCTTTCAGTTCAATTAATTCAGACAAAGTCATTGGAACACTCACAAGATGTCACCAAAATCACTTTGTCCCTTTAAAATCTTCCGGAACATGATGTAAATTTATTGTAAGATGAATATCGATATATATCGTATCGTGAGCCGAATATCGTGTATTGTATCGTGAGATTAGTGTATCGCTACAGCCCTAATCAGCGGCGTCTTCAGGTGAAGGAGCAAGAGGAGTTTGTGAAGTCAAAAGAGGAAAGCCAGCATCCACCTCTGGAGTTTGCTTCTCAGAAATGGAAGAAATTCCTCAAATATAAACTCGAAAGCTGCAACAATCACAGACGAAACTTTGGAGTTCACCATCCTGCAGGACCAGCCTCCGCCAGCTGTGGAAAAACAGTGGATCTCATCACTCATCTGCACATCTGGAGTCACCGTACAGTTGGCTGGCTCGGGCACACGTATCTGAAACCATCGCAAATGGGCATCGCAAAATGGGCATCGTAAACACGGTAGTGGAGCATCTCCTGCTGTAAAGAGGGATTTTGAGATGCTTGTCATCATGTTCTGGTAGAGCACAGGTAGAGTTGGGAATCGAGAACCAGTTCCTGTAGAGAACCGGTTCCGTGTGTTTCAATTCCATGGAATCGTTTGGCAGTTTATCCAGCGATTCTCTTATTGATTCCAACCAGCACGAATCTCACATAATTTACGCAGGTTACGCACAGTCAATTCCAGAAAGCACTTACGTGATTAAGCTACGTCGGTTTAGCACGCGCATTGCAGTTGTAAACAACAATGGCGCCCACCAGGTTCAAACGCTCCAAACTTTGGCTTCACTTCAGAAAGAAAGATGGCAACAAGGCAACTAGCAGTCATTGTAAAGTGGAGATAACAGCGTCGGGAGGGAACACGGCTAACATGCAGAAACATTTGAACACACAACATGCTAACGAGTGTCGTGTTTTTGACGCTTCAGACTGATGGATCTCAACCCAGCAGCAGTAGCTAAGCTAAGATCACCTCTGGTAACTCTGGTAAGTAGCTATCCCGCTGCCTATGTGCTTCTTTGTAAAACACGCTATAACATTAGCGCTATGCTATTAAACGAATGCCTTCTGCATTACATTTAGAAGATGACCGTGACGAGAGAGAGAGTCTGGCTGGTTCAGAGGCTGGAAGACATGATTATTTTTCTGCAAAATAATTGTTAATTCTTCATAGTATTTGCAGATTTGTACTATGCACTGTTCCGTTGTATTTGATAGTATTTATCTTTATTATTATTTTGGAGTGCTTAGTGAGCTCATATATCCTTTTAAAAAGGGAGATTTTTTAAATTTCTATTAGGAAAAATCTGTTAGTAAAATGTTCCACATTCTTGTGTATTTGCACAGTTACATATTACAACAGTTAACACGTTATTCAGGCTTTGGGCCTCTTTTGACCTCGCTGTTGAGTTTGTAAGGTCGTGACTTTTAAGTAAAAAAAATTGATGCTAATAAAACTGTTTGTTCTCCTTTTTCCCCAAATTAGAATCGATAAGAGAATCGAATCGAGTCGAATCGTTAAACAGTATCGATAATGGAATCGGAAAAATCTTATCAATTCCCATCCCTAAGCACAGCTGAGAAAAGCCAATCTGTGCTTGAAAAACTGTAGCTATATATATATATATATATATATATATATATATATATATATATATATATATATATATATATATATACACATATTTGTGTGTGTGTGTTGTAGATTTTAGACGTAAATCACAGCTCCGAGGGTTCTGGCAGAGAACGCTACGCTGCATGAATAACTAAAAATAGATCCTGTACTTCCTCATGAATGTACAGCCTTTAAAAACACATTTCAACGTATCCGTCACTTTCCAGCGTGCGCTAGAAAACATTTAACCCACCACGCGCCCCCAAAAACGGACAGATGTTCCACCGCGCGCGTACAGCTGGTTCTCAGTATTAACATGAGAAAAAAAAAGAAAACCTACAACAGCTTTGATAAAAACACGTGCTCTCCATGTTTCAACACACGGAAACAAGCGCAGCTCAGGGAGCTGCCGGTCTCGGGGCACAGATCTCGACTCCCGGGCTCATTTGTCTCCGAACCATCTGTCACCATCTGAACCTCCGCAGGCGTTTCCCCTCCTGCGCAACAACACCTCAGCAGACCGCAGCGAGACGGGGACGCCGGACACGTGGGCGCGCCGCCATCGCCGTCCACCGCAGCCACTCTCGGTTCCTGATGTCCTTCCAGCATCGAGCGTGTGTGTTCAGTCTGCATCACTGGGAGCGTAGTAACTGCGTAAAGCTCAACTTGACACTGGAATGCACCGCATCAATCTGTGCACGACGAGCGCACGAGCGTTTCATGAATTATTTAAAGTGAAACATGGAAACAACACAAATACCTCCTCGTGGTAAATTTAGACTCGGCTGCAACGTTTCCTCCTTCGTTTGATGCTAAAAGGAAGAGGAGGGCCTCCTAATTCGATTATAAGATCAAATAGTTCCGTGTGCTACGTTTATTCAAGATATGTGCACCTTTATTTAAGTGTGTCAGAAAGTTTGTCTGCATCACAATCAGCCTTATTTTTTTTTTGTACCACTGTCGGCGCTCGGTTCGCTCTCATTTTCGTTCTCTTGTTGTCTCTCGACCCCGTTTCTTCACGTTATTTAAACGGCTGAAACAATGTTTACACAGACGTGCAGTTTGTCCTCCGTTCCCCGCGGAAAACAACTTCAGATGAATACGCCTTTTATTATTTGCAAGCTGTTCACAAAAATGAAGAAAAGTTTCCAAAATTGGCCTCAAAGACTCGTCGTGATCTGAAAGCTTCAACATCTCGGAGCTCAAACTCAGATGATGAATGAACATCATTGTTTTTTAATTCAGTCTCCTCTATTGCCATTAAAAAATAATGTTTGTGCTTTTATGACAAAGTTACACAATAAAATCGTGAACTGTAAAAAGAGAACAGAGTACCACAACAATGGTGCCGTTTCTATCCGGCAGTAACAGTAACAGTTCTGGTGAAGAAAGAAACGAGACAAAAACACGGGACGAACCACCGTGATGTTCTACTGTGATGCTGCAGAGAGTAAATTAGATTAGATTAAATGTACCTTATTTTCTGGACTATAAGCCGCACCTGAATATAAGCTGCACCCACTAAAATTTAAACGAAATATATATTTTGTCACATATAAGCCGCACCGGACTATAAACCGCCGGTATCCAGGCTGAGAAATAAGATATTTATATTGAAAGATTTTGTACTATTAGTGTTTATTCACATACCTGAACTGATTGTTTCTGAACAGAACCTGTAACACGGCAGTAAAAGTTCTGATCAAACAAACCAGAAAAGTCATTGATGGTTTTATTCATTTTCCTCCTGCACACTAAAACCAAGTTGCTTTATTTTTCCTCCTACTGTGTACTGAAACCCCCCCACACAACAAAGACATCCGGAACAGACCCGTGAAATGGACCCGTATCGGGGTCCACTTGCACTCAGTGCCGGATCCGCTTTGGAGCAGGATCGCGGACCTGCTGGCTCCACGCTGCGTCCTTAGTCCTGCATCTGCTATTAAAACCTTACCTCTGCGGCGGGTCCGCTCAGAACCCTGAAATCTGCTGGGGAACCAACAAACTGACTGGACAAACTGATAAATCCAGGTGTGTCTGAGTAGCTACAATGGTCAGACACACCTGGATTAATCAGTTTGTCCAATAATAACAGGTATTGATGCTCACAAAATGAATGTAGAGTAGCATAGCCAACATAGGCTACTTAACTAAAACAGAATAGCCTTTAACTACTCGGTTTGTTTTTTGGTTTTTGCACTCCTGCTAGAGCGCCCCCTGAGGGCTGAAGAAAAATTCATAGAAAAGCCGCATCTCTGTATAAGCCTCATGGTTTAAAGCGTGGGACAAAAGTAGCGGCTTATAGTCCGAAAAATACGGTAAATTATTCATCTTCAAAGGGGAAATTCAAAAAAAAAAAAAAAAATCACATGGATCCAAAGCAAAGAAGCTACACATCTGTGTAGAGGTCTTCAGAACAACAACACAACCTGAAAACCCGAGGTTCCAACCCGACCCGAATCAGGTGTCGGGTCCAGTCACAAGACGTGACTCCAAGGTTCGGGTCAGAATCGATACAGTTAATCTTGGGTCCGGTCAGTGCTCTCTGACAGGCTGGGTCCACGTTTACCCGAGAGAGGTAAAAACATCGGCGGTGACAACTGTCACTCAGCCCCGCCCCCGTCCCCTTCCATCCAATATGCTGTGAAATGTCAGGTGACAGGTCAAGCAAAAGTAAACAAACAAACAGTAGTTTGGTTTAGCCAATGTCAGGACTCGGGGCAGTTAATTAATTATTCATTAACGTGGCATATTTGTCATGAAACAATCGTGTTGCCGTAGCGTGTTATTAGCGGTTTGCCCAGCAGCAGTAAAGCACAACGGATCACCAACATGACAACGCTGGATGAGAGAACATATTTACAACACGTCCTGACCGGTGTAGGCTATTAGCGTTAGCAGTTGCTACCAATAGCATCTGCATCCACAAAGAAAATAACGACGTGGATTTATTGTTGTTTACATCACGTAGCCTATGTAGCAACTGAACCGGTAGAAGAAGACAACTTTAGGTAAGAAAATCAAGTTTTATTCACCGCTAGACAACTTTTAACATGAGCAACTATGGGCTGGATTGTCTCGGGTATCTCAGTTTGGTTTGTGGTCGGAAACTAAAGACTTGGTTCGGGTCGAGTCTGTTTCGGGTCAAATTTTCATGGATTTATTCGGGTTCAGGTCCATGAAAGTGGACCCGTGAAGACCTCCACTTCAGAGGCAAAGAGCTGCAAAGCCCTGGATGAGTGAGTGTCGCCACCTTGCACGTCTTGCTCCACGGTACTCCAATCAGCGTAAGGTTGGCGGTTTTATCCCGGCTCCGACTGTCCACATGTCAAAGTGTCCTTGGGCAAGACACTGAACCCTCTAACTTGTCCCCACTGGGCCTGGCAGCTCCTTGCACGGCAGCCAGCTGGTATATGAATGGGTGAATAAGAGGCCAATGTAAAGTGCTTAGGGGGGACCTTAATGGTGTCTAGAAAGCACTAGACACCTTAACCCTAACCCTAACCCCCTAACCCTCTAACCCTAACGCTAACCCCCTAACCCTCTAACCCTAACGCTAACCCCCTAACCCTAACCCTGACCCCCTAACCCTAACCCCCTAACCCTCTAACCCTAACCCTAACCCCTAACCCTAACCCTAACCCTAACCCCCAAACCCTAACCCTAACCCCCCCTAACCCTAACCCTAACCCCCTAACCCTAACCCCCTAACCCTAACCCTAACGCTAACCCCCTAACCCTAACCCTGACCCCCTAACCCTCTAACCTAACCCTGACCCCCTAACCCTATCCCTAACTCCCTAACCCCCAACCTTAACGCTAACCTCCTAACGCTAACCCCCTAACCTTAACCCATTTACCGTCACCCCCAGGTTTCTGAAGGGCATCTCTGAAGCCAGTTTATGGGAAGTAAATGGGCTCCGCCCGACCCAGGTTGATCCACCAATGAGCGGATCAAACAGGTCTGGCAGCCAGAGGGAACAGGTCCAACTTAGCTCAGTTACCACGCTGAACTACGATGCTAACGAGAGTTACCTGACGCTGATTCTGATCACAGAAAACTGCGTCACGCCCAACGCAGTCTTCTTAAAATGGAAACACAGACAGTAAAAGTGCATGAATATGAAGCACTTTGCATTAAAAATACTTGCATGATTGCAATTCATTATTAAGACTCATGCAGTTGATTCAAAACTGCATTAACTTAAACAGTCACTGAATCTTACCTGGAAACAAACTGCTGGTTTCTTTCAACCAGTCAAAGTGCCCTGATTCAGCCATGATCAGACAGTTCCAGATAATTAGTGCCTCCTCAGATGCGGCGCTTTGATGTTGAACGTCTCTCCTGATGAATCCATAATGAATCTGCTTTCAACAACAAATCAAAGACGGAGACGCCCTCGCTTTGCACGCGGGCCAATAAATCCCCGGAGGAGCGACACTTCTGTGAAGACATCAAACTGACAAGCCGGGTCAACTCTAGGTCCCGCTGCAGTCCCCCTGCGAGCCGCCGGTCCCATCGCCACCACCGCTAACACCACCGCTAACACCGCTACGCCGCCTCATGCTCTGATAATTCTCAACGTGAGATGCACAGGACACAAAAAAAGTGCCGACGCCAGCAGCTCGTGCTGAGGGGGCGGCAGACGGCTTAAGCCCGGACACACCCCGTTTCACTCTTATTGTTTGACTAACTGGGTTTGACGTCCTGAACCGTGCCCCCCCCACCCCCACCCCCCTCAGACCTTCCCTGTCCTCCGCTCACTCATGCGTCCGTCAACAGCAACACAAAAAAACAACAGCGCGATTGTCCGCTGCGCTTCCAAAAAATCCACAGGACGTTGTTTCTGTGTTGGCGCGTCCGTCAAACACACACACAGAAAACTGTCCGGTTCTGATGCCAGCCCGTGTGGGCTTCAGCGGTGGCGTCAGGAGCTGTTCCACCAGAAACCCGTTCACTGCCTCCCCTACGAGACAAGTCAGGAGGAGGAAGACGGAGGAGATCAGATGGGAGAGGAACAGCTGGTCCAGTCGGGGGGGCCGGGACGGAGTCGGTGCCGGTCGGGGACGGGTTCTGAGAAGAGGACAAACACGTCCTATCACAGAGGGAGCGCAGAGCTTCCAGGAGCAGGTTGTACTTTTGTTTCCCTAAGATAAAAATAAAGGGAAAGTTCCAGCAGAAGTGAAGGTGACGTGGTGAAGTTCAACAGAACATACAGGTAAATCTGCTCTGAGACGTTTCTTTTGAAGTCTCAGTCCTTGAGAAGAACCTCTGTTCAGTCGAGTTCTTCAGGCTGTTTGCCGTCGCGCTGTGATTTCTAACGCTCCATGAAGGCAGCGTTCAGCAATTTAAACCTCGAAACAGCACAAGCAGCTACGAGATCCTCTGAGCAGCAACCCTGCACTCTGAACTAGAGGTGTTCACGGGTCCACTTTCATGGACCCGAACCCGACCTGACCCGAGCTATATGTCCAGGGGTCCTAAACCCGTATGGATCCGCAATATCTGGACCCGAAACCGACCCAACCCGAGTCTTTAGTTTCCGACTACGAACCGAACCGAGTTACCTGAATAGAACCGAGACAATCCAGCCCATAGTTGCTCATGTTAAAAGTTGTCTAGCGTTGAATAAAACTTGATTTTCTTACCTAAAGTTGTCTTCTTCTACCCGGTTCAGTTGCTACATAGGCTACGTGATGTAAACAACAATAAATCCACGTCGTTATTTTTTCTTTGTGGATACAGATGCTATTGGTAGCAACTGCTAACGCTAATAGCCTACACCGGTCAGGACGTGTAGTGAATATGTTCTCTCATCCAGCGTTGTTTATGAGATGTGGAAATTATTGCATTCTGCTTTTATTTATGTCTCACACAGCATCCCAACTTTTTTTTTAAGAATCAGGGTTGTATTTACTCCGACTTCAGGACCTTAAGCCCTTTTTGCAACTTTGACAATTTATCTAACTATTAAAGATAAGTGTCATCTGCCTTTTGGAAACAAGAACATCCTTTTCTTTCTTAGCAACTAACATTGCCAGAGGTACTTAATAAGTTGAGGTGAGTACTGGCAAGAACCTCGCAATACGATATGTATCATGATACTTGGGTCACGATACAATATTATCGCGATACCACGATATATTGCGATATTCTACCCAGTTAATATCAAAATTAAAAGTAGAGATGATAAATCAAGTTGCTGTATATGTTCATCAGATGATATCGATCATTCAGTGCAGTGATTCCCAAAGTGTGGGCCGCGGCCCCCTGGTGGGCCATCGTGGTACGGCAGGTGGGCCATGAGAGGTCATTAAAAATAAACAAATATGTTTTAAATCCTCAGTTTTTTTAAATATGTTTTTAATTACTGTAAAATATTTATTACATGATTTAAAAATATTTAGAAATAATAAAACAAACCAATTGAGAGTTATTCTACTGTCATCTTAATATGACAAATGTCACCTTATTTGTTGACCCCTTACATTAATATTGGAACGTAGTTTGGGAATGGCTGATTCAGAGGACAAATTGAGTCAAAACTATTTGCTTCAAAACAACTAATTTATTGTTTATTAGTAGTGTTTTTGCACATTTAATAAAATAAATAGAATAAAATTTTCCTAAAAAATCGATATTAGGAGCTGAAAAATCGATATTATATTGGGCAGCCGAAAATCGCGATATATTGCCAAATCGATTTTTTTTTTCACACCCCTATTAATAAGCCACTTAATAGCAATTAATTATGCAGTCTAGTGATTTTTTTCTTAACATTTTGCACGACAGTAAACTACACAGAGAAAAAATTGGTTCGACGGTTAAAAGACGGAGGCGCGACCTCGTACAAGTACCGCTGGATATAAATACATACGCCGCCTTCAAGGGTCTCTCTGCCAAACACAAACACACATGCGGAGGAGTAACACAAGCGCTGTGGGAGGTTGGAGCTGCAGACTAAATAGAGAAAGGACACATCTAGAGTTACGGGGGTTGAGGCTGATCTGGCGAAGCTGAACCGCCCTCACTTGAAGAGCAGCAACGCAGCGGCGAGCTCACGGCTGACTGACGGCTCCATCGCAACTGTCACGGGACAATCATTTATGTCAAAGTCTCTCAGAGCAAAGCACAAGCTGGTCATGTAATACACGGCGCCATCAACGCGTCAGAGGAGGAGACGTTTGCAACGGTCCAGACGCCTCCTTCAAGTGTCTCGGTGATCTTTCATCACGGGTGAATACGGCAGGGATGGACGGCTTCTGCTGCAAGACCAAGACAACGATCTGGACGAGATCATTCCAGCTCTGAGGACAGTAGGACGGACGCCGTGGTCAGAGAAGGCGTTTGCGCACATGCACAACCATGTTCAAGCGTGCAGCTGCGTCTCCACTGATACTCTGAGATCTACAAAAAAACATTTACAGAAAAGTTGTGCAACTTTCGAAAATGCATATTTGTCTGAATGTTTGTTTAGCAAACACAATTTAAAAGAAATGATTCTGAGTGTCTTATCAGGTCAACTTCATTGAATTTGGAAGATTATATAAATGTAGAATTTTAATAAGCCTTTAAAAAGGCAGAAATAAAAGAAAAGCGTGCTTCAGTTACTTTGGCTCGTGCTCACACAATCTTGTTTTCACTCCAGCCAAAACACTGCGTCGCATGTCATGTGACATCGGTCGGTGCTGTCATTGGTCAACAGCAGACTCGGAAAGAACGCCATGTTTTAGTGACAGCCAGCCTGAAGCAACCAGCTGCATTTCAGTACCTGCCTCACCTGGTCAGGTTACATAACAATTATAATGATGAATTTTGTAATGATTAGTGATTATCATTTACAGAACCGGCACCAACAGGCGCAGAATAAACTGCCTCCAGACGCCACCGAACAGGCATGCAAGCACTCAGAGAGATGACTCGTGTGACGGCAGCCATCTTGGCTGTTCTGAATAATAACAGCTGGATGCCTGCGTATAGAGCCCGCCCCTGCATAGAGCCCGCCCCTGCATAGAGCCCACTCCTACATAAAGCCCGGCCCTGCAAAAAAGCCCGCCAAAACACTCTTGGAGTGACATGTTTAGGGTGTGAAGTTTCATCACGACACAATACTGTATCAGTAAACTGGACGGCGGTTCAGTGTTTCCAGAAATCACCAGTGACACCAGCTGGTTTCACTCATGCTGTAAATAACTGTCTGATTTGAGATTTTTTAAATATTCTCCTTTCTTTTTCATTTTTCTCACATATTCATGTGCTGTACTGTCCCGCCGTTGCAACAGCACATATTTCCCCACTGTGGGTTTTGATTTCCTGTTCAGTAGCCAGGTACTGATCTGACGATGATGCCGTGTGTTGATCGATCACAGTCACTTCCATTCATGTTAAAGAGCTGTAAGCAGCAAAAATATCATTTCACATGTTTATTTTCAGGTTAAATTACACAGTAACATGATAAACAATCAGTCCTAATAATAAAAATACACTAGAAAAGTCCATCTGATCACATGTACTGACGATTGATGCTTTCATTTAGTATCATCCAACATTGGATCAATGAATCATTATAGACACCCAGAATGGGTCTGGCTGGGCCGGGCTACAGAAAACACTTCAACTTTTTTTTTCTTTTTTTCATTTTTCAATATTCCAAATCTTATTTGAAATTACTTTGACCAGGAATTTGCTCCACAAGACATAAGGCCACCAGGCCACGACTGGTCCTCGCTTAGAGGTTAAAAACAAACGAAAATACGTAGCTTTTTTAACCATAATGCACATTTAAAATCAAAACAAGAAACTCAAAAAACCGACTAAAACAGACGACACTGGACACTACAGGCAGCAATCAAAGACGACTCCTCATCCTGAACAACAGAATGTGAGTGCTGATGGAGAATGAAGGAGAAACGACGTTTGAGTCCTGCGTTAAACACCGTGGAGCATGTGCAGACGAGCCTCTGCCATATGGTTTTAGTTTCAGAGCTCCAGGACTCACATCTGTACGCAGACAACGTCCACATCCACACCGACCAGACAAATGTCTGTTGTTTTTGGGTTTTTTTTATATACTTTTCATATACTTGCCATTCCAGTGAGTAGCAGTCAGACATAAAGAGAGTGACAGGGAACTACTGCAGGGCACCATTTGTTTATCTTAGCATGTGCGTGTTCATGTGTGTGTGTTCATGCAAATTTGGGCTTTGAGCAGCAGAAAGCTACTGATATGACCACAGCCACGGCGCCAGAGAGGAATAAATAAACTTAAAACAGTTCAATGATTTGCACGTGGAGTTACAGCAGAGGAGGCGTGACTGCAGTGTGGAGGATAATGTTCATGTTCGTAGTTTTAAAATCAACGCAGAGCTACTTGTGGAGCGCTGTTATTCACAACCGTAGACTGTATGTTACTGGACGAACAGTCTGTGATGTCACTCACAGGTTTCTACCGAGCAGTTTTCAAGCCTCTTTTTCCTCGAGCTGAGTGGCACCATTTAGCAAAAGGCTGGAACGAACAGCGTTGAGAAACACGCCAGCTGGTTCCAGTTACATGTTTCAGCTTGGCTAGCTTAAGGCTGATTCATGCTCCTGCACAGCAGCCATCCACGCCTCCTCCACCGTCTTTGGTGTTCACACTTGAGTGCTACTGTTTGCTCTGTAGTTACACCTCCAACCGCTAGGTGGCAGTGCAGGTTCCTTTCTGCAGCGCTGCAGCCAGAAGTGGTAAATTTCCTTTTGTTTACTTCCAGGGCTTGACGCTAACTTTTTTGCTCACCAGCCACTGTGGCTAGTGTTTTTTCCTCAGTCATTAGCCATTTAGTCTTTATGCTACCCACAGTTTTGCTGTCAGTTTTTTTCTTCTTCACAATATTCTTGCATTTACATTTTAAATGCAAACAATTGGCACAACTATTGTGATGTGTCATATCAAAGAATAAGTTACCAGCCAAAGTTGCTCGTGAGACAGAAATTGTTACTAGCCACAGCCAAAATTTACCAGCATTTGGCCAGTTGGCCGGTGTCAGTGTCAAATCCTGTTTACTTTCCATACGTAGTTCAAATGAAAGTACATTTTACGTGACATGGAGCTGATAAAGGAAAACTATCGCTCTACGTGGCTTGAAGATGACAAAGAAGAAGAAGCTGCGGCAGGAAGCATGACGATGAAGAAGAGCAAATGTACCGAGCAGACCAATCACATTTTTGCGACCTGCGTCAACACAACACTTAATTGAGAGAGAGGTGCATGTCAGGGGACGGTGTATGTTAAAAAGGCCAATCTACCTCATTTATGTTTTATTTCTTTCTGGTTAGCAGTTCTATTTGTTAATTCAACTGTCAGTCAACTATCTCAGTCGACCAATCACGTGGCACTTTGGCTGGCTGTCTCCGCCCACTATTGCTGCCGTCTCACTCTTTTACTCACGGAGATACAGACAACCAGACAAACTGAGAGTAACTAAGTCTCACCACCTGTATGAAATGTGTCTGCAGCTGTGACATGTTAAATGCTCAGTTGTCGTAGTTAGAAATAATCCCGTTTTGCTACCTTAATTGTGCTGTTAGCCCTGTTGTAATGTGTATGTATGCCAATGGGTGCTATTGGTGACATTAGGTGTGAAGGGGCCTGTTAATTGCTGTGCTAATCGTTACATGCATTGGCTGTTGGTTCATTTGTAACATGTAGGGAGCCTTTCACTCAGTTTTGAGGTTGTGTGAGAGCTATAATATCTTATCAACCGTAATGGTTCTCTGCACAGTTTACATTTAATAGTATGGAGAAGAGTGTTCTTTATCTTCATATGTGATATTACTACTACTATTTCTCTGATTTAAATATGCAAATGGCTGAATTTCAGTTCTTTGGATGCTCATGAATGTTTACGATAATCTGAATTGTTATTATTTTTATTTCAGAACCACACTAATGCACTTTGGAAAATGAAGTGGGTGATGTGTGTGGAAATATTGTGAATGGTGACGAAGACTCTATATAAAGTTTCTCAAGTCAACTTCAACTGCCTCTGTCTTTTACTGGACAGCCCGCAGCGTGTTTGAACTCTTTACTAATCAGCATTATTACAACGGGTGAGGGCTACGTCAGCCAAGCGTTCTCAAAGCTAACCGTATTTTTCAGTGTAGCTTACGGTGTACGGTTTCCACCTACGTCGCTTTGACATAGAAGTATAAATCAGACTTTAGTTTACGTTAACCCGGGATGGTAATTAATATCACTAATTAAACTCTATCTAAACATCCTCATTTCAACAACCTCTAAAGCGAGTGCCACATGTACCCGCATACCCGAGTTGCAGCCAACCCTCGAGTCACGGGGTGATCGACCGCAGGTCCCGGCGTCCTTCAGCAGGGAAGGAACCTTAAATGACGTCTGCCGTCACCCTCCAGTTGTCGTGGACTTAAAATCTAACTACAGACCCAAAACTGTCTTCTGAACAAAGCTGTAGGTCTATTTCTGCCGCAATGCTGGACATTTTGACACGGAGGGTCAACAGGGATTTGCTCTGTTTTGGATTCAGCACCTAGTGGTCAGTTGCAGAACTGCTATTCTTGTTACTTCCTGGACTGGCATCAACTTAGGCAGCCCGGCCTGCTTGCAAATCCCACTCTACGCCCCCCGACCCACATCAGCTTTGCCGAAATCTAAAATACAAGAAGGCTTTTCATTGGACATTAGCTAAGAATATTCTCCAAGTGCAGGGATAAGTGGTCTGGGCTTTTAAACAGCTGTCGTAAACTTAACTGCAAGTTTCTTTCGTTCCTCAGCCAGATGCTCGTGTACGGAGGACATACTGTGAAAGGAAGGTCACATAAAAACACTTCAGTATAAAATCTGATCTCACAAGGACTTTAATGCATTTTGAATTTCCCCTCCTGTGGATTAATTAATAACCATTTTATCCAGCTATTACTGAGTTTTGGGAACTTTTCAGTGAGAAACGGTGTTGAAAACGTCAGATGAACTCAACGACGAAGTGACACGGAAGATCTCCCGACGCACGCCACCTGAGTGAACCGGCAACATCGGCTAAATGAGACTGACAGGAGTCTGAAGAATAGATACACCTGTCCGTTCTCTCCTTGACTTCCTCTGAACTCACGTCCGGACCCTGATACCTTCAATTTTTTTTCCCAGAAATCGCTCATTATGTCCGTTATGCATGAAGACATGGCTCTGTCGTTTAAAAGATATGAAACAAGTCTATCCCTTTATGATGAATGTCATTTGGACAGAAGCCCAGAGGCATTGGGAAGCTTGAAAAATAAATAAATAAATGAATTTAAAGATAAAACGTATTTCCCACTTTTGGTTTTCTGGGCTAAAAGCACTTCGCTGTTTTAAAGCCTCCGTCCTCCCGTCCCATTATCTGCACAAGCAGGTTGAACTCTCGACTTGGTTGTTCATTATTGAAAGCTCAGCGAGACGCTTCCTCTCCTGGTGTTCAGGGAAAGCGGTTACGGCTGAGATGTAGAATATGTAGGTTAAGGATTTGTGAAGTCGGTCACTGCGAGACCGTTTTCACCGGCCAAAGACGCACCAGAGATCCGTCCGGTACGTGTGAATGCTGCCGACTGAAATGTGCTGCTGTGAAAAAAGCATCCATTAAAGGTGATGATGCATCATTTTTCCATTATGTACATGTGAGAAAATCGATATACGTGTGTTTTATAGTGGTATAACAGGCGCCAAAGTACATCGATAAATGCCAATTGACCGCAGGTTAAAGACCTCATGAAGCTCTTTAATTCGCATAAATCAATGGCGTAAAGGTTCACGTGATCCCGAAACCCTTTGGGTAAAAAAATCTAACTAATCCAGCCCAGGAGGAGCTCTGCTTTTGAAATGCTCCCAGTAGGGGTGAGTATTGGCAAGGACCTCGCAATACGATATGTATAGTGATACTTGTGTCACGATAAGATATGATCGCTTAATAGTTGTACTAAGTTCATTTTGTCTTCACTTATCAATTAGTTAAACTGTTCTTTTATCACAGACAATAACATTTTAGGTTGTTTATTTACCTGACATGTTTCGGCATGTACTTCCGCCTTCATCACCGGTGTCACCAGTGTTGTTGTGACACGTCATTTATCAGCGGTAAATAAACAACCTAAAACGTTATTGTCTGTGATAAAAGAACAGTTTAACTAAACGATATGATCACGATATCACAATATTTTGCGATATTCTACCCAGTTAATATCTCAATTAAAAGTAGAGATGAAAAATCAAGTTGGTTTATATGTTCATCAGATGATATTGATCACAAATTGAGTCAAAACTATTTGCTTCAAAACAACCTATATATTGTTTATTATTAGTGTTTTTGCACATTTAAGTCAATGAATTAATTTTCCCAAAAAATCGATATTAGGAGCTGAAAAATCAATATTACAGTCATGGAAAAAATTATTAGACCACCCTTGTTTTCTTCAGTTTCTTGTTCATTTTAATGCCTGGTACAACTAAAGGTACATTTGTTTGGACAAACATAACGATAACCACAAAGATTGCTCATAAGAGTTTTATTTAAGAGCTGATATCTTACCATTTTCCATGGTTTTCTTGATTATAACCTAAATCACTTAAGTTTTTACATCAATAGCTATGGCGTTGTACTGCCAAAAACACTGCTTTTATGCATTCAGTGTTTTCTTTTCTGTCTGTTTTAGTCACATGATGACGTTTAGTGGTACCAGGTATTAAAATGAACAAGAAAGTGAAGAAAAAATGGTGGTCTAATCATTTTTTCATGACTGTATATCGAGCGGCCGAAAATAGCAATATATCGCCAAATCGATTTTTTTTCACACCTCTAGCTCCTAGCGGGACCTGAGGTCCAAGCGAGAAAAAAAAAAGGCTTAATGCAGATATTTAGTGCATCTTCCGTCCAATGAAGCACTCGGGAGGCGAAGCAAAAAACAGTCTGATGTGATTTTAGATGTAAAGAGTTCAACATCCCTCCCCTCCGACGCTCGCTCAGCATCAACCGGTGGCCACGACCGCGACAGCTCACGAAACTGACCTCTGACCATCTCACCTCAGTGCTGCTACCTGCATCTGTTTATATAGTAATTTCATTCAGTCATTTGTGTCTCTCCTCTCTCTGTCCTCCATCCTCTCTCTGTCCTGTCTCTACCCTCTTTTTCTTTCTTTACCCAGCTGGTCTTCATCAGGAAGGTCCCCCCATATGATCCAGGTCCTGCTCAAGGTTTCTTCCTCTTAAAGTGGAGTTTTTCCTTGCAACTGTTTGGCTTAACGGTTTTTTTCTCCCACTGTGGGAGTTTTTTACCTGCCATTATCCTTGATTTGGATTTAATATTATAATTTTAGTTAATGATATTTGCTCGGGGGTCATGATCTGGGTCTCTGTAAAGCCCCTAGAGACAGTTGACATTGTAACAGACGCTATATAAACTAGAAAAGCATTCTGAGAGCGCTCAGAGACCTCCGCTAAGTGCAACAATGATCAAAAATTTGAAAGTGATCCAGAATCCAAGATTTCTTCCGGATCACACCCAAAATGAAATCAGTTCTTCCTTTTCACATTTACGACAACTCCTGAAAATTTCATCAAAATCCATCCATAACTTTTTGAGTTATCTTGAACACAGACAAACAGATAAACGGCAGCAAAAACATAACCTCCTTGGGGGAGGCCATAAAATTGAATTGAAATGAATTGAAACACGATTTGACGCCTGAATGTGCTAAATGAAACACTTTCACAGTGTTGCACGTCTCACGAATGAGGTTCGAAACGACTGCATCCCCTGCAGATGGTAGACTCCCGTTACATAATGTCGATACGTCCAAAGCAACGGGGAAGGATGACTTGAGAAGCTTTCCTACATGAAGGGTTTGACTGCGACTGCTGCGGCGTTAACTCACAGAGCCGTTAATTACCGCCACATCAGAAAAGGCCTCCACGGAGCAGAGAAACGCCGCGACAGAGACCCAACGCTCTTCTGAACATCAAATCCACAAACCAGATCCATTAATGTTGACGTCGGATCACAGCAGAAACGCGAACAACCCGACAATCCAAAAACCCGAGGTTCCGACCCGACCTTAATCGGGTCTCGGGTCCAGTCACAAGACGTGACTCTGGGTTTGGGTCAGAATCGGTACAGTTAGTCTCGGGACCGGTCGGTGCTCTCAGACAGGCTGGGTCCACGTTTCTGCGAGAGAGGTAAAGATATTGGCGGTGGCAGCTGTCACTCAGCCCCCCGTCCCCGCCTCCTTCCATCCAATAGGCTGTGAAATGTCAGGTGACAGGTCAAGCAAACGTAAACAAACAAACAGTAGTTTGGTTTAGCCAATGTCAGGACTCGGGGCAGTTAAATGATTATTAATTAACGTGGCGTGTTTGTCATGAAACAATCGTGTTGCCGTAGCGTGTTATTAGCGGTATACCCGGCAGCTGTAAAACACAATGGATCTGACCGCTGTAGGCTATTAGCGTTAGCAGTTGCTACCAATAGCATATTTATCTACAAAGAAAATAACAACGTGGATTTATTGTTGTTTACATCACGTAGCCTATGTAGCAACTGAACCGGTAGAAGAAGACAACTTTAGGTAAGAAAATCAAGTTTTATTCAACACTAGACAACTTTAACATGATCAACTATGGGCTGGATTGTCTCGGTTCTGTTCGGGTAACTCGGTTCAGTTCGAGGTCAGAAACTAAAGACTCGAGTCGGTTCCAGGTCCAAATATTTTGGGTCCATTCGGGTTCGGACCCCCGGACTTATGATAATAGCTCGGGTCGGGTCAGTTTCGGGTGGAATTTTCACAGGTCCATTTGGGTTCAGGTCCATGAAAGTGGACCCGTGAAGATCTCTAGAAGGAGGACCTGAGGACCTTTAGGAAGCGGCAGTCACAGACGGGGGCCGTTCGGCGAGTTAAATGTTCTATTTATAAGAGCGAGAGCTTTAAAGCTGGTTCTGGGAGAACAGCAGCGTTTCAGCAGGAAAGGCTGTCTGCTCTGCATCACGGCGGTCGCCGCAACCATGGCAACATAAACAACCCTGTCAAGCGGAGATCGCTGTTCGGCCTCAGATTTCGTCAACTGCAATGTTTTCACGTCCTAAATTAAAAGCGGCGCTCGTTAATGGAGTCGGCGGTTAATTGCTCTGGAAGCCAAACGGCGGCGGCGCTCAGACAATGCAGGGAGTTATCTGGGCCGCCCAGGCCAGTATGACTCACCAGCTCCACCAGTAACCCACACACGGGAGCACGGAGATAAGTCTAACCTACAAGCGGGGCAGCGATACTTATAAAATATTGATCGGGTCGCCACTACAGTCTGTGGGCCAATCATCTGCCACCATGTCTCTCCTCCTCCTCCTCCTCCTCCTCCTCCTCTCAATCCATTTACTTGATGCGAGCATCACACTACCGTCTCTTCCACTCCATTTGCTGCTGGAGACACAATCCTCCCATATCAGAGAAAGTTAGTGTGGGAAGGAAGCTGCACAAAGAGAATAGGAATAAAAAATGCAGGGACGACATGATCCCAAGATGCTTCGCTTTCTTTCATTTCACTTGTTAATATTCTTCCTCTCTGGCCTGCAGCACCTTTCCTGACACCTTCATCGGACCAAATCAATCACATTTCTTCCACCAGGTGGTCATGCACGTGGCAGCTTTTTCCCCACTTTTCTGACACCTTTGACCTTTGACTGCCACTGTCACGTACTTTTCCAGCTTCATCAGCGATCATGGAGCTGTGGAGCTGCACTTGATGACTGAAGTTCAACTTCTCTCATCTCCCAACAGCGGCGATGCCGCCGACGCAACGCAACGACCCACAATTCAGCTTGGCGACACTTGTTGTCACCCTGTTCAGAGTCAACAAACAGAAGTGCTTTTGACACTTGAGGTGCGACGCAGCTTTTACCACCCGTTCTTCCTCACGACTCCTGAAAGAGGCATCCTAACCCTAACCCTAACCCCTAACCCTAACCCTAACCCTTACCCCTAACCCTAACCCTAACCCTAACCCTAACCCCTATCCCTAACCCCTAATCCTAACCCTAACACCTAACCCTAACCCCTAACCCCCAACCCTAACCCCTAACCCCCAACCCTAACCCTAACCCCTAACTCTAACCCTAAACCCTAACCCCTAACCCCTAACCCCTAACCCTAACCCTAACCTAACCCCCTACCCCTAAACCCAACCCGTAACCGTAACCCCTAACCCCAACCCTAACCCTAACCCCTAACCCCTAACCCCTAAACCTAACCCCAAACCCCTAACCCCTAACCCCTAACCCCTAACCCTAACCTCTAACCCTAATCCTAACCCCTAACCCTAACCCCTAATGCCTAACCCCTAACCCTAACCTCTAACCCTAACCCTAACCCCCTAACCCCTAACCCTAACCCCTAATCCCTAACCCCTAACCCTAATCCTAACCCCCTAAACCCTAACCCTAACCCTTAACCCCTAACCCTAACCCCTAACCCTAACCCCTAATGCCTAACCCCTAACCCTAACCTCTAACCCTAACCCTAAGTCTTGCTGAAAAAAAAAAAAAATTTTCTTGTACTTTTCTGCATTACAGAAGCGTAGACGGCACAGACACATCACCAAACTGTCACAGAGCCCGACTTTGGAGAACACAACACCCATTTCTTCCAAAGAGATGATAAATACCGATCCGTCCATCTGGTTTCCATCGTGTGACGCTTCAGCGTCCAGCGATGACGTCACAGCCGTCAGACTTCAAGCAGCTTCTGCATCTCTGCATCGTGTTTTCAGATTCTCCCTTTAACAGTAATCTACAGGAAGCAGTTCATCTCCTGACTGCGTTAGTGTTATTTAATCATTCCTGTCCTTAAGTGACAGGTGGAGTGACATTAAAACAAAACTTCAGACTTCAGAAGCAGCGCAAAACAATCTCAGGTGCTCCGGATAAAGACGCCTGTGGGTTTTTTTTTTAATTAAATGACAGTGTTTCACACATTTACTGAATGAGACAGAATATTCGTCACCTGTGAGATAAATGCACCTCCGCTGAGCAAATAATATATGAACAGAAATAACAGCTCACGTGCTCAGAGCTGCAGGATAGAAATGAATAAACGGGGGGGGGTGTAAAGGAAAGGATTTAAAAAATAAAGATCCATCTCTGTTTGAATGCAGGTAGCCGGTTAGGACTTAACGCAGCCGGTGATCCACATGCTGGTTTCATGGCCCAGCTGCTGCGGTGCAGCAGTGAGCGTCGCTCAGCGCCCTAAAAATACTGACCTAGATCTCACCGGGAGGAAACAAAGTCCGGGATCACGGTTTCAGCGTTTCCCCGCGGCCTCCATCAGCCGTCTGAACTGAGTCAGAAAGTCGCCAGACGTGCTCGCTCGCTGCAGATCACGCGTGGAGACTCGGGATCCGTGTGTGGAAATGTGAAACCGGACAGGAAGACCGACGTGTCTCACAAACGGCAACAACGAAAACAAAAGCAAGAGGCTAAAAATACGAGCTGTTACTGACTCGACAGTTTGAGGACTGGCCCGGAAACGGTAAACAGACCGGCTGCAACTCACTTTCAAGCTCCAGCCGTCCAAAAACAGGCTCACTATCTGGCAGCAGTCAGCGTCCGCGGGGCTCCTCAGGCTCCTGTCATCTCAGGGAGGTCTTCGTCCTCGATCTGTTCCCTTTAACCTCAGAACCGATCTGCAAGAACGATCAGGTGGGCGGCAGATGTCGAAATTACGTCCACGTTTAGCGGATTACTTTTTCTCTCGAAGAGTGAGCGTCTTGACTACATGAAACACTAAATATAGCCGTCTTCTCTCCGCACACAGCAGCTTCTGAGCTAACGTGGGCCGCCGGGCAGCGCTGAGCCCTGGTGTGAAAGGATGACAAGCCTCCGGTGGAGATGTTCTCATCAGCAGATCTTTGAAGCCCGGCCGCAGACTCATACCGGTCCGCATGACTTCCCACAGCGATGCTCGCTGATAAGGTCCCGGGATTACGGGCCGCCGCCGCCGCGTCACCGCCTCGTTCTCCAAACCACCGTTACCACCGTTGTCTCTCGTTTCCGTCGCCTTGTTTCTCAACACTGTCGTCCTGGAAGAGGAAGCAGCAGCGAATGAAACTGTCAAATCAAATGAGCCTCCTCCATCTCTTCTTCCTCCCTGCTCCCATGACTTCTACGCTTTAAATGAACTGAAAGAGCTCGATTTATGACGCCTGTCTATTAACCCGACTGAGGAGTCAATACGATATTCATGAGCAGGATCACAGACTGAAACTGAAGATGCTTCCCAGGAAGTGAAACACTTCACAGATATCCTGACACGGAGACAAAAACAATGACGGGGACGACACTGAGCAGCTCTTTAAGGCCAAAAGAAGAAACATGAACGCGGTGATTTCTCTTGTCAAACCATGAAAAAGTCATAAAAGGTCATGAAAGGACTCAACATGTTCAGTGACGTTTAACTGTAGTTCTGCTGTCACCTTCATGAACTTTACTGGTTTAGTTCGTTGCTGCCTCAAACTGGTGCTGATGTCTGACAGGCTTCATTTCTGCGGTTAGTTAGCCGTTAGCACACAGTTAGCTGTGTGGTCTTCTCCACAGGTGCAGCATCCAACATGCACATCTGGATTTCAATTTCAATTTATTCTTTTTTTCCCCATCTTTCATAAACCATAAAATTCCACGCCCTCGCTCACTTGACGCCGGTCGATCCTGCACACATTTGGTCTTTCGCTCTCACATGCATCCTGAGTTCGGTCGTGCGTCACGGCTGGAGGCACACGAGTTCATCTCGTTGTCCCACAAAGAAAGCTTTGAATATTCATTGTGATCGTCGGCCATTAAATGGCATTTAGGGGATGATACAACACCGCCGTCGCTCTTCTGTGACAGTTGAAAGACAAACCGGCGCAAACTGGAGTTGTGAATAAAAACATACGCCAAAAGGAAACTACTCGCATGCAACACAAAAGATTATTTACTGCTCACAAGACGGGGGTTTTCTTTAAAAAGAGGAATACGGTGGTACCTCTACTTACGAACGTCTCTACATACGAAAGTTTCAGGTTACGAAACGCCTCAACGGGAAAATATTGCCTCTTGTTACGAAAGAAATTTCAGGATACGAAAGGCAAAAATACAGTAGCGCTGCTACCAAATGTTACCGAATGTAAACATACTTGTAGCTGCTCTGCCATTGGCTATCGCTTAGCATCTTCCTGGAAACCCATTGGCTAGGAGGGTCTCTTGTCTGTATGAACGTAACCCAGCAACCAGGTAAACAAACAATTTTTACCTCCACCAAGGAGGTTATGTTTTTGTCTGTCTGTCTGTGTACAAGATAACTCAAAAAGTTATGGATGGATTTTGATGAAATTTTCAGGAGTTGTCAGAAATGTGAAAAGAAAGAACTGATTTAATTTTGGTTCTGATCCAGAAGAAATCCTGGATTCTGGATCACTTTCAAATTTTCGATAATTGTTGCGTTTAATGGAGGTCTGCGCTCTCTGAGTGGTTTTCTAGTTCTAACATGTATTTCTTACAGGTTTTTGTGTCATTTCATGCATTATTTATAATTTATTAAAAAAATTATGTTCGAATTTCGGGGGGCTTGGAACGGATTAGAAGCATTTACATGGAAAACGCGTCTCTACTTACGAAATTTCTAGGTTACGAAACTACTTCCAGAACCAATTAATTTAGTAAGTAGAGGTAGCGCTGTATATCGTAAAACTGCTTTTTTTTGCATCTACAGGTCACATGACAAGTCCAAAAAAAGATTTTATTTCATTTTTTTCCTGTGGGAAGCTGCTCCGTCGGAGCAGCAGAGGCAACGGGACAACTCTCACCAAGGTTTTGAACCCAACGCTTCTCCACGGGCGCATTCTTCGTGTAAGTAGCGTCTTTTACTAACTGCATTTCATAAACTTTTCCAAAGCGGAAGAGGCTCTCAATCACATTATTCTTGGAAGACAAGGAAACAAACTTTGACTAAATTGATCAGCATCTTGAAGTATCAAGGTTTGTGCCTCAACTGTTCAACGCCACTTTTCCTTTTTTATCTGGCCGTTATGAACGCGCTCTGACGAGCAACGGCGGTACATAAACTCAAACCAAGTCATTTTGCAGAAAGAGGTGCGTTTATTCCGACTCTGCCCCTCGGCATTATGGGTAGCAGAAGAGGCCAACACACGTGTGGCTGCCAATTCAGCCGGCAAAACAAATGGTTGCAGACTGCAGAAACGCTGCTAAATGGGTTTTGTGATTCAGTGTCATTAAGACACAATGCTGTTCGTTGGGATGTGAAGCGATACCCATAAGCCCGTGCAACTAAGCACACAAACACACGCGCAGTCACGTGCACGGACCTATCAGCTCCCATCAGAGGGCTGGCTGCAGGACTGAGAACGTAGCAGCCATCATGCTCTCGTCTGGTTGTAAACCACAACGGCCAACGTAATCACGGCCCTTAAACACAACATTTCCTATTACTCAGCGCGTGTACGTGCACACGCACACGCACGCGCGTATGCACTCGTGCACGATCCATTTCTGCAGATGGATAAATTACGGGGAGGGAAATGCATCGTGGCACAGACGTCCAAGGCAAATGAAATGAAGAGGCTTAGCTGGAAGGGTTATAAACAAAGCCAAATAATTCATAAAGCGCCGTGGCGGCAAACTGCACGATCAGGAGAACTCCTGCTTTCATAGATTTACAAAAGAGACGTAAGGCTGACGGAGGTGGAGAACATGGGTTCTTCTGTCGCCACATCCATGACAGTGAACAAGTCAAAGGAGATGGTTTTAGACTTTTAGCACCAGCGACAAGCGAAGCAGCTCTTCTGTTGTTGGAGAACAGGTGGAGGTGGTGAAGGACCGGACACACCTGAGTGTCGTCCAGACAGTGCACGTTGCTTCACGGCCATCTGCTGCAGCAGCATCAGAGCCAGTGACTCAGGGCGACCACATAAAACGAGTCTCTGTCTCCTCTGGAGCCCCGAGAGCTGATTATGCAAAGAGAAATGTTCCAACTAAACTGAACCGAATGGAAATGAACTGTTTACTTCTTTGGTCTAGAAGGCCACGCCGGTATCTGGTGCACGTACGGGTGACAGAACGACTCAAAATGCTGCCAGGACAACATCATTTTTCATCTTGCCTCTCGCCCAGTAACAGCTGGAACAGACTCCAGCAGCCATTGTGACCTCGAAAACAAAAAAATCGATTTGGCAATATATCACGATTTTTGGCCACCCAATATAATATCGATTTTTCAGCTCCTAATATCGATTTTTGAGGAAAACACTAATAATAAACAATAAATATGTTGTTTTGAAGCAAATAGTTTTGGCTCAGTTTGTCCTCTGAATGATCAATATCATCTGATGAACAAATACAGCAACTTGATTTTTCATCTCTACTTTTAATTTTGATATTAACTGGGTAGAATATCGCAATACATCACGATATCGTGATAATATCGTATCATGATACAACGCGTTTTGCGAGGTCCTTGCCAATACTCACCCCTACCTGACAAATTTTTAGAATTTTTTAAAATACGTTTTTTTATTTTGATTTGAATGTTGCGCTGCTAAAGGGATTTCTGCTGTTAATTCTGCACTTTTTTAAATAACTGTTTATAACTGACCGTAAATAACAAAGAAAACAGGAGGCAGCTGACTGAGCTGCCCAAGTAGTGCATGAAATAAGTCCTCTAATCCAGAAAGGGTGAAGAAGAAATGTCAGGAGACGGAGCAGAGGAGCAAGGAAGACTAAGTGTAATCAGTTTCCTCCCTCCATGGTCATAGGGGAACGAGAGATCAGTAGCAAATAAAACGGAGGAGCACCGACGAGGAGACTGCAGGAACTCAGTGCAGATCTCTGGAGCTGCAGGAACATGTTCTGACCTCCAGCAGCTCCCTGTTTAGATTTCAGACCACATACCGGTAGACAGAGACAGCAGAGAGAACGGCAAGAACAAAGGAGGGATGTTGAAGAGTGTGTTAATAACAGACACTCCTTTAAACCAGGGGGGTCTCCATCTCCAGTCCTGGAGGGCTGCTGTCCCACCTGTCTTAGATGTTTCCCTGCTTCAGCACCTGATTCAAATGGATCGGCCGTTAACTGACCTGGATGACCAGCTGGTGGTGACCCATTCATCAGAATCAGCTGTGCAGGGAAACATCTAAGAAGTGAAGGACAGCAGCCCTCCAGGACTGGAGTTAGAGACCCCTGCTTTAAATGTTACTGTAACTTTCTATCCATTTTGCCAACAAAGAGAGTTCAGCTGAATTATCTGATGGGAAGAAAAACATCCATAGATGTAATAACCTGGTCATTCAGTATATCCAGGTAGTCAGCTGACCTCATCTTTGAGCTCATACTGTTGCTGAACCTGGACCTGACCAACTGCAGCAACCCCAGATCAGAACACTGCCCCCACAGGCTGGTATAGTAGACGCTAGGCATGATGGGAGCATCACTTCTTACCCTGATGCTCCCATCACTCTGGAACAGGATCCATCTGGACTCATCAGACCACATGACCTTCTTCCATTGATCCAGAGTCCAATCTTTATGCTCCCCAGTAAACTAAAGCCTTGTTTTCCAGTTAGCCTCACTGATTAGTGGTTTTCTTAAGGCTACACAGCTGTTCAGTCCCAATCCCTGGAGTTCCCTTTGCATTGTGGGTGTGGAAATGCTCTTACTTTCACTATTAAACAGCCCTGAGTTCTACTGCTGTTTTCTTTGATTTGATCTCACCAAACGTTTACGTGATCGCCGATCACGATCATTGAGGATTTTTTCTCCAGCCACATTTCCTCTTGGAAGGCGATGGGTCCCCACTATCCTTCCAGTTTTTAATATTACGTTGGACAGTTCTTAAACCAATTTTGGTTTCTGCAATCTCCTTAGATGTTTATCTGCTTGATGCCAATAATCTAATCTTCTTAAACAGACTAACATCTTTTCCACGACCGCGGGATGTGTCTTTGACATGGTTGTTTAGGAAATGAGAAGCAACTCATTGCACCAGTTGGGGTTAAATAACTTGTTCCCAGCTGAAAGATAATCGCCCATGCAGTAATTATCCAATATAAGGCTCAGACCTGTTTGCTCAGTTAAATCCAGGTGGCAACTTTTATTTTGGACAGGCAGTGTAACATCTCAGTGGTTGCCGTTACAAACACCCCAGTTTAGCGACCCCCCCCCCCCCCCCCCCCCCCCCCCACACTTCAATCTTTCCATCAGTCTCTCATCTTATTTGTTTTTATACTTGAATGAAGCATTAATCAAGCAATTGTGTTTGTGTAGACTCCAGAATTGGTGTCTAAAAGTGATCCAAATGATGAATAAATATAGAATAAACTGTTAACCAACTAGAATAGCGGCCCGTTTGCCTCTAGAGGAGGACACTGCTGTATTTTATTTGCTCCGTTGTAGTAAAACAAACATCAGCAGCTGATTTGTATTTCAGAAACATGCAGTTTCCTCTTCCTCCTGCATATCTCCTCCTGCTTGGAGATTTCTGTCTTTGAGACGCGCTGGATGTTTACAAGAAACTCGTTCCAGGCTTTGGTTGGATCTGTAGCAGCCGGGTCTCCGACCGGAGCCACGCACCAGTGCTCCGGCTCGTCCAAAAATAAACTCCATTAGGCAGACGCACAACGAACACGCACGGACCGCAACTAACTGACGGGCTGCACATCTCGCCTCTCCACTCACAACTGCTGCTTTCTGCACGTGTGCACGCTCATCAACGCAGTCCTGCTTCAGAGCGACCGCAAACATCTGGCCCAGGGGTGGATACGCAAAACCGCTGGACTGATGTTAACCTGCAGCCTGCAGTTTACGCACCGTTAACACGTCATAAATAGATTTCTGTTTTTGTTTTTTGTTTTTTTTTTAAATTAGCTAAGGCTCTGCATCCCTGTTTCGCAGTGATCTCCATCAGTTTCGTGCACGAGCATCAAAGAGATGCTTTAATCACACTTTCATCTCTCCTGCCATCGCTGCAGTCTTTCACTACGTCATCAGCTGCCTTCAAGTGTTCACTTGTGTGTGCGAGCAGTCATGTGAGGGTTTATGATTCAGTCATGCAAACTGTACAGAGCGTGCTCTCACGAGTCCACGCATGTTCTTATGGACGAATCATAAAGACCGTCCATAAAGACAAGAAAAAAAAACAACAGAAAAATCAAAACTGAGCGTTTTCATGCCTCTAGAACAGTTGGTTTCCAGCTCGAGGCCACGAGAAGACATTACATCACCAACGCTAATCTTCCAAGTTTACAAGCAGAGCTAAATTTAGCTCTGGATTACCGCTTCTGACTGGTGATGGATGAAAAATGACCGTCTTCGTAGTCGGACGAGGAGGAGACAGAAAGAGACGCACCAGGTTCGTCATCGACACCGTTTCAGCGCATTTACGCAGCGCTGCGTTTACACCGACACGTGCACACGCGTGTTCGCTGCACAGCGGGGATCCTGTTTGCAGAACCGACTCTTTTATTGAGCCATAAATCAGACGTCAGGACGGGCCGGACCGTCCCGCCTCAGATGGATCATTGTGAACTGGCAGAAACTGTCTAATTAGTCCAACAACAGGACGCTCTGTCGTCTGTGACGCCGATTAAATGGATTCCTCTGGTTCGGTTCGGACAAATGGGAGTCGAAGTGCTTTTCGGTCAATATGAGACTGTCACTGTCCAGACTGAGCAGCGACTTTATCTGAATTTAGACAGCGGTGATGTCGATTCAGACCAAACCTGTCAAGTTCTGGATTTGAAAATAAGGAACATCTTGCTCCAGCATCTCTGACATTTTTGCTTAACAAAAAAGCTAAAACCACAGCTACACCATTTCCTGAACTTCAGCCAGCTCTTTTGTTTCCTGTGTGCCATTATTGGACAAACTGATCAATCCAGGTGTGTCTGACCATTGCTGTGAGGCCAGACACACCTGGATTAATCAGTTTGTCAATTAATGGCACACAGGAAACAAATCAGCTGGAAGTTCAAGAAGTAGTGCAGCTGTGCATAAAGCCACATTGAAATAATGTGAACATTCATTATAGCCTAAATGAAAACACTAAAGAGGTATCAAAGGTATCAGAGGTAACAAATATTACAGGTCTCAAGTTTAAACAAACATCTATTGAAAAGTAAGAATTTATCAATTTAACAACTTTAACTTCAACTTTACCAAACATACTTTCAAATAAAAAAGTGTTAGCGCATCTGCATGTGCTGCAGGGTCCTCCAGCAACACAGAGCTGCCCGTGGATGCCTGACGGTAAATCACGCCACAGAAAATACACTGGCGAAGCCACGTGCGACTCAGCCGATGCCGATTTAAAAAAGTAAGTAAAAAACACAAAAATCCACCCGATATATCGGCCGGCCGATGTATCGGTCTATCCTTACTGCAAACATCTTCCGTTCGTCCTCAAAACTGCTTCAATTCGTGTTGTAATAAAAGTAATAAAAGTAGAAGTAAAGGTACACTGTTTGGCTTCTAATAAAAGGCCGTAGGGTAGAGGTCTTCACGGGTCCACTTTCATGGAAATTCGTGAAAATTCAACCTGAAACCGACCCGACCCGAGCTATTATCATGAGTCCAGGAGTCCGAACCCAAATGGACCCGCAATATTTGGACCCGGAACCAACCCGACCCGAGTCTTTAGTTTCCGACCACGAACCAAACCGAGTTACCTGAATAGAACCGAGACAATCCAGCCCATAGTTGCTCATGTTAAAGTTGTCTAGCGTTGAATAAAACTTGATTTTCTTACCTAAAGTTGTCTTCTTCTACCGGTTCAGTTGCTACATAGGCTACGTGATGTAAACAACAATAAATCCACGTCGTTATTTTCTTTGTGGATACAGATGCTATCGGTAGCAACCGCTAATGCTAATAGCCTACACCGGTCAGGACGTGTCGTGAATATGTTCTTTCATCCAGCGTTGTCATGTTGGCGATCCGTTGTGCTTTACAGCTGCCGGACAAACCGCTAATAACACGCTACGTCAACATGATTGTTTCATGACAAACACGCCATGTTAATTAATAATTAATTAAACTGCCCCGAGTCCTGACATTAGCTACCACCGCCAATATCTTTACCTCTCTCGAGTAAACGCGGACCCAGCCTGTCAGAGAGCAGCGACCGGACCCGAGACTAACTGTACCGATTCAGACCAGAACCCGGAGTCACGTCTTTTGAATGGACCCGAGACCCGACACGGGTCAGGTCGGAACTTCCGGGTTGTCAAGTTGTTCTGAAGACCTCTACCGTAGGGTTGCCTGGACTCCAGAATGTTCCTTTAAGACCTCAGACAGGTAAGAAGTCTGAGAATAAAACACAGAGATCGTCGGTCCGTTCCAACCAGATCAACCAGTGGTGGATGAATCTCGACTGAAACAGAGTTTCACTCTTCATTCACTGGTCCGGGTTGTGATTCCCATTTGACTCCCGACTGGGAGCCTTTATTTTTGAATATCAACTCGCCTTCTTTTCTGCTAAAATTCTTTTTTTTGGGAACTCTGTTGTAAATGTCCTGGGGCTTCAGCGTCGACAACAATGACGAGCTCTCCAGGATAACCCTAACCCTGATGAGGGGAGGGACGAGTCGAAGGTTCAACCGGCTCAGAACGCAGTCACACTGGGCCGCCGCTGCTTGTTTTTCTGTAATTACTTCCCAGATGGTATTTATCACGTGGATGTGAAGAGGATGCGATGACGCAAGCTTCAGCGCGACATCCTGCCTCATCAACCTCCGTCCCCTTTGAAGTCCCCCCCCCACGGAGGCGTGGGATCTGGGCTTTGGTGATGCCGTAATGAACGTCCCCATTCAAGTCTGCTTTGATGAAATTCCACCCGACTGATCTCAAATCACAGAACAAAACAGCGTCAGCTCGCTAACGACCGTTGTGGAAGGTGTGCACGTCCACGGATGTGATGGAGAGCGTTGAACGCCTCCACGCATCCCTCCGGGATGCTCCAATACTTCCTTCTTCCTCTGCGATCACCGAGCAGGATGAAACCAGATCCACGTGAGTCTGTCAGTCCGTCAGCGGTCGGACGGATATTTATAGTAAAGTTTCTCCTGCTGTGGTCGCGGTGTTGCACGGTGATTGTTCATTCACTGCAACGTAAAATTAAAAATGCAACCTGACAAACTTTAAAAAGGCGCCACGACTGGGCGGTCACTCACACAGGATCCTGCTGATGGGTGATTGTGATGGATCTCCATCCGTTATGGTGTACGTTGGATGGCGCTCTGGGCTTTTTTCTCTGTTTCTGAGTTTTGTCAGTGTCTCGTCTCACCTGTTGTTTGTCGATTTTGTTCCTGTTTTACTTTGAAGGTCTGTCTTGTCTTCATAGATTTTACTTCCCTCCGTCTTCACCCTGACTGTTTGCACCTGCCCCTCATTTGTTTAGGACCCTATGAAATCCGTTTTATTTTTTCTCAAATTCCGGTTTAATTTTTTTCATTTTCGGTGTTTTTTTTGGTTTTTAATTTTTGAGAATTCAGTTTTAAGCATTTTATGCAAATTTAACCCCAAGACAGTATATACGGTAATGAAATACAGTGGTACCTCTACTTACGAACGTCTCTACATATGAAATTTTCAGGTTACGAAACGCCTCAACGGGAAAATATTGCCTCTAGTTACGAAAGAAATTTCAGGATAGGGAAGTCAAAAATCCAGTAGCGCTGCTACTCGCAGCTCCCAGAGTTTACTGAACGTAAACATAGCTGTCGGCTCTGTATCTCGGTTTGAAAGCAGTGTGTCAGAGCTGCTCTGCCATTGGCTATTGCTTAGCATCTTCCTGGCATCCCATTGGCTAGGAGGGCCCCTTGTCTGTATGAGCGTAACCAGCAACCCAGGTAAACAAACAATTTTTACTTCCGCCAAGGAGGTTATGTTTTTGCCGGCGTTTATCTGTCTGTGTTCAAGATAACTCAAAAAGTTATGGATGGATTTTGATTAAATTTTCAGGAGTTGTCGGAAATGTGAAAAGAGAGAACTGATTTCATTTTGGCTGTGATCCGGAAGAAATCCTGGATTCTGGATCACTTTCAAATTTTCGATAATTGTTGCGTTTAGTGGAGGTCTGCGCTCTCCGAGTGCTTTTCTAGTTCTAACATGTATTTCTTACAGGTTTTCATGTAATTTCATGTATTGTTTATAATTTATAAAAAAAATTATGTTCAAATTTTGGGGGGCTTGGAACAGATTAGAGCATTTACATGGAAAACGCGCCTCTACTTTCAGGTTAGTTTTAGAAAGTTTCAGGTTACAAAACTACTTCCAGAACCAATTAATTTCGTAAGTAGAGGTACGACTGTATAAACAATTTATGCAATTATAACTGTAAACTATAAAGTTTTTATACTTTAACATATTGTGTCCAACAAAACATTTCTTTTTTGACAAAAAATTTCAAAAGTTCTTTCTATGTAATACATAACTAAGAAAAGAAATAACTCACATAGGTAAAATCCATTTAAAGTGCAAAAAAAGAAAGAAATTGCAACAGCAGTAAACTAATCGTTTAGCTTGTTTAATTTCTTCTGTTATCAAACACAGTTTGTCATAACGTACCTGACATTTTTCAGGCATGTCATGACAAACTATGTGTATATTTACTATATCTTAAGTAGATACTATGAAATCCAAACACTGAACACTGGTTGTGTATGAGTGTGTGTCCATGTGTGTTTTTTTCCTTTAGGTGTTCCAGCTATTACAGACATCACCGTTTAAATACATAAAATACATAAATCATACATAATACATAATCAGCCTCTTTGTGTTTAGCTCAGTGAGTGACTCTCGCCTTTTTACGTTTGTGCTTTTCACTCATTAAATGATCCTCGTTGGAAGACCACGGGGCAGACGAGGACACGCTGGAGAGATTATATCTCTCAGCTGGTCTGGTGGAGGCAGCTGGGGGGGGGGAGGGCTGGGCCTCTGCTGAAGCTGCTGCCCCCGTGACCCGACTCTGGACCAAGCAGGAGCTAATGGATGGATGGAACTGATCCTGGCACTTATATTTGCGTGTCCATTCAACTGTGTGCTGGTTTAACTTGCAGAACTTTGAATCTCCAGACACATAATAATCACAGAGAAGCTGCTCTGCCCTGGACCTGGGAGGAAGTACCGTGATCCCTTATTTTTCGTGGTTAATGGGGACCGGCGCCCCCCCCCACGAAAATCAAAATCCGCGAACTGGAGCTGGAGCCCCCCGAGCCTAAATAATGTGTTTAAAATATGTTTAAAAACTGCAAAAAAGTAGCGAAACAAGACAAAGGCTCAACTGTGGTCTTTCTGTTACCTTCACAGCCTCTGGTCTCTGAACCGTAGTAAACAAACTGCTGGTATTGTGCTATTTTTGGCTCGTAATTAGTGGCTAACACACTAACAACAACAAAAGAAAAAGTCTGGTTTTCTCTGCATGGAACGGGAACTTTATTGTGGCACTGCAGGAACTTGTAACATCACACAGGTTGTATTGTTGGGCTCCTGTCGGTTAACAGAGAATGTAAATCTATACACGCTGGGCTGCTGTTGATGCTCACTACACTTTTCATCTAACCTTGTTGTCATTCTGCCGCCCCACGACACACACTACATTACCCATAAGGCCACATCATTACCCATAAGGCCATCTTCTTAAAGGGGCCAGGCTGGCTCACAACATTTCTTCACTGTGAGAGAACGCGCACAACATCCTGTGATGTTTCAGCAATTTTTTTCTTGATTTTTTTTAATATTATATATTTCTGAAAAATCCGCGAATAACTAAAACCGTGGAACTTAAAGCGCGAATTGGCGAGGGATCAGTGTACCGGTAGTTCCTTTGCTTCTTCGCCAGTTTCTCAGGTGGCCGCTTCGACATTTTTTTTTTTGGTTTGTTAATGAGGAAAGCGGGGACTGGAGAGGGCAGAGAAGTGGAGTGGAGTGTCCCCACCTTTTAGTGACATCTCTAGGGACATTTTCTCGAAAGAAAAGTTCTTTTTAGTCCGGGAGAAAAAAAAAACTGCTTTTACTCAAATTGCTGTTCAGTTCTGTTATATTGCGCATTTAAAGTGAATTCCTTTTTTATCCCCAATTCCACGATTCCATGATTGCGGATTCCATAGGGCCCTATTTGTTCCTCTGTATATTTAAGTCCTGTCTTTCCCTCTTTGTTTGCCGGTTTGTTTGTTTCTACATGCTGTTTACTGCCGACCTGCTACCTGTGGACTTTCAGTTAAGTTTAGATTTTCTTTTTTTAAATATCACACCAATAAACATCTGATCAAATATCTTCCCGCAATGTGGAGGAGAAAGAAGAACGGTGCGTCACCGTTAGTCTGTAACTAACGAATGAAGGGAACACCGCTTCCACCGCGATGCAACGGAGCCACAAGACAGGTCGGCCATGTTTGACGGCGCCCCGTTCAAAGTTAACGGACACCAGCGCCGCTGAGACGCTTCCAGGACGAATCTGTGAGCAGCAGGTGCTGGTCAACTTTGTTCCTGTAGCAGATGACGGTGAATGTTTGAAGCCTCGCTTTGGCGCGGGTTTGACCAGCGCTCGCCCTCATGTACGTGACCGAGAGAGCGTCGGTTCGGTCCGAGGTGCAGCTGCAAACCTGCGATGCTTCAGGTGGACAGAAAAGACTGTCTTAGGTAACAACAGGTGCATTTCCAAAGAAGAAGAGGATGACAAAGATGTTTCTTTAATAAGCTGCGTTGAAACTGAATCTCAGACTGATGAGATTTCAGTTATTTCTGCAGCGGCGTCTTCAACGGAAGAGTTTTGGCATCACGAGGAAAGCGGTTCCTCACTTTGATGCTCGCAGCCGGACGATAAGATCAGCAGCTCTCTGAGCCTCCGCCGGTTGCCCGGCAACCTCGTTGTGATGACAGCGTCCCGGGGAGTCGCAGGAAGTCCCTGTGCAGCGGATAAAACGGTCCCGCACGTAAACCCTTAAAGGCAAACTGACAAACAAAAAAAAAAACTTTCACTGACGTTAAACAGAAGAGACACGGAGAATCTGTCTTTAATGATTTAAAACGACTAAAACTATCTCAGTTCAACTGTTTTTTCTAAAACAGTCACAGACGGTTAAATTTGGTTTTTCACAGGTTAGTAAACACGAGATTAATGGAAAAAAATATTTAGGTGTTTATTACATCTGCACAGATTTTCAAAAGCAGCTCTTTTATGGCCATTAAACATATTTTCATGAAGTGCTGCAGGAGTTAGAAGCAGAAGGAGCGACTGGTTGAAGACGGACGTTAAACTGGAACAAGCGCACGTTGCAACATTTAGGGCCGAATATGAACCGAGATGATGGGATGTAATTACTCACGTTTTATTTTCAGCAGCAACAACTGCAGATTATGAAAACAAGATTAAAATGAAATGATTCAATGTTTCCTCTTCAGTTGTACGAACTGGTGCGTCACCTGGCGGGTCACCTGAGGGGTCGCCTGGCGGGTCACCTGAGGGGTCGCCTGACAGGTTGCCTGGTGGGTCACCACTGGGGTCGCCTGACGGGTCACCTGACAGGTCGCCTGGTGAGTCACCTGACGGGTCACCTGACAGGTCGCCTGGTGGGTCCCCTGGTGGGTCACCTGACGGGTCACCTGACAGGTCGCCTGGTGGGTCGCCTGACAGGTCGCCTGGCGGGTGGCCTAGTGCGTCGCCTGGTGGGTCCCCTGGTGGGTCACCTGACGGGTCACCTGGCGGGTCACCTGACGGGTCACCTGACAGGTCGCCTGGTGGGTCCCCTGGTGGGTCACCTGACGGGTCACCTGACAGGTCGCCTGGCGGGTCACCTGACAGGTCGCCTGGTGGGTCCCCTGGTGGGTCACCTGACGGGTCACCTGACAGGTCGCCTGGTGGGTCGCCTGACAGGTCGCCTGGCGGGTCACCTGACGGGTCGCCTGACGGGTCGCCTGGTGGGTCACCTGACGGGTCGCCTGACGGGTCACCTGACAGGTCGCCTGGTGGGTCACCTGACGGGTCGCCTGACGGGTCACCTGACAGGTCGCCTGGTGGGTCACCTGACAGGTCACCAGACGGGTTTCCTGACAGGTCGCCTAGTGCGTCGCCTGGTGGGTCGCTTGGCGGGTCGCCTGACGGGTCACCTGACCGGGCGCCTGGCGGGTCGCCTGACAGGTCGCTTGGCGGGTCGGGTGACCTGCGTCGATGCAACGCGCAGCTACATTTGGAGGGAGGTGCACGATGTTCACACCTGTGGCGTCGCTTCGATGCAGACGTTTAGATCAGCCTTTAGCCACGCCCATTAACTCTGCAAAGTGTCAGCAGCCATGATGGCTGCTGACACACACTTTGCTCCTCTGGTTGGCTGCATGTCCATCCAGTGGCTACAGAGGCAGCTTCTCCTGCGTCCCGTTGGTCCCGCCTCCCAAAAATAAAAACCGAACCAGAATAATTCTCTTCAGCATCAGAGATCAAAGGATCCTCAGCCCGGCTGAGTCTCGGACGCCAGTTTTCATGGCCGCCGCGGCGCATTTGCTCCTCCTCAAAGCACCGAAGTTTCCCACTCGAGGCTGAGAGACGTTCGGTTGGACCTCAACACCAGAAACAATCAGAAACGTTCCCTGAGCTCACCGGGGCTGTTTGTGTTAAAGTCGACGGACGATCGTGTCAAATGATATTAGAAAAAAAAACTCATGAATCCACCAACGCAAACGGCTCCTCGGCCTCGAGGGCGGGTGACGGAGCTGTGAGGGTCGGCGCCGCGGCCCTCACGCCAGAGGAGGCAGATGCGGTACTCAGCGCGCCCGCGGCCGTCGCTGGCTGTTCAAGCTTAACTGGGCCTCTTCATCAGCGCCCTGTGATGCTTTAACCCCGTGACCAGCGCGCCCACGCCTCCAGCGCGCCCACGCCTCCAGCGCCGGAGCCCGTTAAGCTTTTCCAGCTCCGGACAAAGATGGCTACTGGGGGAGGAGGCGGAGCGGACACACATAAGTTAGGGTGAGAACGCCGCAGGGGATGCGGGCGCCGACGGACCGCCGGTTAACGCTCCCGCGTGTTCTGCAGCACACGCATGAAAGCAGCGTCGATCACATCCGCTACGATTCGTCGAATTAGATTGCGAGTTCACCGCGAGGCTATAAGTTGGATTAACGACATCACAAAAACATGACACAACAGCTTCATCACCGATTTCATACGCGGCGTGCGCAGCCCGTAGCGCACGTCCACGGCCTCGGAGGAAACTGTCTTCCTTCATCCCTCCTCCTCTGCTATCATGTCTCTTTCAGACGCTCCAGCTCTGTCATCTCACCACTCCAGACACGCGCACGTGCACGTGCACGGCCCATTTTGTTACCGACACACCAAGTCATGCAGAATAAACGAGGGACGGGAAACAGCAAAACGCAATAACCTGCGACAAAAGTGCCGACATCCGAAGATGAGTTCGGCGTTCGGGCGGCCGGCTCGTAACTGAAACGAACCGAGGAGGCCGACTTCGGGAAAAGAAATCCCACAATGCAGAGAGGCGGACGGATATTTCCCTCCGTTTACACTTCTCTTCCTGAGAGTCTCCTGACGCTCTCGTTTCCTACTTCCCTTCTCCGTTTTGTCATCCTCAAATGATTATTTATCCCACTGTTTTATAGGAGTATGAAAAAAAATCGATTTGGCGATATATCGCGATTTTAGGCCGCCCAATATAATATCGATTTTTTTTTAGGAAAATACTTAAATGTGCAAAAACACTTATAATAAACAATAAAAAGGTTGTTTTGAAGCAAATAGTTTTGACTCAATTTGTCCTCTGGATGATCAATATCATCTGACCCAGGGTTATAATAGTTTTGGATTTTCCATTAGTTTTAGTTTTTATTTAGTTTTTAGTTTCGTTTTTCAAATTCAGTTAGTTTTAATTCGTTTTTAGAGCAGTTTTGCTAGTTTTTATTCGTTTTGAAATATTTAGTTTTAGTTTAGTTTTTATTAGTTTCAGTGTTAGTTTTAGTTTTATTTTGTAAATTAGGGTTGTAATTTTGGTTCGAGTGAAGCACTGAACTTTTTGAAGGCTATCGAATCACATAGTCGTTTTTACATTCTGGTCTTAATAAACATATTTATCAATGCGTCTTCCCGCTTGTGGTGTTCCTGCGTATTTACTGACCAGCAGCTATCTGGTCTCCATGGAAACAGTCCATTATAGTTGCTGTTTTCTCCCGTTCCTTCCCAACGCTGACTGGCCTGCAGCTGTAGCTTCTCTTTCCAGGGGGCTAGCTTAGGCTAGCTTATCCAGCTAGTCTTGGTTAGCCTTCTTGTGCGAGCTTTTCAAATGGACTTTCAGATTCGTGGGTTTTTTTCTCCTTCAGAAGTATTCCACACATTGTATCACCTGCTTCTACAACAAGACACTTATTTTAATCGTTAACACAGTTATAGTCAAAGAAATCCCAAATAGGACTGAGACGCTTTCTCCTAACTTTTGCCGCAGCCATCACTGCTGATCACTTTTTTTTTTTTTTTTTTTTTGCGGTTGTTGTACGGCGGAGCGAAGTTAATAGATTTCAAATGTTTATGTGAAAATAAAAATTACAAACACGAAAATGAAGGACGTTCTTGATATAATTATAGGTAATTTTAGTTTGTTTTATAAACACATAATACAGTTTCAGTTAGTTACCATTTTTTTAAATTCTCGTTTTTATTTTATTTTAGATAACGAAAATGTTTTTTCATTTCTAGTTTTCGTTATTTCGTTTGTTTTCGCTAACGATAATAACCTTGATCTGATAAACATATACAGCAACTTGATTTTTCATCTCTACTTTTAATTTTGATATTAACTGGGTAGAATATCGCAATATATCACGATATTGCGATATTGTCATACCTGTCTCGATATTGTCGAGTTTGTCACGCGTTCATTATCACCACCGTCTTCTAAGTCCAACCCCCTGAATCCAGAGACGTTCAGCAGGAGAGGCCTCTCGACTGGATAGCGGCGGTGAGAGAATACGAGGTTGTGGGATTGCGACGACTTCAAAGGTTGTTATTGGTACCACTCCTGCCGGCTGGAGCCGCTCTGAAACCCCTCCAGCTTTGATCATTATGTAAAGCTGTTTGGATCGGAGCCGGCGCTGAACGCATCACAGCGTGATGAACCGGAGCGGGCGGACGAACACGTTGACTCAGATTATGAGTGTCTTCAGATTTTAACAGCGACCGCCCCTCCGCCTCTGCAGGACGAAGACAGGGCTCCCTTTACAGGTCCGTTGGACGTCGGTGCTAAATTTAAAAAAAAGGGCCCTCTGCCAGTTTTACTCACGAAGACCGGTCCACCCCGGTGTCGATTGTGGTTCTAGAGGAGTTTTGTCAGGTTTAGGAGTTTAATCAGCAAGTATCTGTAGAGAAACATCTGTAACAGAAGGTCTGCAGTAAAATATAAAAAATAAAAGATGCAGATGTTAACAGCAAACTTCACCATGGGAACTGCTGAAGCTTGATCCGCGAAAATAAGAACATCTTGGCTTTAAATAACCCGCTTTCTGCTGTTATGTTCCCGAATTAAATCCTAAATCACTGAGGTGCTTCTTTAATTTATGACTGATAAGAAAGAGTTGGACTTTGGCAGGGTTTATACAGGGGTGCACAATAACTATCGGTCCGATAACATGAAATTATGATGTCATCTCGATAAGTCCGATATCATGACGAATAGCCCCGATAACATATATTTTTGTCAACATGGCAGTGCCTCGCTCCCTCTGAGCCTTGAATGACCGGCAATGAATGTTATGTTCAAGTAACGTCGGCATAATCAGAAAAACGAGTTCTCAATAAGGAAAATCAAGAATACCCCCTCATGCCAGAAAACAACTTGTTAACTCGGTCATAATTTTAGTAGTTGCTGACTTTAATTGATATTCGCATATTTCCCCACATGTTACACATAAAAAAGAAAAAAATAGAAAAGGCTGAAAGAACGACTAGCAAAAGAGGGAACGTCGGAATTTTCGTTACACCTTGAATGCAGCCTGGAGCACAGCGCTGATCACAACAAACATGGCGGCGTGGAACTTCGTTTAAGTTTCAGAAGAAGATAGTTTGGTGGTTATTTGTGACGAATCCTCCGAGTGAATTCTACGAGGAGGGAAGCACAAGCTTTAATACGTAAAACCTGATCAGACACCTACAACATAACAATCGCTTCCATGGAGTTTTGAAAATCGCGCTAACGTGAGCTAATGCTAACGTGCGCAAGCCAGCAGCAGTCTCTCCCTCTCCCTCATTCCTCTCATCTAAAGCTTCCATGAGATAAAAAAAAAAAAAAAACTACTGAACCTCATTTACTTTAATTAAAGGAATTAATTTAAATGGAACCACAAGTCAAAATCCCTTTAAATGTAAATCCTTTTCAGTTTGTAATTCTGATGCATGTATTTCCATCAGTTCAAGGAGCCTTTATTTTTTATATCAGTCAGTAATGAACCTTATTTAAGTTAATGTGAGATATCAAATAGGTTTGTTTGATAGCTTTACTTGCCAATAGTTTTTCACTGGAAAAAATAAATATCTGTTCATTTAAAGAGTCAAAACTGTTTTTGATTTTGTTCATAGTATTGATGTAATGATCTTAGGTATATGTGTGTGTTATCGGTTATCGGTATCGGTTTTAAAAAACAGTTATCGTGCATCCCTAGGTTTATAACAAGATGAATGCAGAAATAAACGTGACAACTTTATTATAAATATGTAAATGTATCCGTTTTAATCATCTCCATACAGATGTGAGGAGCTCTGCATCAGTGACAAAACAATAAAGCTTCACAGACGCAGGTTTAACTTCCTGTTAACGTTGCTGTTGTGCGACGTGTGCAGAGGAATACTGATTTCAGCTGATTAAAAAAAATAAAATAAAAACACAGATACACCTGGCCACATATTACACTTTATGAAAGCACCAGAAGGCAAAAACCAGATGAGAGGCATGTGCGGCGTAACGTTGCCTCTTGCAGAAGTTTAATACTTCAGTTACACCCTGAACCAACATCTGCAACCCGCAGGAACGCAGCCTGCCTGACTAATCAGCCACGAATTAACGGAGCTGTCAACTTTACGCTGCTGCTCCGAGCGATGAAAGAGAACCACCAGAACGGATCTGAGGACTTAACGCGCTCGTAAAGGACAGCAGGTTTCATCAGCTGATGCAGAGACGGCTACAGTCCAGCTAAAGTCCGGGTCAGAGGTGTTTGTAGACCTACAACACAGCGAGAAGGTGGTGTTACAAATATGTACTTTTCTGATTTTAAGATGAAATAAACAGGGAATTCAGATTGATGTGACTGCGCAAAGTAAAGATTTACACCTCAGCAGAGATGCTTAATGGTCTGGCTGCTCAAAATATTTCTCCACAGGACTAAATTTGGTCAAATTTTAGGTTGAATTATCTGTATTTATTGAACATAAAGCAGCAGCTTTTAGAGTGAGGGTCCCCCTACAGGCTTGGAGGTTAAGTACCTGTCTGAGATTCATTTCTTCTCCTGCCACTCAGTGTGTTTACATGGGAAGTTTAATTCCTCTTTAATTCAGAATTAAAGTTAAAGCCGAATAAAAGTTACCATGTAAACACTTAATTCCATATAAAAATGTCAATTCCGAATTAAACTTAATTCCGAAGTAAGTGGCTGGTTTATTCCCATTTTAATTCCGCATTAAGTAATTCCGCGGTCATGTATACACTCATTCCTGTTTAAATTAATTCCCGTCTTTCTGCGCATGCTCGTTCTCTTGCCCGTCTGTCGCGATGACGCTTATATTCTGCGCTGGGCTTGTTTTCAAAACGGCAGCACACAGTAAACGGTGTTCAAGAGCAGAGACGATTTATTTAATAAATAGCTTGGAGGAACTGGAAATAATTAAAAGAACAGATGGCAGGAAACATAAAAATTGTGAGCTTTTCAAAGTTGTAGCGGCCAGGTTAAATGAAGGAGGTTTCGCAGATAGAGACGCCACCCAGGTCAAAAATAATGAACGTTGTTGCTAACCAGTTAGCTAAGTTTGTTTTCTTCCGGTAGATGTAAAGACGTCCGCCCCCCCTATCCAATCAGAACCCTTCCCAACCCCCAGACCTAAAGCGGAGTTGGATAAAGCCGAACAAACTTGTTTTCCATGTAAACCTTAATTCGGAATTACTATTTCCATGTACACTCGAAGGAAAATAGTTTAATTCGGAATTATTTAATTTCTAATTATTAATTCCGAATTAAAAAACATCATGTAACCGCAGCCATAATTTTCTTAAGTAGCAGCTCTCTGAGCTAGTTTCATTTTCATCATGCTGCCAAAAAGTGATATGCAGTTGTTGCAAAACACGATCAGTGTGGAGGATCCAAAATTTCCTAATTTCCTAATTTCCTAATGGGGAGACATTTCCTAATGACAATCAAACACTCCTGAAACTGATATTTAACATTAAAAAAAGTAATTATTAGACCTGTTTGCTTGTTTTAAAAGTCTGATCTTTCATTGTTCACAACCCGGCAGATAATCTGCCACATACTGATTCACTGGTAAGAAAACGCTGGAACACACGTTTTTCAGCGTGATATTCAGCTACGATCACACAGAACAGCAGATGAGCAACAAACAGAAGATATTTCACCTTTTGTTTTGTTTTTTTTTAAAGGAAGGGTAAGTAATTTCTGGATGACATCACACCTGCAGCTGTAGCCGTGCAGCAAAGCTACCGGTGATATTCAGCGCCCGCCTGAACCCCTGAACCCCTGAACCCCTGACTATCCTGGCCTTTGTCCAAGATTGACAACTAGATTTTCAGTGGATGACCAAAACACTTCCAGGCACAAATACAGCAGCGTCCGCTGTCAATGAAATTTACGGAAGAAGAGGGTGGCTTTGAACGCAACTGCTGTGAAAACAGGATCATTTGGCTCATGTTACATGTTACGTTTAGTGGAGTTTTTTTGATAAGTCATAAGTATGGTTGCCAGTAATGTGCAAAATAACGTGCAACAATTGTGTCCAGGGATGTCAGATGAACACTTACTGCCCCTTGTGAAAAATGACTTTTAAAAAAATCCTAAATCCGCCACCCATCCAGACCACTTCCACTCTGTTTCCAGTTTACAGCCAGGGATTGGTAAAATTAACTTTTTTTTTACAGTGTACTGGCAAGATGGACGGCTTGTAGAATCACTTACCCTGCCTTTAAATATAACAGTAATGGTTGCAGTCCAGTCATCATCTAACTGCTAATGGCTAACATGTTTCCATCTCCTGGTCTCCAGGTGTGAACTCCCGTAGCCGTTGTTGACCAGGTCAAAAACACTCGGCCTCCAGACGGCCCTGGATGTTTATCCAACATGTTATCATTAGCCCTATTAATAGAGTTTTGCTATTAGAGCGATTATGAGCTTAAGAGGGGAACCCCAGCTCAGAGGGCTCAGCCACCACTTTTAATTTTCCTCTACACATTGTAATCCACACTGAAGTTGAAAACAAGCCATCTGCTCCTACCTGGCCTACATTAGCCTGCGCGTGCTTAAAGTCTGGCCGGCTGCAAGAGAAAAAAATAAAAAACATAAAATAGAAATAAACGAGCCGTGCACTGTCATCAGTGACTGGAAGCAAAAAATAAATAAATAAATAAAAAAATAGCAACAAGGGAAGCCGATGAGAGCATCAACTCACCGCTGAGCACCACGCACTCATGCACTACAGTCGTAGCATGGTATTTTTTTTTTTTCCTACGACCTCCAACCACTGACATCTACTCCTGTTAGACATTATTTCTAATCGCCAGGGACACGCGCGCATCCCGGTGTTCGGGTCCGACGCCCGCCCAGTTCAACACCAAGGACAGCGGTCGACGCGCGCACAGCCTGACAGCCATAACACACACACACATGCTCCAGAAAATGACAGATTTACGCCCGCGCGGATGCACCGTAAGCGGCGGCGGCGGCGGCGCGAGCCCGCAACCGGAATGACACTGCTGTTTTAACCGGGAGCCGCTTCACGCGCGGCCACACGCAAATGAAACAAGCATTTCGCTTCCTCTTTATCTTCTTTTTTTTTTTTTTTTTTGTGCCTCCCTGCAAGACGAAGCAGCAGCAGCCACATTTTTTTTTTTTTAACCCAAATCGCATCGTGAAAATCGCGCCTTTCTAACGCGACGCGCCGCACGTACCTGCTTGTGTCGGTACCGGAGGAGCTCACATGTCCCGCCGCTTCTGTCGGTCTCGCTCCGGTGGAGGTTGTGGCAGTGATGGGCACCGTTATGTGTCTGCCAGCGCCATGTTATTATCGGTGAGCGGAGGACTGTGCGCTCCTGTGCGCCACATCCGGGCTGTTGGGGAGAGCGAATGAGCGCAGCGCGTGCAGGCGGAGAGGGCGGAGAGCGCGCTGGATACGCGGAGCACCTGTGCGGCGCACGAGCGCTGGCAAAGCCGCTTCATTTCACTCCAGTGATCCGGGTCACTTGAGTCACTTGAGTCAATTAAAGAAGAAAAAAAGAGAGAGAGAGAGAGAGAGAGAGAGAGACATCCATGGCACTGATCCACACACGCGTTATTATGTTACACTAAAAAAAAATAAAAAAAAACAAGCACAACTTAAACACTAATAACAACAAACGGAACTGAAATGTCCATGTCAGTTACAAGTGAAGCCAAAATTAAATTAAAATATGTTAATTTTCTCATTGGTGTCATTTGGTTGTTGTATATGGAACCCCGTTGGGGCCACAATTCAATGAATAAATGAGTCTATTATTATGAAATATTTCACATTATTATGATAATGGTTTCGTTTTTCAGATGAATTAGCATTTACATAAAAATAGCTTTGTTTTTTATAAGGATGATTTGTGTGTCAATCACAGCAGAGAGGGCGGAGCCATTTATGTGATTGGCGCATAAGCAACAGAACAGTGAATATGGTCAAGGTTTCCCGTAGCTCAGTCCAAGCTGCCATAGCTACAATCGGACTAGGAGCGCACCTTGATGACGCCACGGCCCGCTGCTAACGGGACCTCACGGCCAAAACTAGTCGATGTCAGAGCGTAGAATGGAGAAGGATCAGCCAATGAGGGTGCAGGTCAACCACTGGTCCCGCCCACTGGCAAAATGTCAATATTATGTAAAAGCTCATTCTTATGAAAAAGGAAGCCATTATGTAAAAACTCATTCTTAGATATAAAAAAAAAAGTCATTCTGAAATAAACTATTATGCATTAAACTAAGATTAAATAATAATAAAAATATATTTCATAATAATTACATTTTTTTCATAATAATGGGAAATATTTCATAATAATAAACATGTATTTCATAATAATGGGAAACATTTCATAATAATGGATACGTATTTCATAATAATAAACGCCTGTATTTCATAATAATAGACTCATTTATTCATTGAATTATGACCCAAACGGGGCTCCATAGCTGTAACACTTCAAAATTCACCTTTATTTTTAAACCTTTTTATTTTCCAAAACACATTCATCTATTTCAGTGGTGCGCAAACTGTGGTACGTGTACCACCAGTGGTACATGAGCCCTCTCTGGTGGTACGCGGGGGAACGTCATGACTTTCCACATTTTTTCCACATTTTCACTTTTAAAAAATGGAAACATACAATGCATTATAAATACAATGTTTCAAATGAAATGTGTAGCTTGAGATGATTAAAGTTGTCTTATAAAATAATATTTGTTACATATTCAGTTGCAGTGCAGATGTAACAACTTTTGAGTGTGTTTATTAATTTGTTTATTTATTTTATTTTTTGGCACTAGTGGCCTTTATTCAACAATGAAGGAGAGACAGGAAACAGGGCAGAGAGAACGAGGAAGACAGGCGGGTCAAAGGTCATCCGGGCCGGGAGTCCAACCCGCGACCAGCCACATGAGGACTGTAGCCTCGGTACATGGGCCGCCTGCCCCAACCACTGCGCCACCAGGCGGCCCATTTATTTTATTTTTATTTTTTTACAAGATGTCCGAGCAAAAGATTTGCAATTTTTTTTTTCAGTCCTGTTACCAAAACTCATGCCATTTTAAATAGCCTGGGGGAGGTATATGAGTAACAGCAGTGAAAGTAACATCAAATTCTAGCGACACAGCATTCATGCTAGTAGCTAGCTTAATAACAGCACATTCAACAAAAATATATTATTCTTAAATGAACAAATAACATATAAAAACAAACATTTAGGCTAACAGGACAGTAAGTTGAGATTGACGTTAGCCACAGTTTGAAAATTATGAAATATACGAACAACATTTGGCCCTCCCATGACCTTAAGAAGATCTGAATGATGCAACTTCCTGTGGATCATGTGATCCAAGGAACGTTCCACGTTTCTCAGGAAGGGAGGGGTGTTATGGTAACAGCACTGAGTGAAAACCTGGAGATCTGACTAAAATGTGCACTTTCACAAAAACAATGAGAATTTTGACAAAAATTTAACAAAAAATATTCGGAGCAGCTATGAAACACGGAATCACACAACAATGCACAAAAAAAATATGATTTTGTCCTGGGGACAGAAATGCTACCTGCTTGGTAGAATAACTCCAATACTGAAATAAACAAGTAGTTAAACATGCTTTAGCTCTATTTGGTTGTTGATTTACATTCATCTTATTACCTAGATTCACTGACTGGATGGAAATCATGACTCAGGAACCGACCAGCTTCAAACCTTGAAGACCCACTAGACCGCAGCCAGACCAACACCGAGCCCACGTTTGCTTTAAAAGCTTTTTTAACCTGCTTTTGAACAATAATGTTGTAATTTTAGCCGTTCACTGCAAAGCTGTGCTTGTTTATTTGTGGATTTATCCCCCTCGCTGCCTGCTGCTCTGTTAGGTTTTAGGGCGTGGACTCAAACGCAGGAGATCAGGAGCTGCAGACCAAAGTACAGTGATCCCTCGCCAATTCGCGGTTTAAGTTTTAGTTTTAGTTATTCGCGGATTTTTCAGAAATATATAATATAATTTTTAAAAAAAATCAAAAATCGTGGAAACATTACAGGATGTTGTGCGCGTTCTCTCACAGTGAAGAAATGCTGCGAGCCAGCCTGGCCCCTTTATGAAGGTGGCCTTATGGGTAACGGTGTGGCCTTATGGGTAATGTAGTGTGCGTGCCGAGGGATGGCAGAAGAAAACGGGGTTAGATGAAAAGTGGAGTGATGGAGCGTGTATAGATTTACATTTACTGTTAACCGACAGGAGCTGAAAAATACAACCTGTGTGATGTTACAAGGTGTGTTGTTGTTAGCGTGTTAGCCGCTAACTACGAGCCAAAAATAGCACAATAGCAGCAGTTTGTTTACTACGGTTCAGAGACCAGAGACTGTGAAGGTAACAGAAAGACCACAGTTGAGCCTTTGTCTTGCTTCGCTGCAGTGTTTCGCTACTTTTTTGCAGTTTTTAAACATATTTTAAACACATTATTTAGGCTCAGGTGGCTCCGGGTCCAGTTCGCGGATTTTGATTTTCGTGAGGGGGGTGCCGGTCCCTATTAAACGCAGAATTTAAGGGATCACTGTATAAAAACATTTCTGCAAAGAAATGATCTCCACTGATGATGAATATCTGTGGAGATCATTTTTAGCCTCCCGGAGCATCCGAGCTAGCGTAGCAGCATCTGCCAGCTCCCACGGTGTCACAGCCCTCATTGATCCCCCCCATCTCAGTTTCTGACAGGCCGTTCGTGGCGGAGGCCTCCTCCCCAGAGGAAACGTGGGCGAGCAGGAGTCAGTTAGAGCCGCCGCGACGGCGTTATGATCTCTCCCTTTAAAACAGAGGGAGACAACGACGGAGAACAAAGCCGCCATTCAATATCAAGTCAAGGTCTGGCTGCGCTGCTGGTAGACGCTCAGATCAATGAGAGACGTGTTACCACAAGTGTCTTTTTTATTTTTTTTCTCACCATGACTGCGCTGGCCCACCGGCCAGAAAAATTCCCACTTCTGCGTGACGCCACTGCGAAGGAAATGTCACAGATCTTTTGGGTTATTTAAAGCTAATTGCTGCTCTCAGCGCTCATATGTGTCAGAGGCAACGTCGTCCCTCCTCCCTGAGGTGATACAGCTCCGGCTTCTTAAAGCACCCATAAATCCTCACGGGGAAATGTGAGCCCAAGACTCTGTACGCCCCCCCCCCCCCCCACCCCCCCCCACCCCTCAGCTCAGGACTATTCCAGGCTGAGCGACACTTATTATGGGTTCAACGGACGTCCACGTCCATCCATCACAATATGGCAGCATGGAGGGGGGGAGGGGCCGGGCTCTTACTCTCACAAATGCATATAAATTATAGATACAGTCTGGGTTACAGTCTCTGTAATTGATCAGATTACAAAAAAAAAAAAAAAAAAAAAAAAAAAAAAAAAGCCATTGGTGGCCTCTGTTACTCTTCAGACCTCTCAGAGATGAAATAGTTAAATTGTCAGAAGTATTTTCAGCGTGTACAGCTGCATCTGATCGTCCGGCTGCTGCTCGTCAGTGCAGCTGATCATTTTAAAGATGTCAGCTGACCAGAGAATGAACAGACAGCCGACCACATGATCCCTCCTCAGCCTCCCATGAGAATTTAACATCCCCATCTAGTGGCGGATCGTGAGAGTTGGCTTCTGGTTACGTCCCTGTGATGTTTCAGTGATCTCATTGCGGTCCAGATGTGATGACCGGGATGATTTTTGACACAGAAACATCTGCACGAACAAACTCAAGCTCCTTCCTCGCTCTGTTAAAAGGAGACTATACTCTTCCTCCCTCTTAAACGCAGTCTCTCTGATTTCAGGTTTCACTCTTGTCTTTTTAAAAGACCCAGAAGCAGCCTCGGGCCTGGTTCACAGTGGGGATTACCCATCAGACATGTCTCCTGACACCCCAGTCGGTTAGTTATTGCAGAGAGGAGTGACGAGGAGGAAAGGAAAAGGTAGAAGAAAGAAAGGAGGTTACAGCTTCAGACAACCCTGCTACTGACAGAAAGCTCCCTCATTGGTCAAAATAACAAAAGGAGAGCTCATGTGAATGACATCACACTGACAGGAGCGTGTCACGACCACATGGCGAACATCCGCTGGAGGTGAAGCTCTGTATTCAAGCCGAAATCGATCTCGGCTTGATGCTAGTTCACTGTCATTTTATTTGCAAATCAACAAAAACAGCAGAGACACAAGTAAACTGAAACTCAGCAGGACCGTCCGAGTGTGTTTCTCAGCATGAAATATCCTCCAACAATCCAGTTTGTGTGGAGTTTCACCTTTAATGGGAGGATGACACCACCTCCATCTTTAAAACTAAACTGAAAACATTTCTGTTCAGTAAAGCCTACAGCCTAAACCAGTGGTTCTGAACTGGTCCGGCTTCAGGACCCACCATCACCCTTAATGACGAGCCACGACCCAAATCAAGGAAAATTTCCAACTTCTTAAATTTATTGAATGAAAAGATCGTGCAGTTTGAATCGGAGATAGTAGAATGGAATATTACAGCATGACAATACAAAAAAATATGTTTATTGGTGAACCAATACGGCAAAAACCAAAATGGCTTCAAGTGGGAAATATTCCCTTTGATGCTCAATTAGCTGCATTTTAATTAAATCCAAAACACTAGTAATTTCAGCCTTTTTTTTAACAGACTCAACATGCACAAACATGAAATAAAACTGCAACCACTGAGTAGCAGTTTCAAAAAGAACTCAAAATATATAGTTTTATCTGAATAACCATCACTGACCTTTGTTTTCAAGATAAGAAAATCCATATCTCATATATTCTTCGTTGTATCTGCGTTTCACCTGCTCAACATATGTAAACAAACGTTGCAGGTCTTTTTCTATGGCTTGAACTGGCGGGTGTCAACTCGCATTACAGGACATTATCGCCATCTACTGTTAAGGAGTATGAATGACACGCTTTTTTTTTTTTTTTTTTTTTTTTTTTTTTTTTAGCATTTCCTTCCCCACGACCCACTGAAAACGGGTCTGCGACCCACTTTTGGGTCGTGACCCACCAGTTGAGAACCACTGGTCTAAACTATAGTGTGTAGGGGCTAATAGTTATAACTATAGTTGTAGGAGCTCAGACTAGAGTAGCTCGTCTTAATCACAGCTTTGTCATAGCTATGCTGCTATAGGCCTACGCTGCAGGGGGACACCAACATGATCTGCTGAGTGGTGTCTCCACTGCTCTTCTCTCTTTCCTTCCCTTTCCTCCTCCCTTCTTCCTCCTCCAGCTCATTCCATAGTTAATTAGCAGCACCTTGTTACTGTAACTGTGCTCCATTTTCTTTCCTGTAGTTTGTTGTGTTGTTTTCCCTCCTTTTTTCTCTTTTCTTTCTGTATGTTTGCAGGCCAGAGTTTCCTGAGTTTCATGCTGACTTGCAGTTCCCTCCTCTGTCCATCCCAGCGTTTACCTCCACCTGTGTGTGTAGGTGTGTTTACCTCCACCTGTGTGTGTAGGTGTGTTCAGGGTGTCGGTGGGCGTGGTGACCGGTGATCTAGTCCTCTGACCATCTCACCTCAGTGCTGCTACCTGCATCTGTTTATATCAGGTGGGGTCAGACTCATTTTCACTGAGGGCCACATCAGCATCATGGTGGCCCTCGAAGGGCCAGATTGACATGTGTGTAACAAAATGCAATGTAAATCAAAATAAATTAAACTACACCTTATTATATTTTTAAATAACTGTTTCTGTATTTATTATGTATGTAAATTTCTAATATTTAACTCATTATAATATTAAACTCAGGGTTTGTAGTCTTAAACCTACTCTCTTGGTTTCAGAAGCGGAAACTATTCTTTGTTTTTCTTGCAGGCTAAATTTAGCATACTTAGCTCCCTGTTTGCTGTCAAAATGCCGACGTAGATTAAACTCTTTCACGACTGACACCGCCTCATAACGCAAAAGACATACTGTTATTTCACCTTGAGATACAAACTTGTATTCGTTTTCCCATTGTTGATGAAACTGTACTTCCTTGTGCATCAATTTCTCTTTTCTTGGACATGTTGGGGTTAATTTGTAGAGGTTTTTCTTAAGTCCATCAGTTCTCCAAGTCATTTTGATGTCTTCCTCATGGTGAGATACTGTTATCGTTGTTGGTGACGACGAAAGGCATTGTGGGAGATGTAGTTTATTGTCAATATACGCTTTAAAGCGGTGTAAGCTTATTTTAAGTCTTAAAATATTGGTTTAAAATTGAAGCCAATAATGCACAAGCTCTCGAGGGCCACATAAAATGACGTGGTGGGCCACATTTGGCCCGCGGGCCTTGTGTTTGACACAAGTGGTTTATATAGTCATTTCTCTCAGTCATTTCTGTCCTCCATCCTCTCTGTCCTTCATCCTCTCTCTGTCCTCCATCCTCTCTCTGTCCCGTCTCTCCTCTCTTTTTCTTTCTTTACCCAGCTGGTCTTCATCAGGAAGGTCCCTCCATATGATCCAGGTCCTGATCAAGGTTTCTTCCTCTGAAAGTGAAGTTTTTTCTTGCAACTGTTTGGCTTAAAGGGTTTTTTTCTCCCACTGTGGGAGTTTTTTACCTGCCATTATCCTGATTTGGATTTAATATTATAATTTTAGTTAATGATATTTGCTCGGGGGTCATGGTCTGGGTCTCTGTAAAGCACCTGGAGACAATTGATGTTGTAACAGACGCTATACAAATAAAATTGAATTGAATTGAATTAATAACAAATCTCCTAAAGTGTCCCGAAGACACGTTTTGGTGGCAAAATCCAAAAGCTGATCCGCTGCTCTCAAGAGGAAAAGACTTCTGCTTCAGTAAAATATTGGTATAAAGCGTTTAAGGCAGCGGTTCCCAAACTTTTTTAAGCCACGCACCCCCTTCTATGTCTCAACCGGGTTGGCGCACCCCCGATCCCCCACCCCTTAAAAAAAACGCAACAAGCTTTATTATAGCCATATTAAAGTCGCCATGTTTATTCATGCTAAAATGACCAGAACACACATATAACATAATAATCACAATCACAAAAATGTGCTCTCGCATTTAAATTAAACTGAAACACTGTAACACAGTTCCAATATAATGAAACAAAGTTATGCGCAGGCTTGCACTTTTAAGAGCAAAGAGGATGGATGACATGCTCAACATGCTTAATTTTAATTTTATCTCTGTTTTTATTATTTTATTGCCTTTTATTGTCTTGTTCTTGTCAGTGTCGTGCATGTATTGTTGTGATCTTGCTACTGCACTGCTAATTGCCCCCTGGGGACAATAAAGTTTTCTTGATCTTGATCTTGATCAGACTCAGTGGCAGAAAGCAGATAAGTTGAGGAAATGTTCGAATATTTTGAACATTGAACAAAAATTTAAATGTTGATGGATGTTTAAATGACCGTGGAACTAACACAACCTGTCATCATAACACAGGTTATGGAAATAAAATTTGAACGCCAGTAATTTAATTCTATTCCAATAAAGTTCCAATAAAGATATTTTCCCTGATTTCAGCCAATTGAGCATATTTCCTAGAATGAATAAAGTAGAGGCCACAAGCTAGGTGCAAATGCAGTGGTAGAAGGATATAACTTCTTCTTCTACGCTTCACTTTAAGATGACGTGCATTTTGAATAGCCTGCATTTATTTATTCATTAAAATTACAGTTTTTGATTTAAAATTTTACAAAGGAAATGTTTATTTACACATCTTTATTGTGTGAAAACAAAAAAAATTATCAGACCGCCATTACATTTTTCATCTCGCGCACCCCCTAGAGGCAGCTTGCGCACCCCTGGGGGTGCGCGCACCACACTTTGGGAATCCCTGGTTTAAGGGCTTGTAAACTGAGTTTCCTGACGTCGATACTCAGAGATCTGTGGTTGCGGCTCAGCTTTGAGAACAGGTTGTCCTTGGGTTTGGAGAAAACCTGAGTCAAAACTCAAAACAGAGACTAACAAGCATGGCATGCGCAGCAGAAACCGTCCTTATCATCTGGAAGGTCGCCTGAAGAATGTTTCAGTGTCTGTTTTGGTGTCCAGAAGCTCATTTCTGAGATACCAGGCGTTTTTGAGAACACGCTCACCGCCGGCTGCTGTTCCTGAAAAGATGTCGCTGTTTGCTCCTTAAATGGGTCAGAACCGGTCAGAAGTGGAAGTTTCAGCAGGAAGATGATGCAGGGACTTCTGAAGATGCTGCAGCTGTCCAGCCAGCTGAAGTAGCAGTAACATATTTATCTCGACTGTTCATCCAGTGTTGCTGTGATACAAACAGTGAACAAGTAACTGACATTCATGTGTTTGTGATGTAATTCTGAGACAAATTAAAGGGGTTATTTAAAGAAAAGGAGGCAAGCAATTTGTCTTGTGATAGTTTGTATGAAAAGATGAGTCATTTTTTTGCTCAGTTTAGCTGCCTGTAGCAACACAACAGTCTCCGAACCCTCCGACGTGTCTGCAGGCGTTTTCCCGCCTAATGAGAGCTGCAGCTGCAGCTCCAGGCCCAGGCGCATGCTTCACGAGCACGAACGTGCTCATAAGCTGCACATTTTAAGTATTTATGAGCATTTCAAGTCGCTGGGGTCCAGAGCAGTTTTTATCATTTCATTTATATAATTTTAACGCTGTGCTGGGAGTTGTTACGTCTAATCAATACACCGTTTGAGTTGCTGCTGGTAATTTTGTTATTATGGGCCGATACGATCACAATAAAGGCTTAAAGTCTTTATTCTGTGCTACATCATGAGTTTTTATACAGAGTCAGGCGGCCGTTTGGGTCGGCAGAAACTGCAGCTAACGTTTGTGGATGTAAGTTTGTGTCATAAAATATCATAAACAAACACATTAAAGTCAAAGACTCATCGATCATAAATGTGTCAACTGCTTCACATCACAAATGCAAAGACCAGTTTGTTTCGAAACACAGAAACAAAAAGATTCATGAAAATGACTCAGCAGGAATCTTTAACTTTTCAGAGATAATTACAGAATAAAATTAAAGAGGGTATATCATCATAAAAAAAAAATACATGAAAGTGACAGCCAACTCAAGAACTGTGACATCACACAACCCCGTTACTGTCCGCGTTGGCCGACTCGCTTTGAAAAAATACATCATTCAGGGTTTGATCGACCTGTGACATCACAGACCTCAGGTGAGAGCGAATCAAGCCCTTCCACGTTGACCTTCAGCCCAACTTCGCATCACGCTGAACTCAACCAACCTCAGAACTGGGAACCTTTGGAAGGGTCAGGGTTTTAGGGGCGGGGCCAATAGGGCTGATTCTGCCCCCTAAAAACAAGCCGCTATTACCAGTAGGGTTGGGAATCGAGAACCGGTTCCTGTAGAGAACCGGTTCCGTGTGTTTCGATTCGATGGAATTGTTTGGCAGTTTATCCAGCAATTCTCTTATCAATTCCAACCAGCACGAATCTCACATAATTTACACAAGTTACGCACAGTCAATTCCAGAAAGCACTTACGTGATTAAGTTACATCGGTTTAGCACGTTAGCATTGCAGTTGTAAACAACAATGGCGCCCACCAGGTTCAAACGCTCCAAAGTTTGGCTACATTTCACCAAAGAAAGATGGCAACAAGGCAACTAGCAGTCATTGTAAAGTGGAGATAACAGTGTCGGGAGGAAACACGGCTAACATGTAGAAACATTTGCGCACATAACATGTGATAACGAGTGTCGTGTTTTTGACGCTTCGGACTGATGGATCTCAACCCAGCGGCAGTAGCCAAGCTAAGATCACCTCTGCGGTTACTTCAGAAGGCAACTCTGGTAAGTAGCTATGCTCCGCTGCCTATGTGCTTCTTTGTAAAACACGCCCTAAACATTAGCGCTATGCTATTAAACAAATGCCTTCTGCATTACGTTTAGAAGATGACCGTGACGAGAGAGAGATGGATGGATTTTGATGAAATTTTCAGAAGTTGTCAGAAATGTGAAAAGGAAGAACTGATTTCATTTTGGGTGTGATCCAGAAGAAATCCTGGATTCTGGATCACTTTCAAATTTTCGATAACATTGCGGTCAATGGGGCCGAAAATGTTGGTTCTCAATATCTCCGTTAATTATTGCCCAAAACTCATGAAATTTGACTCAGGAATTGACAATGAGAACCTCTATCAAATTTCAAACGCTGATCCGGATCTGATCCAGAACGCAGATTTTATCACAATCTGTAAATCGCTATATTGGGGAACTGTTGCGCTCTCCGAGTGCTTTTCTAGTTTATGTTGAAATTATTTCCTTCCAGACAGAATCTTTGCACAAATTAACTGCATTTAGACTTAATTCAGCTTGGTTGACGGTTGAGACTCATTTGCATGAATATTTAACTTTTTCCAGCGCTCAGTAAATGAGCGATGGCAGTCTGCTTGTACTTTTTCCCGCTGAATTGAGCGTCAGTGAGTCGTGAGTGAGACTCTCCTGAGAGCCTGGGAGGACGGCGGCGGCGGCTGGCGTGAACTGTACACTGTAAGAAAAGTCAGTAATATTAACAGTAAAATTCTGTAAAATCATGACATAAAAGTTCTGTAAAGCAAAATACAGTGATTTTGTCTTTATTTACCAGTATAATGTTGTATAATGTTGAACTGAAAACTATTGTAAATTTTAAAATAGAAAATTGCAAATAATATTGTATTTTGTTGTAGCAAACACATTTTTGTATTTTTAAAGTGAAAAGTTGTGTCCTTCACAACAATCTGTTATTCAAAGGTATTTTTTCAGAAAGACTAAATTAAATTTCATGTACAACAAACAAAAAATATGTGTAAATCTTACTGGAAGACAGTGTAAAATAACAGCATTATTATGATAATTAATCAAGAAAATGTTGTTAAATTTACTTGGTAAAACTGTTTTATTACAAAAATAACCCTTTAAAAATCACACTTAAAATTTGTTGAAAAATATGAGACAATCTGTTTATTTTACAATTTAAAACTGTTATTACTGTTTGGTCAGTAAAACTGTTAGCATGTTCACCGTAGCTCCCGGGTACCCCGGACCCATCGAGGCTTTCGGCCCACAGAAAGGCTTCAGGGCGAGCAGGACGACCGTCAGACCCTGAATTCTCGGGGGAGGAAGTCACTTTTGCAGTTTCTGACATTTTTCAGCTCAGATGATGGGTAATCTAATAACGAGGGGAGGACAACCACGGCAACTGTGTGAATCAACACACACCGCTGTTGCTTGTTGTGATGCAGTCGGCCCGGAGATTTATTGGATAATCATGTTGGGATTTATTTGGATGAGTGTGACGATGAACTCTCCCTTGTACGGAAAAAAATACCAGGATGAATAAATTAACACACTGGCAGAGGCTGGAGGGTTTTATCTGTTTCTTGTAAACTCACTCAGCCAAAAAAAAAGAAAAATCTAAAGCAGGAGCTCAGCCAGAGGGATTGTGGGAACTCTGAGGGTTGAACCAGGAGCAGACGAGGAACTTCTCACCTGTTTCTGTCTGGATTGTTCGGCCTCCTGACGAGCTTCTCTGTCTCCTGTAATTGCGTTACCCACGAGCCCTCTGCAGTCCCATGACCGCTAACAGCAGCTCAGAAATGAGTCACTGTGCTGTCGTTTGGGTTTTAAAAAAAAAAAGAAAAAAAAGGGAACATCATCAACCAGATGACCTTTATTTTCTATTGTGAAATTTTGTGTTGCGAAACGGTTTATTATCAGAAGTAGAATCTCTCAAAGTTCCCCCGCTTCTGCATCATGTTCATTTTAAGACTTTTACCAACAAATATATATATAAATATTAGATTTGGATTAGAAAACGACAGCGATGTCAAGAACATTAAACCCCCTTCGTGCTGAGTCTTTGAGACGTCGACAGCGTAAAGCCATCGTTGAAATTCAGGCGTATATTCTGATATTTTGGGAGTGGCATTAATCTGACAGCAGAGATGAGCTGAGGGGGAGGGGCCTGGATGTGCTGAGGGGGAGGGGCCTGGAGTCCAGCTATAAAAGCTGGGTTTGTCTGCGTCGGCTGCAGTCACGCACAGCCACCTGCTTCACACCAGGACCTGCTCAGACCCGAGACAAGAACAGGTAACTATGAAACAGTTTTCAGGTCTTTTACTCAACAACTAGCTGCGTTTTCTGCTGTCCTGGATTATCTTCGTTATTGGTGACATCACTAGTGACACATCTGAGCGTTAGAAGCAGGTCGGTGTTGGAAAGTGGAACTACTTTTACTTCTTCAGATGCCTTTTTATTAGCTGTTACAGCACATTTGAATCAGTGTGAGAGGAAAGAAGATGAATACAAGACACCTCAGCACATATTTACCACCAAGCAGACTATTAACAGTAACTAACAACTGAATCTGACAGCAGAATAGAGCAGAAACTATATTTATCCAAGAAATGCTGAATAGAGAAACAAAGAATGCTGAGATGAAGAAGAAGTAACTCAGAAGGGGAAGTCGGTGAAACGCTTGTGTAAATATTTGTTGATGCTTTTCCACCTTTGCTCACATCGTTCACACTAGGGGTGAGTATTGGCAAGGACCTCGCAATACGATATGTATCGTGATACTTGGGTCACGATACGATATGATCACAATATCACGATATATTGGGATATTCTCCCCGGTTAATATCAAAATTAAAAATAAAAATCAAGTTGCTGTATATGTTCATCAGATAATATTGATCATTCAGAGGACAAATTGAGTCAAAACTATTTGCTTCAAAACAACCTATTGATTGTTTATTATTATTTTTTTTGAAAAAAATCGATATTAGGAGCTGAAAATCAATATTATATTGAGCGGCTGAAAATCACAATATATTGCGATATCACGATATATTGCGATGTTCTCCCCAGTTAATATCAAAATTAAAAATAAAAATCAAGTTGCTGTATATGTTCATCAGATGATATTGATCATTCAGAGGACAAATTGAGTCAAAAATATTTGCATCAAAACAACCTATTTATTGTTTATTATTAGTGTTTTTGCACATTTAAGTATTTTCCTAAAAATCGATATTAGGAGCTGAAAAATCGATATTATATTGGGTGGCCGAAAATCGCGATATATCGCCAAATCGATTTTTTTCACACCCCTATAAAACAGTGGGATAAATAATCATTTGAGGATGACAAAACGGAGAAGGGAAGTAGGAAACGAGAGCGTCAGGAGGCCAGAGACTGAATGAGTGAATGAATGAATTTTCCAAAAAAATCGATATTAGGAGCTCAAAAATCAATATTATATCAGGCGATATATCGCCAAATCGATTTTTTTTCACAGCCCTAGTTCACACTTTGACGGATCAGACCTTCATCTCAGAGGTGTCGAGTGGAAAACTCGGTCCAGCAGGAATCAACTCTTCAGACTTTGTTCAAAAACCTGCTGGAACTTGGAAGCCAAATACGCAAGAGCTCATAAAGCTGAATCTGGATATCTAAATCTGTTTGTGTGTTTAGTTAACTGGAACTTTGAAACTGTTGGACTGAATTAGATTAACTGAGTAAGAATGACTAAATCAACCTGGATCGTCTGTGGCTGGACCGTACTGGACCTTTCTGTGTAAAGTGCCTTTGAGATGACCGTCGTTGTGAACTGGCGCGACACAAATAAAGATTAATTGAACTGATCAGGTTTAGAGCGATGCTCTCTGAGCCAGGTCCCGAGGTCTCGTCGCTCCACGTGTGTTAGGAGTTGAAGCTGGTGTGTTTGAGCAGGGAAACATCTGGAACGTGCAGCCAGTGGTCCAGTTTTGTTTTTATTTTTATTAGGGCTGGGCAATGATTAAAATTTTTAATCACGATTAATTGCATTATTTCTCTGATTAATCATGATTAATCGCATTGTATACGCAAAATCAAATAATGAATTCAAAAGTTTTGTAAAATGCACTTTTATTTAAATGTTCTGCTGCCATATTTGTTGTCATTTGTTGTTCAAACACTTTTAACATCAGCACTTGTCAGTAACACATATTTAGTGTAAATCTCATCTTAAAAAATGTCAAATAAAATAAAGCTTATTGTCACTGCCAGGGAATTAAACTCATCCTGTTTTATAAAAAATAAAAAAAAGTCTAACAACAAAATGATTGTGTCTCAGCACAATCAGAACATTAAAACAGGTCATTTCTGAGGTAACAGCAGAAACTTTTAACGGGGAGTTCAACTTGTCAGTTGTTACAAATAACCTTGTTTCTGTTGAATCCTCCGTCTGGGAGAACTTTAAAATGAAAATGTCCATGTTAAAGTTCAGTAACTTTACCAATCCGTGTATCATTCATTCTTTCCATTTTCAATTGTCAATCAAAAATTAAAAAAATTAAAAAGTGACATTTTATTACGTTTTTCTTTTTTTAATCTAACACAAAAAAATGCCTGTTTTTTTAATATTTAAATTTTAGACTTGGATCAAAAATACAAAATGAAAAAATAGGCCACAGAACTGAATTTGTTTTATAATGGAGGACTGGACTTTCTGTTGTCATTACACATCTGTGCCACTAGATGGAGCCGCACTGCAGTAACCAGCTAGAGAACAGCAGGACAGTGAACACATGGAGCAGATCTGATGGAACATGGAGGAATGACGCCAAAGTTTTGTTGCAGTCCAGAATTTTTTTTTTAGACAGAACAGTTATTATTGCTACCTGAGTTGTTACCCGAACTGTTAAGTACACGGATTTTTACTGCTCTCCATGTTTGTTTTTAGCTTAACTGTCAATTATTTTCCAGTTCCACAGCAGCCAGTAACAGACTTTTCAAAACAAAAGCATGTGAGCAACATGCGTTAACGTGTGCTAAAATAAATTTCAGCATTAATAAATTAATACGTTAACACGATAATAATGCGTTAACTTGCCCAGCCCTAATTTTTATATTCTTTTCCCCTGGTGTGTTACTTCCTTTGCTTATCCTCTTTGTCTCGACTGTTAGCGCCTGTGTCTCCTCGGCTCGCTTGTTAATGTTTATTCATACATTCCCATGTTTTTCCTCCTCCCTTTGCCGGTCCGTTTGTCGAGTTTTCTGTTCTGTGCGGTGTTTTCTGTTCCAATGAACTACATGATACGTGTAAATTTATTGCACGTTTTTATTTGCCTGTGTCTGTAAATCTTTAAGCTTGTAAAAGTAAAAATAAATAAAAGTGATCTCAATCTTTTTCCACCAGGCAACATGGAAGTAAGTACCTTTTCAAATTCTCAGACCTCCACACTGGTAAGAATGGCAGATTTCATTTCTCTTAAATTTTCCACCTCAACATATATGTAAAATTTATTGTTTATATTTGCAAGTTGGTGTCCTCCATCTTGTCCACCATCTCTCCTCCACGTATCTCCCTTCTGGCTCCTGACCCCTCCCCCCCTTCTCCTCCTCCACCTCAGCACGCTGACGCTCTGTGTGGCAGCTGCCCGTCCTCTGGTCCCGCCCAGCAGGTGGGCTATTGGCCTGGCGTGCCGCCGCCCGGAACCGGGTTCCCCGCGTGGCCGGGGCAGCCCACCCAGCCGGCGCCGTGCTGGAACGGCCAACCGAACACCGCCTGCTGGCCCGCCGCGCAACCGGCTCCGGCTTCCGTCCCCGTCCCGACGACAGTTGCGGCCCCCGCTCAAGTTGTGGCCACGCCCACCACAGCTGTGGTGCCAGCTCCGGCGGTGCAGCAGCCCTGCCAGCCTTGCTGGCCGGGGACCCATTACCAGCCGCCCCAGCCTCCAGCTCCCGATCCAGACTCAGGTCCCGGCGGTGGCCCCTGCCGTCGTCCCTGCCGTCGTCCCTGCCGTCGCGCCCGCCGCCACCATCCATCCAAGTGTGCCCAGCTGGCCCGCGCACCCCGGCTGGCCGTATAACCCGGGACAGTCGGGGTGGCCCGGGCAGACGCCGTCGCTCGTGCCTGTAAACTGGCTTCCACCCACATCCGGACCTTTGGTGAGTAAAAGACACGAAACCTAAAAACCCAACTCCACCCTAATGCCGCGGGTCGGTTGTCAGGTAGCTTCACTTTGCTTCTCTCTTTGCCGCTCAGAGCGTACCGTACAACCTAAACCTGGCCCGAGGCATGTACGACAAAATGATGATGACAATCCTGGGTCACGTGAAGCCGAATGCAAAAATGTAAGCTCACATCGACAGTTTCTTTACGCAGCACGGAGACTGGATCAATCACCATCCACCTGGTCTCCCTCAGGTTCACGGTGAACTTCCTGAGAGGCAACGACATTGCCTTCCACATCAACCCTCGCTTCTCTGAGGGCGGGAAGCAGGTGTTAGTCCGCAACCACAAGCTCGGGGAGCGCTGGGGCGCCGAGGAGAGGGACCTGAAGGTGCCCTTCCCCTTCGCTCTTGGAAGCCCCTTTGAGGTGAGCAAGCAGGAATCTGACTGGAGGCAGCGGAGGGAGGAGCCAAGTGAAACGCTCAGCGTGGCACTAACCCCTAACCCCTAACTTTAACCCCAACCCTAACCCTAACCCCTAACCCCTAACCCTAACCCCTAACCCCAAACTTTAACCCCAACCCTAACCCTAACCCCTAACCCTAACCCCTAACCCCTACCCCTAACCTTAACCCCAACCTTAACACTAACCCTGACTTCAGTTACAGCATGACTACATGGACAAATCTAACTAATGGCCCTTTTCCACTAGTACCTACTTGGCGCGGCTCGACTCGACTCGGCTCCGCTTTGGAGGTTTTCCACTAGGTCATAGTACCGGCTCGGCCCTCCTTTTTTCGTACCTACTTGGCTGGGGTTCTATCCGGGCTAAGTCGGGCCGAGAATACAACGACACCACGCCGCGGGCCATTGATTGGCCAGAGAGCAACGTCACGGATGAGCCTTAAGCGACTCCTCCACACCCGCCATATTTAAAACTCGGCAACAACAAACTCAACAGCGATTGTACTTTACCTGCAATTGTCTACTTCACAAAACGAAGAATGGCCGGCAAGTCGAGGTGGTACTGAACTACAGTGGAAAACCACTGAGACCGAGTCGAGTCGAGCCGCGCCAAGTAGTGGAAAAGGGCCATTATACTAACCAATGAAGCGAAGCAGGCTGAATCTAATGAGAGGCACGGGGACAAGAAAACTGTGCAAATCATTCTAATTTAACAGATTTTCTGCTTTAATTTACCATAAAATGTGCTCTGATCATTATCTAAGTCACAATAATAGAAAACCACTATATAATTGTTTCTTGTGTCCTTATTGAACAAGCCTATTAAATATTTACAGAACTGGAGACCAGTTTAATGGCCAATTCCAATTCCTCCTTTAACCCTCAATCTCAACCCTCAATCTCAAAAATGTGCGCTCCCGCTAAGTGCAAGTGTTGTCCCGATTCTAAGAACGTCAAATTGAGGGACGCCCTCAAACTTGAGATTCTCCGGCACCACCCTTGGAAGTAAGGGCTACCCAGAAGGCACTGGGTAATTTAGCCAAGACATCTTCGAAAAGGATGGCGACAAAAAAAGCTAGCTACAAATATAAGTATCTTCGTAGTTCTTAAAGATATAAATGTTCCAAAACCATCTTATTGTCTTTGTTTGAGACTTTTTTCATGGATTAACATCCTTGTTGCGTAACATTTATTTTTTTACTTTACGATGTTTGCTGCCGGCCCGGCGGTCTACAGCCAGCTTCATATTACTTGTATACCTTGTTGTGCAGCGATGAAGGACTGAATAATGTATCCTCTATTGTGTTATTTGCTAATATTATTTGGAGAATATACAGCGCTCTTTTCAATGTTATCCCTGTGTCATTTCAGGGAATATAGAGACAACACGGCTCTGATACATTTAGTCATTGAAGACGTAACTGCACTCAAGCGGTGTCCCATTTCTAAGCCACAAGATAGCCCTGACACTTACTTTCGAGGGTTAAGATTGAGGCCCAAAAATTGAGGGTTAAGGGAGGAATTGGAATTGGCCCTAAGTGTCAGGTCTATCTTGTGACTAAGAAATGGGACACCCCTTGAGGGCAGTTATGTCTTCAGACTGTGGGGGGCGGCCTTACGCCAAAGCTACGTCCAGTCTGTCAAAAAAAAAAAAACGACGACGACGACAAAGAATGAGAAGAAGATAATATAAATATATATAACAAAGACAGTAAGATAGTTTCGTAACATTTATATCTTTAACTACGAAAATACGTACATTTGTAGCTAGCTTTTTTCGGCACCATCCTTTTCGAAGACATTTTGGCGAAAATACGCAATGCCTTCTGGGTAGCCCTTACTCCCAAGGGTGGTGCTGGAGAATCTCAATATTGAGGACGATACAGCCCTCAAACTTGTCCCTCAACTTGACTTTCTAAGAGTCGGGACGACACTTGGATTTCACGAGAGTGCGCATTTTGGAGATAGAGGGTTGAGATTGAGTGTTAAGGGAGGGATTGGAATTCACCCTAAATCAGGGGTCTCCAACTCCAGTCCTGGAGGGCCACTGTCCTGCAAGTCTTAGATGTTTCCCTGCTTCACCTGATTCACCTGAATGGGTCATTAACAGACCTAGATGACAAGCTGATGATGATCCAGTCATTAGAATCAGGTGTGTTGTCTCAGGGAAACATCTAAGACGTGCAGGACAGGGACCCTCCAGGACTGGAGTTTGAGACACGTGCTTTAAATGTTACTGTGAAGGAGCGTCTCTGTAGCCTGGACTTTTAACTGAGTTTGCACACCTGGACTCCAGTTAATTAAATGAGTTTGGAGGTGTGGTTCACATTTTCCTTTTCATGAAAAGCCTCCGCTGATGGCCACGCCCCACAAAAATGAAATCTCTGAAGATGATCGGGGGTAACGGGGGAAACCTGGAAAATGGTTTCCTTTAGAGTTGAAACCAGTCGTTATTGCTGCATTTGGTTCCGGTTTTGAAAGCGACCGCGCCAACGCCACTGATTCAGAAGTAACTGATTCCACAAAAACGGGGGAGAATATCGAGCTGCCTCCCAACATCATATTCCACAGTGGTTGGGTTGCTTCTGTTGATCAGTGTAAGGCGGGAAAGGGAATCCAAAAGTAATCTCAAAGTTATCATGCATCCATCAGTCCTGGTCCTCCCAAAAGTAGGAACTTGCAGAATCCTCAACGATGCAGAATCCTCACTGAGGTAAAGAGGAATCCACGAGTTACAACGAAAGACATAACAGGAACTGACAGACATCTCTGTCCATCAGTCTGCCATATATGAGTAATTAAAGAGAGGCTGTCTACGGCAGAAACCTGCTGCAGACCTTAACTTTCACAAAGAGCAACTTAGCGATCTGCAACACCACTGGGATAAAGTTTAGTAGACTGAAGACTAAAAAAAAAAAATTTTTGTGAAGAATACTCTCCACTATATATGGGGGAAAACAATGGCACAGTTTATCTGCAGTAAAACATAATCTCTATGGCAGTGATTCCCAAAGTGTGGGCCGCAGCCCCCTGGTGGGCCGTCGTGGTCCTGCAGGTGGACCGTGAGAGGTCATTAAAATTAAACAAATATGTTTTAAATCCTCTTTCTTTTTAAAATCTGTTTTTAATTTCTGTAAAATATTCATGAGATGATTAAAAAAAAAACATTAAGAAGTAATAAAACAAACCAGTTAAGTGTTATTCTACTGCCGTCTTAACTTAATATGACAAGTGTCGCCTTATTTGTTGACCCCTCACATTAATATCAGAACAAAGCTTCTAGTCCTGTATGTCGATCACAGTTGTAATAAAAGGTTTGGATGGGCTGCAGAGATTTTTCACATTTCAAATTGGGCCTTGGTATTCCCAAGTTTGGGAATGGTTGCTCTATGGTGGAGCATCATGATTTGGGCTCGGTTTTCTTTCCACCACCGTCAAGGGTAAAATGAATTCCTTTGTACACCAAAATACACAGGAACGCCTCCTTATGAAGATCAGATCACAGTTTGTGTCAAATTAATGCAGAAAACCAGTTAACTGCACACACGTCCTGTCATGCTGCCAGACCAGCATCTAAGGTCTCCATATCTAACCACAGTCCAATGTTAACGTCTGAAGATGCTACTCTCGGTGGCCTTCTCGTGGTTAATGTCAGGCTAACGTCTGGAAAAGGCGCAAAGGCTTGGAAAGTCGTTTGTGCAGGTGAGTCCCAGATAAGCTAGCTGCTGTACTGCAGAGAGGCTCTCAGAGGTCAGTGGGGTCTCGTCCTGCTTCGTTACCTCAGTAACGATCGCGTCCGACAGCCCTCCTGTGTGCGCTTAACCCTAAAATCCCGGCTTACCCGGATTTTGCTCATCCTCGTGCTTATCAATTTTAAGATTTGCACAAAAGCTAATGCGCTAAGGCGGTGGCTGACGTGTGCGCTAACTGTAAGCAACTACGCTGTTTGTGCTCTGCTGCGTTCCAGCTGAAGATCCTGTGCACCCCCGAGGCCTTCAGGGTGGCGGTGAACAACATCCCGCTGTTTGAGTTCCGCCACCGCATCAGGGAGCTCAACCAGATCGACCGGATCAACATCCTGCACGACGTCGTCCTCACCTACGTCAACGTGGAGACCCTCCCCTAGGGGGCGCGTCGCGCCTCATTACCGCTCACCTGATGTCAACGTCGCAGGGGAGTACGACTCTTTACGGAGGGGTTTGCTCGACGCCGACGCCCCGTTTGTGACGCTCTGAAAATCCCCGTGAGGGCGGAGTCTCGCAGCTTCTGTTCCCAGCAGGAACGAATGGACTTCACGCGCATGTGCGTTGCAAATTCAAGGAAACGTGCACACGCCTTTAATGCGTGACGTCTTTAAGGTGTGTTGCACGTTAATAACTTTATATCACGCTGCTTTGAGCTCAAACTTCTCCGTCTGCTGCAGAATTAACCTTTAAAAATGTTGCAGGTGTGTGAAGATCCAGCTGTATTTATTGTGTAAAATATGTTCAATACTATTAAACTACTTACCGAGACGTGGATTGTACATGTAGAGATACAACAACGATAATGTTTGTGTTAACCGCAGCTATAAAATGCATCTTAAATAAAATAATCAACAAGAAACAAGTTCCAGAATTTATTATTTATTATTTACATTACAGCAGCTTTGAACTGTTTAACAGTAAAACACAAGAAAAGTCTCTTTCAGAGAAAATAGAAAACTCCAGTAGGATATTAAAATCTGTGCAAATGTACAAATATATTAAAATATAAACTAACGACACATTTAAAAGCAGTAATTGCACTGAAGTTACAGCTATTTTACAGGGAAGATACTATTGGCACAAAAATGTGAATCGTATGGGTGAATATCATTTACTCAACATTGTTTCTTGCTCGTCTCCGACCTCCGACCTCCGACCTCCGACCTCTGACCTCCGACCTCCTCACGTCTGAACTGAACTTCCTCCAGCCAGAATCAGACTTGATTCCACCTCAATAGTAGATGATTCAGATCTCTTATCCTCCTCTGGACTGAGGATGAATTAGGATCCTCTTGGTTCAACTTCGACTTCCAGGTTGTGTCAACAGATGACATCAGACACATCGGTGAACCCACATTCGTCTTAGCTGTTTTGAATAGTGCATTCTGGGTAAATCGTGGCATCAAACCTGGCTGTGATTGGTTTGGTACGTTCTGTACCGGTGGGATGAGGAGCAAGCCTCTGCTCAGGCTCGGCTGAATCTATATAATAATATATTATTATTATTAATAATATATATAATATATAATATATAATATATATTATTAATATTATTATTATTAATATTATTAATGATATATATTATTAGCCTTTCGCTCGTAGACAGCTGGGATAGGCTCCAGCAGATCCCCGTGACCCTTCAAGGATGCAACGGGTATAGATAATGGATGGATATATATTATTATTACTACATATAATAATAATAATAATAATAATAATAATCTATATAATAATAATGAGATAAAATAAGAACCATTAAAATCCCAGTATTATCAGTGTTTGGCACAAACATCATAATCTCATAAACTTTACTCAACAATTAAAAAAAAAAAAAAACTGTTTTTATATTTTGAAAAAGTAAAATGTTAGACTCCACAATTGAAAAGCTCTGAAAAGAGCAGAAAAATGAATCTAATCTGTAATACTGTCAGATCTGTCGTTCCTCCGGTGGTTTCTTTTGTTACATTTCTCAGCTCGTCTGAAACTAAGGCAACTGTTATGCTCAAGAATCACCACATCTCATCTGGATCCAGTCAGTAGATAAAATCCCTCAACGGCCGTCAGTTCACAGTGCTTTTTTCTCCCCCCCACGTCTCTATGGCGTCTGCGGTCCGGTCAGGTCTTGGTGTCTAACCTCCTCTCCACAGATTTCAGCAGCAGCTCGGAGTACTGCTCCAGCAGAGCCAGGGCTTTGTCCCCCTCACATCTAACCCCCCGGTTCTGCTCCGGGCCTTCGGGCCGCGAGGCCCGGCGAGGCAGGGAGTCCAGCTCGGTCTTGGCCGTGAGCAGGGCCTCGGACAGGATGTTCCTCATCTCCTGCTGGTCTCCGCTGAGACGCTGGCTGCCCTGTAGTAACTGGGTTTAATAAAGACAGACAGGAAGTCAGGAGCACAGACGAGCAGGGAGTCCGTCGGACTCTTTTTCAACTTATCGGATTATCGCTGAAAGTCTGGGAGAAGGATCGATAACCAACATAATACTGCAGTTTGAATTTACTGAGATTTTGGATGGTTAAAGGTAGGGTAAGTAGTTTTTTTGAATGACATCACATCTGTTGATATCTGCAACAAAACATCAACCAAATCCTCCCTCCAGAGAGCCAAGAGATCCCTTATTGAAAACAATTTCTGTGGATCTATGAGGGGAAATAAAATTAAAAAAGAGGCTTCTCCAGCTGTTGAGCACGGGAGTGGATCTATCATGCTCTGGGCTTGAATTAGAGCAGTGGTTCTCAATTATTTTCTGCTTCGCCCCCCTGGAAGAAGAAAACATTTCACACTGTGACAATCAGAGCGCCACTGCCCCCTACTGGAGTATATGTGCAATTACACTTTAATCCAGTACAGCAAAAAAAAGCATGTTCCCTGGGGTCACATGTGCCCCACTATTAGAAAACGACAGCATTAGAGCGAGTCACACAGATGAATCTGACTCAGTAAGACTGCTGTGCGACGGCCCGTCGGATCACAACACTGTACCTGTCAATCAAACAGAGCATCCAGAGATCTCACAGACCTGGACGTTTGTACAGGAACAATATATTTATATATACAGTCATGGAAAAAAATTTTAGACCACCATTTTTTCTTCACTTTCTTGTTTATTTTAATACCACTAAACGTCATCATGTGAACAGACAGAAAAGAAAACACTGAATGCATAAAAGCAGTGTTTTTGGCAGTACAACACCATAGCTATTGATGTAAAAACTTAAGTGATTTAGGTTATAATCAAGAAAACCATGGAAAATGGTAAGATATCAGCTCTTAAATAAAACTCTTATGAGCAATCTTTGTGGTTATCGTTATGTTTGTCCAAACAAATGTACCTTTAGTTGTACCAGGCATTAAAATGAACAAGAAACTGAAGAAAACAAGGGTGGTCTAATAATTTTTTCCATGACTGTAGATATAGCTACAAAAACCCTTCACAGCTGTCATGCTTCCTGACCTTGACGGCAAACTTTAGCTCCTCCATTTTGAAAGAAACAAAATATTACGTTGCTTTAATTATCGTAGAAATGTCTGATCGTAAACTTGATGGTTTTTAAAAATCAGGTAATCATTTTCTAAGGTTGAGTATTGGCAAGGACCTCACATTACGATATGTATCATGATACTTGGGTCACGATACGATGTCACGATATCCTGCTATATTGCGATATTCTACCCAGTTAATATCAAAATTAAAAGTAAAGATGAAAAATCAAGTTGCTGTAAATGTTCATCAGATGATATTGATCATTCAGAGGACAAATTGAGTCAAAACTATTTGCTTCAAAACAACCTATTTATTGTTTATTATTACAGTGATCCCTCGCCAATTCACACTTTAAGTTCCGCGGTTTTAGTTATTCGTGAATTTTTCAGAAATATATAATATAATAAAAAAATCAAGAGGAAATCACGGAAACATCACAGGATGTTGTGTGCGTTCTCTCACAACGAAGAAATGCTGTGAGCCAGCCTGGTCCCTTTAAAAAAGTGGCCTTATGGGTAATGTAGTGTGTGTGTTGTGGGACGGCAGAATGAAAACGGGGTTAGATGAAAAGTGTAGTGAGCATCAACAGCAGCCCAGCGTGTATAGATTTACATTCTCTGTTAACCGACAGGAGCCCAACAATACTACCTGTGTGATGTTACAAGTTCCTGCAGTGTCAGAATAAAGTTCCCGTTCCATGCAGAGAAAACCAGACTTTTTCTTTTGTTGTTGTTAGCATGTTAGCCGCTAATTACGAGCCAAAAATAGCACAATACCAGCGGTTTGTTTACTACGGTTCAGAGACCAGAGGCTGTGAAGGTAACAGAAAGACCACAGTTGAGCCTTTGTCTTGTTTCGCTGCAGTGCCTCGCTACTTTTTTGCGGTTTTTAAACATATTTTAAACACAATTTTGATTTTCGCGGCAGGCGCCGGTCCCCATTAACTGTGAAAAATAAGGGATCACTGTAGTGCTTTTGCAAATTTAAATTTTAAACAATTTAAATGTGAAAATTAAACAATTTTCCTAAAAAATCGATATTAGGAGCTGAAAAATCAATATTATATTGGGTGGCTGAGAATGGCGATATATTGCCAAATTGATTTTTTTCACACCCCTATTCTTTACTAGTTTCCTTCTCGTTTGTACTCCTGTTTGTTTTTGTCTCATCATGCACACTACGGGCACACACACACACTCACACTCACACACACACACACACACACACTCTCACTGACCGTGTTGTAGAGCAGGATGGTTTTTCTCAGGCTGCTCTGCAGATCAGTGACGACCTCCCTGCACGTCTCCAGGGTGACTGAGGAATCTGCAGCAAGAGGCGGGAAGAAGGACTTTCAGGTAAAACGCAGCATGGAGAAAATCACACGCACACACGCACGCATGCACACCGCCGGTGAGCGAAACAGCACAGCTTAAACCCGAAAGACTGGAGACTGAGAAAGGAAAAGAAAGGACGAGGGAAAGACTAGAGCGCTGCTGGCCGCGGGGCCGAGGAGAGACGACTACGTGAGCCGTGAAAATGAGAAAAACGATTTCACAGCTTAAATCCTCCTGCAGCCGAACGGCCGCGGGAACAAATGAGGAGCAGACGCCACACAACGGCGTTTAGGGGTTCAGGGTTTTTCTAACGGAAATGAAATTCAGTGAGAAGTCCGGCCTCGGAGAGGTGGTTCTCCTCCATGAAACAGACAAATTCATTTCAGACGCTTCTGTTTCCCGAACAGAACCATTAGAGGGCAATCTTTCTCTAAACCAGGGGGGTCAGACTCATTTTCACTGAGGGCCACATCAGCATCATGGTGGCCCCTGAAGGGCCAGATTAACAGCATGAATGTAACAAAATACATTAAACTACACCTTATTATATTGTTATAATAATGGATTCTGTATTTTTTTCCATGTTTTCTGTCAAAATGCCAACGTAGATTAAACTCTTTCATGACTGACACCACCTCGTAACACAAAAGACATACTGTTTTTTTCACCTTGAGATACAAACTTGTATTAGTTTTCCCGTCGTTGATGAAACTGTCTTCCTTAAGCATCAATTTTTCTTTTCTTTGACATGTTGAGGTTAGTTTGTAGAGGTTTTTCTTTAATCCATCAGTTCTGAAAATCATCTTGAGTTCTTGCTCATGGTGATAGACTGTTATTGTTGTGGGTAATGACGAAATGCATTGTGGGAGATGTAGTTTATTGTCAATATGCGCTTTAAAGCGGCGTAAGATTATTTTAAGTCTTAAAATATCAGTTTAAAATTTAAGCCAATAATGCACAGGCTCTCGAGGGCCACATAAAATGACGTGGTGGGCCACATTTGGCCCGCGGGCCTCGTGTTTGACACGTGTGCTCTAAAATAATGGAAAGCTTCCCAAGGAAGCACGAACAGGTGAATGTGCAAATTCCACGAGAGTCGCCCAGTTAGATTTTCATATGAGCGGCGTTTACGTGGGAGCGCAGGGTTGTCGGGACTCACAGAGGGACAGGAGACAAAAAGGGTTCATTCGTGAAGAGGAGGTATTTTTAAGAAGCAGCATGTCGAGAGAAATAAAAGGACTCTGAGGCCAAACCTGGCTGAGGGCTGGATGTGCGTCCTTCCTCAACCACCAGGGGGCGCTCTTTCACTGCAGCCGCTTGACCTCTGGGAAGGAGCGTCAGAAATGTACATCAGTTACAGCGATCACAACATGAAATTAACTAATTAAGATATAAACAACGCTGCATTTTAATCTCCCTGTTACGGTCTTATAACCTGCACCTCTCAGAGATGGAGCTCTTCTTCTGCTTCACTGGCAGGTAACTCGGCAACGCAGAGTCCAGGCTCAGAGACATCTGCCTGGACCGGGCTGGAACACACAACACAGCAGCGCACGTCAAACACACACACAACACAGCAGCGCATGTTAAACACACACACACAACGCCGTGGAGAGGTTTAGTCCCAGAGTCTGGTCGCGGCTTCCTCACCTTGAATCTTCACGGGAGAGCAGGAAGCATCACAGCGGACGTCCGCCGTCGGCGTGGAGGCCCTGGACGTGTCCCCGGACCAGCTGGAGCTCGGCTTCACCTCCAGGCAGAGGCTGCGCCGGGGGCTGAGGGGCTGCTTCGGCAGCGGGATGCGGGAGGGCGGGGCGCTTGGAGCCGGGGTCGGGGAGGGCGGGGCGTTTGGAGCCGGGGTCGGGGGGGGGCTGTCGGACGGAGGGCCTGATAGCAGGGACGACGTCGACGAGACGGAGGACGGGAAGGCGGCGACGGGGGAGGAGGAGAGCAGGGGGGGCTCCGCCTCCAGCTCGTCGGACGACCTCCTGCTCTTGGCGAGGCGGGGGGAGCTGGGCGGGGAGCTGGGCGGGGACTGGAGGTCGTCCCCCAGCGAGGAGGAGCGGCTGCTTTTAGCCATGGAGCTGGCGGTGGGGTTCATGTAGGAGCGCTGGGGCTTCAGTCTGGGGCTCTCCCACGGCAGGGGGGACGGCGGGGACTGGGGGGACCCGGACGAGGGGGAGGAAATGTGAAAGGTTGGTCTGAGAGTGTTGTTGGACAGGAAGAGCTGCTGAGGTCTCTGGGGCGACTCCGTTTGACCACCAGAGGGCGCAGGGGAGTGATGAGCTGGAGAGAAGATGATGAGACGGGTATCAGCGTGAGTCGCTGTGGGAAAACAGCAGTGATGTAACTTCTAACTAATGCAATGACTTAAAAACAACTCTCTAAAAACAACCAGAGTCCAGCGTCATGGTTTCAATTATACGAGGAATAAATGAACGAAACGATGATGCAACATACGCTCCGTGGCCAAGTCCTGTGCAGAGTGGGACTTCTGTAAACGCGCTGCTCTGTCCAACACCGGCGAAGCTCCGGGTTGAGGGTTGGACATCCTCCACAGGTGGGTCCCTGAGCTCTTCTTCAGGGGTCTGCGTCTGGCAGGACAGTCTCTCTCCAGAGTCCTGCTGAGATGCAACAGCGTCAGAGACGCCCTGAAATGCTTCTTTACTCTCTGTGACGCTGCAGAGTTTAATGACTCAAAGCTCAACTTGACACCAAAAGGAAAAAAAAAAAATGACACCGGCGGACTGAAACAGCATCAGAGGAATCATCTGCACACACATAACCACAGTTTCAGTTTATCTCTTCTTTGGCTTATTTTGTTCTCTGACGTTTGGGAGCCGATGTTACATTGAAGCCATCCTGTGTTGCAATTAGGGATGCACATGGTTAACCGTTTACCGTTAACCGATAACAGTAACTCTAACCGATTAATACTAACGATCAATTTTGTTTTTAAGCTACGTAATTCAATCAACTCATGGGGGCGTGTCGACAGGTGCAACAGGCCTCTGATTGGTCAATTCTACATCCGCGTAGAAAAGAGCGCGGAAGTACCCACATCTGTACGATTCTGGTTCTCCACACTACAAAGACAGCACATATTCTAGTAATTCATGGAGGGAGATAGCGATGAATGTGGGTCTGGATACGGCCGAGACGGTGAGGAAGTGGAAAGTTTAGTAAGTTTAGCTAGTTCGTGATTGTCGCTCTTGCGTTGTGGCGTGGAATAACATAGCGGAGACCGCGCTAGTATAAATCAAAAGTGACGGCGGCATCTCTGTGACAAGCTGATGGCGACACATTGACACGCGAGTATACACGGGGAAGTGTCCGCATGCGTCCACGACAACGTGTGCAACATCGCGGCAGCCAATTCTCCCGGACTTATCGGTTAACGGTTATTAATCGTTAAAGGGCGTCGGTTAACGGTCACAAAAAAATCCGAAATGTGCATCTCTAACCCTAGTTGCAATACCACCTCTGAACACATGGGGGCACACAGATCAAAAGAGCCACTGACAACACAGTGATCCCTTGCCAATTCGCGCTTAAAGTTCCGCGGTATTAGATATTTGCGGATTTTTCAGAAATGTTTAATATAATAAAAAAATCAAGAAAAAATCGCGGAAACATCACAGGATGTTGTGTGCGTTCTCTCACAGTGAAGAAATGCTGTGAGCCAGCCTGGCCCCTTTAAGAAGGTGGCCTTATGGGTAATGTAGTGTGTGTGTTGTGGGACGGCAGAATGAAAACGGGGTTAGATGAAAAGTGTAGTGAGCATCAACAGCAGCCCAGCGTGTATAGATTTACATTCTCTGTTAACCGACAGGAGCCCAACAATACAACCTGTGTGATGTTACAAGTTTTGTTGTTGTTAGCGTGTTAGCCGCTAATTACTAGCCAAAAATAGCACAATACCAGCAGTTTGTTTACTACGGTTCAGAGACCAGAGGCTGTGAAGGTAACAGAAAGACCACAGTTGAGCCTTTGTCTTGTTTTGCTACTTTTTTGCGGTTTTTAAACATATTTTAAACACATTATTTAGGCTCGGGGGGCTCCGGCTTCTGTTGGCAGATTTTGATTTTTGCTGGGGGGCGCCGGTCCCCATTAACCGTGAAAAATAACGGATCACTGTACCGGGCACATCCAGTAATGCCACTTTGCCCCCCCGACACACACACACACCCGTGTGGTCAGCAGTGGTATTGCAACGCAGAGTGCCTTTAATGCATGTGTTTGAATTGGGATTCGGATGGGAAACACAATTTCCTCTGGCTTTTGTTTACCAGCATCAATTATTAAGGAGCATCCCTGTATTCAGAGACGCTCTGGCGGTAAGTCAACATGACGAAGCCTCTTTTGTCCCGCGCCCGTGTCGGGGAACTGCTTTATTTCCGCACAAACAAATGAATGTTTTATGATCTCCTGTGGCTCTTTTGTAATTTCGGCAGCGCTCCTCTGACGGTAAATCTCATCCGGTCACGGTCTTGCGTTCTGCTCTCACCAGTCAGCTGCGCCGGCGGCCGCGGGGATCCCGTCCTCCGTCATCACGGCCTCGCCGTCTTCCATCAGGGGCCGTACTTTTGACACCGGGGGCCTGGCGGAGGAGCCGCCGTGCTCTTTTCCAGTCGCTTTGGCAAACGGAGGCGCCGCTCTGGACAGGCAGGAATAAAAAACATACATCAGGATATTACTATTGCTTCATTTAACTCTCACAAAGGAAGCTCAGACAACATCAACTATTTTTCAGCTTAATATGTCCCTACACTGTAAAAAAAAAAAACAAAAAGAAACACTTCCACTTCCATCTCCTGACAGGTGTTAAACTGATGAGAAAGCGACGTGGATGGTTTAGCAGAAAATCACGTCCGTGCGGGTTTCACCATCACGGCGCTCTCAGGTGGTCGGTCGTACCTGTTACTGTGTCCTCTGGCCAGGAAGCGTGAAGACATGCTGAGCCTGGGGACGCTGCTCCGCTCAGCTGCAGGTGGACATCAGCAGAGACACGAGGGGGAAAATGGAGACGGAATCAGAAAGTGAAAGTGAAAGAGAGACCCAGTGGTGAGCAAAATAAAAAATAAATAAAAAAATAAAGGTCATAATATCTCCCCTTTAAAGTCACAGTATGTAATAATTCGGGGTCAGATGAGGGCAGCGTATCCGGACAACATTCATGAGTGACACCAGTAGCTTGACGTGAGCCCATTTCTTGCTCTCTTATTGGCTGTAGCTCAAACGGGAACTCCCCCGATGGCTCCAGACATTTGGCGAGCGTCCGTCATCAACCAGAGATGGCTTGGCAAAGAGTCGGCGAGCGCCTTTTAGTTTGCTAACAGCCCTGAGAGCTGACACGGTCGATCCAGCTGGTAGTCTCAGCGTGACTGACATGCGAGCAGATCAAACCCTCCGCCTTCCTCTTGTTCATTTCAATCCGTGAAGGGAAACTCGGCGAGTCGAGGGTTTATGAAACAGTGGCGCCACGACGCTTAACGAGTCGAACGCCGGCACATCCTCAACGGGACGTTCGGCGTCGACGCAGCTATGGACTCTTTGATTGTTGTGTTTAAAACCGCTCTATGCAGCAACGCCACTTCTGACCACACAGAGGCGCAGAGAGCTGCTGTGTGGACAAACGACACTGTAGGAGAGGTCCGAAAACCCGAGGTTCTGATCAGACCCGAATCGGGTCTCGGGTCCATTCAAAAGACGTGACTCCGGGTTCGGGTCGGAATCGGTACAATTAGTCTCGGGTCCGGACCGTGCTCTCCGACAGGCTGGGTCGGCGTTTTCTCGAGAGAGGTTAAGATATGGGCGGTGGCAGCCAATGTCAGGACTCGGGGCAGTTTAATTAATTATTCATTAACGTGGCGTGTTTGTCATGAAACAATCATGTTTCCGTAGCGTGTTATTAGCGTGTTATTAGCGGTTTGCCCGGCAGCTGTAAAGCACAACGGATCACCAACATGACAACTCTGGATGAGAGAATATGTTCACGACATGTCCTGACCGGTGTAGGCTATTAGCGTTAGCAGTTGCTACCAATAGCATCTGTATCCACAAAGAAAATAAGGACGTGGATTTATTGTTGTTTACATCACGTAGCCTATGTAGCAACTGAACCGGGTAGAAGAAGACAACTATAGGGAAGAAAATTAAGTTTTATTCAACGCTAGACAACTTTTAAAAAAATTGGTTCGGTTCGTGGTCGGAAACTAAAGACTTGGGTCGGTTCTGAGTCCAAATATTGCGGGTCCATTTGAGTTCGGACTCCCGAACTTATGATAATAGCTTGGGTCCATTCGGGTTCGGGTCCATGAAAGTGGACTCGTGAAGACCTCTACACTGTAGCCACGAGTAAAGATGGTACGGCCTGTAGAACCACTTGTCCCCACTAGAGGCGCACTTTGTTAAAACGTGAACACGCTAGCCCCACGTGACTTTAACTTGGCGTCAAAACGTTTTGTTTTTTTAATGATATACTTCCATTCATTGGCTGATTTCCAAATATTACAAAGTGCAGCTTTACAGAAACTGTAGTATATTCTGAAAAATTAAGCTCCGCCCCCCTCGCCCCAGGCTGGCTTTAAAATTTTAATCTCCAGCCAGAAACCAAGAGCTGGAAGCAGTCTGGCTCCTGGAGCGAAAGCACGTTTCTCTACATCTGAGCGTCCGTCCGGTCCTACCAGAGCTGCAGCCGTCCGCCAGCGTCTCGAAGTTCTGCTTTAGGAAGTCCCTCCGACTGTGGTCGCCGGCGTCATTCACCGTCCTCAGGGCCTCGTCCATGCTCGTCACCACCGCCGCTTTCCTCTCCGCCTCCTTCCCTTCGTTCTCCTCATCAGAGCTGCTGCGACTCAGAGATTCTGCATCTGCAGGACCGGGCGGCGGGAAAGCAAGCAACACCGGAGCTCATGTGGCGCATTTATACATAACTTTAGCTTCTTTAGCTTCATACTGTCCCGACCGCTCATCTATTCCCCGTCCACAGGGGACCTTACCGTCCAGGATGCGGTCTGGGCTGGACTCCCTGCTGTCGTAGCCCAGCGAGCAGGCGCTGTCCGGGCTGCGGCTGTCCTGGCTCTCCAGGCGGACCCGTGGACCCTGCGAGCCGCACTGCTGCTCTTTGATCGTATAGTCACTGGTGGAGGAAAATAGGGACGCGTGAGGGCTTTTTCCTTTTCCAGAAAAAAGAAAACCCGCTCAAATGTATGATAATTATCGTATTGTACGATAATTTAGCCTTTTGTATGATGTACAATCAATAATTCTAAAAAAAAACTAAAATGTATGATAATTATCATATTGTACGATAATTTAGCCTTTTGTACGATGTACGATCAATAATTGTAAAAAAAATCCAAATGTACAATAATTATCGTATTTGTACAATAATTTAGCCTTTTGTACGATGTACGATCAATAATTGTAAAAAAAACAAAAACAAATGTATGATGATTATCGTATTTGTACGATAATTTAGCCTTTTGTATGATGTACGATCAATAATTGTAAAAAAAAAAAAAAACAAAAACAAATGTATGATGATTATCGTATTTGTACGATAATTTAGCCTTTTGTATGATGTATGATCAATAATTGTAAAAAAAAAACAAATGTACGATAATTATCGTATTTGTACGATAATTTAGCCTTTTGTACGATGTACGATCAATAATTGTAAAAAAAAAAACAAATGTATGATGATTATCGTATTTGTACGATAACTTAGCCTTTTGTATGATGTATGATCAATAATTGTAAAAAAAAAACAAATGTACGATAATTATCGTATTTGTACGATAATTTAGCCTTTTGTACGATGTACGATCAATAATTGTAAAAAAAAAAACCAAATGTATGATGATTATCGTATTTGTACGATAATTTAGCCTTTTGTATGATGTATGATCAATAATTGTAAAAAAAAAAAACAAATGTACGATAATTATCGTATTGTACGATAATTTAGCCTTTTGTACAATGTACGATCAATAATTGTAAAAAAAAAAACAAATGTACGATAATTATGGTATTTGTACGATAATTTAGCCTTTTGTACGATGTACGATCAATAATTGTAAAAAAAAACAAAAAAAAACAAATGTACGATGATTATCATATTTGTATGATAATTTAGCCTTTTGTAGAGCACAATAGAGCACTCTCCTCAGTGGAGACTCACCCGTCGAGCACGTCTTGATCATTTTCCTCAGGGAAGAGCACAGCTCCGTCTGTCCCCCTGATGCACTTGGACGTGGTTGAGGACAGCCAGGCCCTCCTGGGTTTGTCCTCCACCTGCTGCTGCTGCAGAAAACAAGCGTGAGTGACTTTGAGGTGAAATTATAAACCCAGGGAACCATATACAGAGATCAGCCTCGTCTTCGTCCTTCTTAGGCGTCTGAATGTCCTCACCAAGGGCTCCTGGAGGCTGGACGTGCTCCGTCTGTCTCTGTCGTACGAGGGGAAGCTGGGGCTCTTCTTCTGACCGAAGGTGTCCAGTTGCCGCAGGTCCAGCATGGACTTCACCATCAGTTCCAGAGAGCCGATGCGACGGGACCAACGCCTCCGCGGGCGCTTCGCGGGGTCGGGGACGGCCTGGCCGATGGCTCCGTGCTGGAGGGGAGGCGCAAAAAATATTAGCGCTGCCGTCTTTGTTGACTGTAAAACTACGGAGCGTTGAGTTTAAAGTCTTCTATAGAGAAGACGTGGTCCTACCGTCCTCAGGTCCCAGTCCTGTCCTTCATCTGAGCCTCCTGTTGGAATATAGAGCACAATAAAGCTGTGATAGCCCTTTGAGTCTATTACTAGACGGTTTCAGAGTCTTTGGCCTTTTCCAGTGAAGCCTGAATCGGTATAGTGATGACTTTATGTTGTATTGTCCGGTGGTTAATAATTAGACGGTACCTGAGTCTTCCTCTCCATGACTGCTGCCAGATGACGTGCTGCTCGTGTCGTCGCCGGGGTCGTTGGCGTCTTCGTTCTCCGCCCTGTCCTCCTCCTCCTCTTCTTCCTCTTCGTGCTCGCGGTCGCTGTCAGAGGAAAGGCCGGCCAGAGTCGGGGCGCTGTACACCTCCCGCCTGGCCGGCCAGCCCAGATGTTGAGTATTCTGCCAGCATGTCACGCGTAAATGAAATGTAAAACGTGCCGTCACCTGAGAGCGGAGGTCTCGTACGGCGGCGAGCCCGGGCTTCGCTGGAGCTGGCGCAGCCTCCCTCTCATGGCGATTGTCAGCTCCGGGGCAAGACGCCATACAAAGATACAACTGGGAGATAAAAGCAGACGGACATTAAATATTCAAGATTCCTCTCCAGTGCGGCTACTGAGGGAACCATCTGCAAACACTTTTAATGCAGAGACTGAAGATTATTTCCGCTTGAGTGCTGCTCTGTTTTTTTTATTCTTTCTGTCGCTGCTGGAATCAATCACATTTGAAGATCTTATTTTTTTAAAAATCGCTGCCCTTCTCTGATGTCTAAATGAGCCGCCTCTCACCTGTCTCCTGACACCGTAATCAAATGCCTGCAGTCGTTGGTGAACTTCATCCCAGTGACGACTTCTGCAAAGCGAAACGCATACTTGTTAGTGACTGAACATCACGCCGCCTTCACCAGTGTTGCCAGATGTACGATAACTATCGTATTTGTACGATAATTTAGCCTTTTGTTTGATGTACGATCAATAATAAAAAAAAAAACAAATGTACGATAATTATCGTATTTGTACGATAATTTAGCCTTTTGTACGATGTACGATCAATAATAGTAAAAAAAAAACAATGTACAATAATTATCATATTTGTACGATAATTTAGCCTTTTGTACAATCAATAATTGTAAAAAAAAAAAAAACAAATGTACGATGATTATCGTATTTGTACGATAATTTAGCATTTTGTTCGATGTACGATCAATAATTGTAAAAAAAAACAAATGTACGATGATTATCGTATTTGTACAATAATTTAGCCTTTTGTTCGATGTACAATCAATAATTGTAAAAAAAAAAACAAATGTACGACGATTATCGTATTTGTACGATAATTTAGCCTTTTCTACGATGTACGATCAATAATTGTAAAAAAAAAAAACAAATGTCCGATAATTTTGACCTTTCCATGAAACACCTGTTTAGCCGTTTCACATTAAAAGCTTTTAAGCATCAAAATGACGGTGTGTCACTCTGCGCGTGGGTGGCGATAGTGTACCAAAACCTACTGTAATGCTAATGCGAAGAAAGCTCTGACAACTCCTATCAGGCCAAACACAGGCAAAGCACATGCAATCCTACCTGCGTCATTGTTGGATTTAATGTACGATAGTTTGGGCTAAAATACGATAATTTTGGGTTCTGTATAATAATTTCATTTTCAACATTTGGCAACACTGGCCTTCACCCAACTCGGCGCGTGAAACTTGACGCGAGGCGACGGGGCTGGTTGTTTTACCGGAGTGTCCGAACATGGTGGCGACACACTCCCCCGTGTAGAAGTCGAAGATGCTGATGTTTTTATCGGAGCAGCTGGTGGCCACGTACTGACCCGAAGGGTCAATCTGAACCTGTTGGAATAAACACTTTATGTACAGGACTGTACAAACGCAGAGAAGAAAAGGTCCGTGGAGTGGACAGAGGACAGAAACGTCACCCTGAGCAGAATGCCGTCTTCGCTCAGCGATCCTTTGTAGAGCTTTTTCTGTTTGCCGCTGCTGATGTTGAAAATCCTGCATGCAGAAGAGGAATATAACTCAGAGACCGCCTCCCCTGCAGGGACAAGTGCTCAAGTACCTGCGGACTCACCTGATGCAGCGGTCCTGGCAGCCAACAGCTGCGTACTTGCAGGTGGCGTCCACACCCATGTCGTACAGCGTGGTCTTCCTCGCCATGTGGTGAGAGCGCCGGAACTCTGTCCCTCTGTCGGTCTGCAAAACAGAAGGGGGCGCCGTGAGGTCTGCGCCGAGACGGGAAACTGTCGGCTTCCGGGTCGAGTCCCGCCTGGAAGACGGTTTTTGTTGCAGTTCCTCAACCCACCACTAGGTGCTCCCTCCACAACAGAGCAAATCCCCACCGACTTTGCAGCAGAAATAAACAGACATATATACGTTGTATCACATTAGGTAAAATTACATAACGCAACAACATTTGATTGGCGGCTGGCATAGCCAATGAATGGCTGTTTACATTTCAGCTACTTCTGCAGATGTCCGCCTGTAGCTCCGCCACCGCGGCTCGACTGAAGGATCCAGGAGCTGCAACGGATCGATTCAGGACCCTTTTACCCTCACAGTCCCACCATCTCACGGTTCGCTGACGGCGGTCGGCGTATACTAGACGGCCTGAGATGGGCGGGGCCCAGCAGAGTCCCGCTAGCGCTCCTTTCAGCCATGGCAGCACTCGTTTCAGTTCTCGATGCCATTTCAGTAGCTAAGATGTTCAGACTAGAGCTGTCAAAATTAACGCGTTAATAACACGTTAATAACGTGTTAACGCAAATTCTGTTTAACGCCACAATTTTTTTAACGCGAGATTAACACACACACGTTTCTGTAAATATGACCCTCGGCCAATACGTGTATTTACAGTCAACGAGTGGGACAGACATGACATATGAACCGAAAGTTTAGCTTTAAGGTGCTGCCAAATGGGTCTGTTGACAAGAAAAAGGTTATTTGTATCTACTGTCGCGGTGAATTGAGTTACCACCGCAGGACGCGGTAAAATTAGCTTCACGTTGGACATTCACTTGTTTTTTTTTCTCTTTAAACTTTAATAGCGTCATGAAAACGGCACCGATTTCATCCAGGTTGGTATCATTTTGTAGATATAAGTATACCAGACATTTCACAAGTGTCATCAACCCTCCAAGCTCAGTGGGCGTGGCTAAAACTCACAGGAACAGCGCTGAATGTCCTTTTGAGGACCTCCCTGCTGCCGTGGAGTTTAGGGACCGTCAGCAAATTACTGCCGTCAAGCAGCAGCTCCGACAAAATACACTAAGAAGCTGATGAATTTAACTCCCAAAAAGTACGGCAGCATTGGTGGACTTCCGGTTTTCAAACTAAAGGCTTAAAAATAATAATAAAGCAGATCCCTGTGACCCTGTATAGGACAAAATTGGTATAGATGATGGATGGATAAACAACCTGTCACATCGACTTTACAAACGACAGCTGGACGTTGTTGGGACGGATTCAGTGAACAAATGCTGATGAGAAATTTCACTAACGAGACCGGCTGTTTAGTGAGCTCTCCAAAAACCGGGCCTCACGGAGGAGCGAATTATGTCTGAAGTTTCTAAAAGAGAGTCATGACGTGTTCGTTACGCTGATCTAAAGCAGCTCCAGAGGAAAGGAGCAAAGCAGATTTGACATTTGAGCCACGGAGTGGGTCGTTCAGCGCCGCACAGCCGGTCCTCGACCGGAGGAAACAATAAAGCTTTTACGTTGAGATCAGTGAAGTGGCAGAACGCTGATCCAAGATTAGAAAAGAGACTTATTTCTGGGGCCCCAGGTGTTTTCTGCTTGTATTAGATCACAGCTCCTGAGAAAAATCATTTTTCTCTTTCTCTCTTTCATTTGCTGAAGCACAGTAAAGCAGACTAGTTAATTAAAAAGGCAGAAACTGTTAGAAAATGTGTCATCTGTTTTATAGAATCACATCTGCATTCAGTCAACAATAATCACTGTTAATCCATGTTTAAATACGAAACAAACAATCACAGTCACTGGGAAAATCTTTTTAGTTTGTGCATCTGTCTTTTTTCTGACAAGTTTAATGAAGATAATAAACGACGGAGCAGCGTCCAGATGTTACCTTGTGGGCTGTGTGGAAGTAGATGCTCTTGTCTGCCCCACAGCTGATCATCCTCACCTTGTTGTCATTGGCTAAAGAACCAAAAAAAAGACAATCACCAATTTAGTCAGATTTCTGTCTGCAGGATCTTCTGCTGGATTGAATCAAAAGTATTCTAACTCGTGTTTGATGATCTACAATCGATCGTAGAATTATCACAGTTATTCTGTGAAACTGAAAAATCAAATAATCCAAGTGGGTCTTTGAAGGAAGCAAACACAGATAAGTTTTTCACAATGCTATTATTAATGGAGCAAAAAAAGAGTAAAAAAATAAAAGAAAACATGTGGGCAATACCAAGTACCTCCTGTTTCAGTGGCTTGTTGATCCACCTTCAGCAGCAGAAACCTGCAGTAGTTGTTTCCTACATGACCTCATCCGACTCATCTTAACAGAGTCCCCGTGCAGCATTTCAAACAGGTTGAGGCCTGAAATTCACGTCAGCAACAGCTCGTCTGAAGGTCCCCGTGTGCTGCACGACTTCGGGCTGTTGCTAGCGAAAGATCACCGTCGTGAAAAAACGGTGGGTCCACTGTCAGAATCTTGAAGTGACGTGTTAGTTAATGCGACCCGGCGCCACTCCAGAAAAAAAATAACAACCCAAGGTGGCCTAGGGGTGCATGATAATTATCGGCCCGATAAGTATTGGGCCGATAATTATCGGGCTGATAACCAAAAATTATGACGCAATTCCGATAAGTGTAATATCATGACGAATAGCCCTGATAACCTACATTTTTGTCAACACGGCAGTGCCTCGCTTCCTCTAAGCCTTAAATGACTGGCAGCGAATGTTCTGTTCAAGTGACGTCGGCATAATCAGAAAAACTATTTCTCAGTAAGTAGTTGGTAGTTGCTGACTTGAATTGATATTTGCAGTATTCTCCCTCATGTTACACATAAAAATAGAAGAAATACAAAAGGCAGAAAAGACAGCGATCTTGTGGAACTTCTTTAAAGTTTCCGAAGAAGATAGTTCGCTGGTTATTTGTGACAAATGCTCCAAGCGAATTCCACGACGAGGGAAAAATAGCACAAGCTTAAAACATCAAACCCGATCAGCCATGTGAAACATAACCATTGCTTTTGACAGTTTTGAAATTGTGCTTACATGTGCTAACATGAGCTAATGCTAACGTGAGCAAGTCAGCAGCAAAGAATTCACCAGGACTTAAACACATCGGTGAGACTTTTGAAAAATCCAAGAAATTGCCCAAATATGACTCACGGGCAAAGGTGAAATGGGTAGAAAGTAGAAATGTTTAAATCTAACTTGCGTCAGTGCATTAATTTTCTATGTATATTTATTTTTTTGTAAACTTCTGGAATGCACTATTTCAGTTAGTAATTCTGATGCATGTATTTCCATCAGTTCAAGGAGCCTTTATTTTTTCTATCAGTCAGTAATGAACCTTATTTAAGTTGATGTGAGATATCAAATAGGTTTGTTTGATAGCTTTATGAAAATGTTTGAGAGGCTTAACAATAGTTTTTCATTGGAGAAAAAATTAATATCTGTTTATTTAAAGAGTCAAAACTGTTTTTGGTTTTGTTCATAGTATTGATGTAATGATGTCAGGTCTATAAGTGTGTTATTGGTATCGGCCTTTAGGAGCTGAAAATTATCGGTTAACGGTATCGGTTTTAAAAATACGTTATCGTGCTTCCCTTAGGTGGCCTCTTCTCCCCAACCATGACGGGGAACACATTCTCTTCGTTCGCCACTTTATTTATTTTAAAGCATTTCCAGCGCACGCAAACAGCTACAACAGAGCAGTTTATTTTCACGCGTCGTTTGTTTACTGTCAGTTCATATCGATAACCACTTCCTCAACCATCCGCATCTCCGCATCAACCGTCGCCTATGATTCAACGGGGCTCATTGTTGCAGTAATGTTGTGCTACTGCAGAAATCGTGCAGTGTAGAGGTGCCCCAAGACCATTGCTGATGTCTTTTACAAGACCCAAGACCATTGCTGATGTTGGCATTGTGTTATCACACACACCTGGGGGCTCCACACCAGCAAACCACCAAAGATCAGCATGCTTCCTGATTATCAGTTCATCAAGAGCTGATGATTGGCTGCAACTTACCATCTAAAACCCTTCAGCTGCAGTAAGGGGGTACTTAGTGTTGCCCACGTGATTTCATTCTACTGGGCTTCATTTATTGTTAAATAAGTAACAGTACAGTGAAAGTAGTATGTTATAGAACTGAAGAGTAGCCCTAAGGAGTGTCTGAAGATGCTCACCAGCAAACCGGACGGCTGTTATGGAGGAAGAGTGCTCATCGAGTGTCTGCACCAGACTGTAGTCGTCATCTGCATCCAGGACGTGGATCAGACGGTCCCGGCTCGCCGTGGCCAGCAGCCTCAGACCTGGCGGCAGTGATGTCACGTGAACCCGCAGCCAAGGCACGTATGTTCTCAAAGCACGCTATAATTAGAGCGGCTACCATATGCTGACCTGTTTCTGGCTTACTGTACTCCAGGCAGAGGATCTCGGCATCGTGGGCTTCCACTTTCAGAACCTCCTCCATGCTGCCGAGGTCGTGAACCCTGCACGGGATCAATCACATTTTCAGGAAGGGAGCCTCTCAGGGCAGCCGCCCGGCTCCGTTTCAGTCCGCCGGCTTTACCTCAGCATCCCGTTACGATCCCCAGACGCCAGGTGCTTGCCGTCTGGACTGACGCAGATGGTCCTGATGCCCGCCCTGGTTTCTGCCGTCTGCGCGTCCCCCGATTTGTCTGCACTCACGTTCGCGGCACATTCTGGGTCCAACAGGGCGCAGGTGTTTCCGTCTACGTAGACGATATCCAGGAGATCCTGCGGAGGGTAGAAATGTAGTCCGTCACGAGAAGGATTCGTACCTGGCACGTTAACATTTTTGTTTCGAAGCCACACCCACCTTGCTGAGGATGTTCAGAGGGCGAGAGTTGGTTTGGGTCCAGTCCTCCGTCCGCCACAGTCTGATGGTGTTGTCAGCCGAACAGGTGAGGAAGGTACCTGGTGACAGACCGGCAGCCGTTTCACCGGGAACATCTGGAAACATCTGTGGAGGGACAACAGGTTTATATAATTAATCTGGGATGGAAATCAGACTGTGACATCACAGATCCAGATAAGAGCAAAATAATCCATATTAAATCTATATTTAATATGGATAATATGGAATCTATATTATATTGGGCGGCCGAAAATTGCGATATATTGCCAAATCGAGATTTTCGGCCGTCCAATATAATATAGATTTTTCAGCTCCTAATATCGATTTTTTCGGAAAATTTTATTCAATTTATTTTATTTTATTTATTTATTAAATGTGCAAAAACACTAATAATAGACAATAAATAGGTTGTTTTGAAGCAAATAGTTTTGACTCAATTTGTCCTGTGAATGATCAATATCATCTGATGAATCCCTCGCTAATTCGCGCTTTAAGTTCCGCGGTTTTAGTTATTCGCTGATTTTTTTTTCAGAAATATATAATATTTAAAAAAAAATCAAGAAAGAATTGCAGAAACATCACAGGATGTTGTGCACGTTCTCTCGCAGCAAAGAAATGCTGTGAAAAAGCCTGACCTCTTTAAGAAGGTGTCCTTATGGGTAATGGTGTGGCCTTATGGGTAATGTAGTGTGTGTGTCGTGGGACGGCAAAATGAAAACGAGGTTAGTTTAACCACGAAAAATAAGGTATCACTGTATACAGCAACTTGATTTTTCATTTCTACTTTTAATTTTGATATTAACTGGGTAGAATATCGCAATATATTGTGATATCGTGATAATATTGTATCGTGACCCAAGTATCATGATACATATCGTATTGCGAGGTCCTTGCTAATACTCACCCCTATTCCTGAGACAAGTAAAAGGTGTTGGGGAAAAAAAAAAAAAAGCATAAAACATAATGCCCCCCCCCCCCCCCCCCCCCCCCCCCCCCCAAAAAAAAAACAAAAAACTAAGACTCTTAAAGTGCTCACAAGTTGCGTCAGCTGCCAAAGTACCGACCTTTTCCTCCTGCTTTCGTTTTATTGTTTTGAAAATTTCTAAAAGGTGAAAAATTAAATCAGGTTTTATTTATATTACTCTAAAAGTCCTTTATTTTATCTTTTTGCTTCGGTTAACCAGTGAGAGATCATAACATTCATGGTAACTGCTTCCAAAGCGGCCCAGTTTTTAAATCGGTCTGGGACTAACAAACCTCAGAGCTCCATGGATCGCTAATCTAATCATTCGATCGGCTGTGCCGCTGCTCGAGTCTTTACCGAACCGGTGGTTTATTTAAAGAGCACAGCATGCGCCACGGCTCTTAACGGAGGTGTTGCGCAATCACAAGCGTTTTACCTCCAGGTCCCAGACGCAGGCGGCGTGGAAGAGGGCGGAGTTCACCTTCCCCACCCTGTGGACGTCTCTTCACGTCCCAGACGTACAGACTGTGGTCGTTGTACACGCAGCTGAGCCAGCGGCTGATGGGGTCGTAGGTCACGGCGATGGCGTCCGGGTAGCGGGCGTCCGCCCTGCTGCTGAACAGGTGGCTGTGGGGAGAAAAGGTCCGGGCGTCATTTTAAACGTCTCGTCTTGTGGATACCAACCGGAAACTCTGGTCCCGAGCTGTTCAGCACCTGGCCTCTGTGACGGCGGCGACGGCGGAGCCGAGGGGGTGTGGCCGCGGCAGCGTGCAGACGAAGCGCAGGTCGGCGGGGCTGAAGGCTCGAACCGTTCCGTCCGCGCAGCCGCAGAAGATGGTGTCTTCGGACAGAGACAGGGACTGGGCCAGGCCCGTCTGCAACATGGGACGGGACACAACAGGGACATCAGTTCGGTTCATATGATGTAAAAATGTGGTAAACTGTGATCTGCATGTTAACAGAATTCAGGTTAAAGCCTCTCTGGAGTACTTCCAGAACCACGCTGTACTTTAACGTGATGCTAATTCTTCTCTGATCCTCTGACAGACGGCGAACGCAGGACCAGCACACCTTCATGTTCACCAGCTGGTTAAACATCACAGATGGATGCTCTTCTAAAGTATCACACGCTGAACAGCCCTCTACTAGGGCTGTAGCGATACACTAATCTCCCGATACGATACGATACACGATATTCGGCTCACGATACAATATATATAATATATATATATAATATATATATGTTTTATGCTTTTTTCCCCCCAACACCTTCTACTTGACTCAGGAATAGGGGTGAGTATTGGCAAGGACCTCGCAATACGATATGTATCATGATACTTGGGTCACGATACGATATTATCACGATATATTGCGATGTGTCTACCCAGTTAACATCAAAATTAAAAGTGGAGACGAAAAATGAAGTTGCTGTATACAGTGATTCCTTATTTTTCATGGTTAATGTGGGACCGGCGCCCCGCCCACAAAGATCAAAATCCACAAACAGGAGTCGGAGCCCCCCGAGCTTAAACAATGTGTTTAAAATATGTTTAAAAACCATAAAAAAGTAGCGAGGCACTGCAGCGAAACAAGACAAAGGCTCAACTGTGGTCTTTCTGTTACCTTCACAGCCTCTGGTCTCTGAACCGTAGTAAACAAACTGCTGGTATTGTGCTATTTTTGGCTCGTAATTAGCGGCTAACACGCTAACAACAAAAGAAAAAGTCCAGTTTTCTCTGCATGGAACAAAGAACTTTATTCTGGCACTGCAGGAACTTGTAACATCACACAGGTTGTATTGTTGGGCTCCTGTCGGTTAACAGAGAATCTAAATCTATACACGCTGGGCTGCTGTTGATGATCACTACACTTTTCATCTAACCCCGTTTTCGTTCTGCCGTCCCATGACACACACACTACATTACCCATAAGGCCACACCATTACCCATAAGGCCACCTTCTTCAAGGGGCCAGGCTGACTCACAACATTTCTTCACTGTGAGAGAACGCACACAACATCCTGTGATGTTTCCATGATTTTTTCTTGATTTTTTTAAATTATATTATATATTTCTGAAAAATCTGCGATTAACTAAAACCGTAGGACTTAAAGTGCGAATTGGCAAGGGATCACTGTATTCATCTTACAATACATTTACATGATTTTCTGAAAGACTTTAAAGGGACAAAGTGATTTTGGTGACATCTTGTGAGTGTTCCAATGACTTTGTTTGAATTAATTGAACTGAAAGCATCAATTACACATTATATGGCTGACAGGCAGCTTGCAAATGCGGGACAAAATGAATAAAAGATTTGTTGAGAAAAATAGTTTCATTTATTTAAACAGTGCAAATTGTTATTTGCAAGCTTTTAAAAGGTGGGACACGGAGGTTTTGAGAGAAGCTTAGAATATCGATACTCTCTGGGGAAATAAAATATCGATATATATCGCAGAATCGATAAAATTGCTCAGCTCTAGGCAGAACCGTCAGCTCAAATAGGTCACATTTACGGTGATACTCGTGGCCCTCCCGCCATCTGATCGTCGTAAAAAATCCGATCCGAGCGCATGTCCTGTCACTCACCCGTAGATCCACCCACTTGTCCAGCATCCTCTTCCTGTTGAACTCGCACAGCAGGCCGGAGGAGGTTATGCAGAAGGTGGAGTCGGATTTGGGGCCCCGCCCACAGGCGACGTCGCAGAAGAAGTTGTTCCTGAGCTCTCCGAGCAGCCCGGACCGGCCCAGCAGAGGCACGGGGGTGCTGGTCTGCAACCAGAGAGGGTGTTTGGTGGTGAGATGTGCGTCGTTGAAAATGAGCCAAGTCATAAGTGACAATAAGAAGAAAATGCACTCTAATAATTCACTCAGCTAAGTCACCTAGGAAACATATTTGGCATTAAAAGGATTCTCCTGGTTTACATGCATTTGACAAACTTCATCCACACACACCAGCAACAACATCCTGGACTACCTTGTTGGCCTTGCAGTGGTCCAGATACCAGAACTTGACGTGTCTGTTCCCGACTGTTACAAAGTAGGAACTGTCCTCAGAGAAGGAGACGCCCGTCACCTTGCTGGACACCTTGTTAGCAGCCACGACCACGTCCTTCTGCAAGACAGGGACGCAAAGACGGTCAAACGTTCGACATCTCCGCAGGCAACTCTCGACCAGATTAAAGCAGCACGAAGGAGCTTTGTTTCTTTTTCGTGTTTCAATATCAGTTTGAGTCTCATTTGAATTAATATTTGATGCTGAATATTGGCAAAAAGCAGCTAAAGCAACTTCAGATGGCCATCCCAGAAATTGCACCTTGCTTTGCAGCACTACGTCAAAAATAAATGTGTCAAAGTAATCAAAGCCTCTGATCCATCACCATTAATTTCCTGTAAAAAAAAAGAAAACACTAAATTGTGTCACGTGGCTAGCGGAGCCAGCTGCAAATGAGACAAACCTTCCACGCCCAGACGTTCACCATCATGTCATGCTGGTTTCCCACACTGACGATGTATTTGCTGTTGGGAGAAAAGGCCACGCAGGAGATGCCATATTTGTGCTTCTGGAGCTCCGCCACCTGCCGGCGCTCCGCTACGTCCCACAGCCTCACCGCTGGTAGGTGGCCGCTCTGATGAGGAGAAACGAGAGAAGAAGAGTTAAACAGGACGAACTGAGAGGCTGCAGTTGACTCCCATTAACACACATGTGCTTTCTTTCACGCACATACAGGATACAGTCAGTACAGAGGCGTCTGGACATGGACGGGTTTTTTATGATTAAGCATTTATGCGCCACAACAATGAATTTGACATAAACTAGAAACTAGAAAAGCGTTGTGTAGGGGCTAATAGTTATAGCCATAGTAGTAGAAGCTAATACTAGAGTAGCTCGTCTTAATCACAGATTCGTCATAGCTATGCTGCTATAGGCCTACGCTGCAGGGGGACGCCAACATGATCTGCTGAGTGGTGTCTCCACTACTCTTCTCCCATTGCTTCCCTTTCCTCCTCCCTTCTTCCTCCTCCAGCTCATTCCATATTTATTAACTAGAAAAGCACTCGGAGAGCGCAGACCTCCGCCAAATGCAACTATTCCCCCATATAGCGATTTACAGATTGCAATAAAATCCGCGTTCTGGATCAGATCCGGATCAGATCCAAATCAGCCTTTGAAATTTGATAGAGGTTCCCATTGTCAATCCCTGAGTCAAATTTCATGAGTTTTGGGCCATAATTAACGGAGATATTGAGAAAATAAATTTTCGCCCCCATTGACCGCAATGTTATCGAAAATTTGAAAGTGATCCAGAATCCAGGATTTCTTCCAGATCACACCCGAAATGAAATCAGTTCTTCCTTTTCACATTTCTGAAACTCCTGAAAATTTCATCAAAATCCATCCATAACTTTTTGAGTTATCTTGTACACAGACAGACAGACAGATAAACGCCGGCAAAAACATAACCTCCTTGGCGGAGGTAACAATCAAGGTGTGATAAAAGTATAGACTTTCAGCTTTAATTTAAGAGGTTTCAAAAACATGGGATGTACCATTTAGGAATTAGAGCTGTTTTAAAACCTAATTTTCAATTTCAATTCAACTTTATTTGAATAGCCTGCTACAATACAAATTGTTTCTTTTCAGAGGCCTAGAGCATGACCCCCAAGCAAATATTAACTAAAGCTAATCTTGTTATTAAATCTTATTTGCAAGTTAAAAAAAACTCCCTTTGTGGAAGAAAAACCTTGAAGCCAAACAGTGGCAAGGAAAAACTCCCCTTTAACAGGGAAGAAACCTAATTATACTCTGACTGGTTCATTGTTAGTACATGAACTACAGAGATGAATATATAAACAAATGTAGGCAGCAACACTGAGGTGGTCAGAGGATCAGACTGCAGATCAGCATGTTAGTTGATATCCCAGAGACACCTATATAGACAGGTGGAGGTAAAAGCTATGTAGCTCTGGAAACTCTGGACTGAAAATATATACGGAAAAAGAAAAAGGGGGGCACAGGACAGCACAAAAAACTACAGGACCAATGAAGCACAATCACATTTATGAGATGCTTCTATTTAATTATGGATACAGCTGAAGGAAGAAGAGGAAAGGAGGGGGGAGAAGAGTATTATGCTGGTGTCTCCCTGCAGCGTAGACCTATAGCAGCATAACTACGATGAGGCTTTGTTTCAGACCACCCTGCTCTAGTCTGGTCTTCAGCCTTCCCTATAACTGTAGCTATAACTATTAGCCCCTACACACTATTGATGAGACTAACTGTAGGCTTTCCTAAACTTAAATGTTTTCATGTTAGTTTTAAAGGTGGAGGTGGTGTCAGCTTCCTGAACCCAAACTGGTAGCTGGTTCCATAATAAAGGTGTCTGATACCAGAAGGCCCGTCCTCCAAATCTACTTTTGCATATTCTAGGAATGACAAGTAAACCTGCACTTTGAGAGCAGAGAGCTCTATTAGGAGCATCAGGAGTTATCAGGTCTTGTAATTAACGAGGAGTTTGGCTGTTAAGGGCCTTATTTGAGAGTAACAGTCTCCCTGGAGGCTTAGTGTTAACTAGTGCTAGAACTTTTGGACCACATCTGGACAAACAACATCTTTTCAGTGAGCTGTCCAAACACCTTTGAGCTTCTGAAGACAGAGGGTACTTTGTTCATTAAAAGCAGATGTAATTCCCAAATGGTAAATCGCCATATTTTTGTGAAACCTCTTAAATCAAAGCTGAGAGTCTACACTTCGATCACATCGTAATTGTTTGATCTCAGACCCATTGCAGTGGCATTATAAAAGCCTCCAGTCAGACTATCCACTGGATCAGAGCGCTGTCACCTGTACCACCAGTCCGTCCGGCTCTCTGAGAGATTAACCTCCCCGTCCTCTGAAAACAGTTACTTATCCCACAGCCTGCTCGCATTATTCCCTCCTCTGGGGATCAAAAGGTCACCGGGGTTTCTTTTTCGTGCGGTCTCTCGCTTTAATGTGGCAGAATGACGCAGTCGGCGGGTGTGAGGACAGGACACCGAATCCAGGTGACGTTCAACCGAAGACGGAGCTGCATACGAAAGAGACTGAAGCAAAGACAAAGCCGTCTGGCGCCAACATGGCCTTGTATGCAAATCAGCCGCCGTTAACATAATTCACTCAGGAATATCTTCCAACTCTTTAAGTGCTATTTTACTTAACAGCAGATAAACTGTGATATCCCCTTTTTTAACATACATTTCTCACGTTTACTTGGTCAACCGGCATGCACATTAGTATGCGCAACATTTAGCATTTAAGCCGTAACCGGTGTCATGACTCCCAGTGTTTACGGTGGAAACCCACAAACCTTCAGCTCCGGCAGAACGGCAGCAGATTTGCTCTTTTGAACTTTGATCTGCGCAGTCATGGCAACCGCTGCGCCCCCACCCCCCCACCCCCATCCACTCGCACAGAGAAGTCTTTAATCGGCTTTCGCTGGCTGGAGGGGCGGATTAAGGTAGCGTGTTGTGTTGAGGCGCACGTTGTAACCACAACAAAACGGAGTAAAGACGCTCCGCTGTCGAGACTCGTTGGCTTGGAACGGAACAAAACTTTGGCAGCTTTAGCGAGCGACGCTATAACGGGATGAAAACACTCGGAGGCTTCTGCGACAAATCTCCATCCCGCTTGGATAAAACGTATTAACTCCCGCTTATGCTGTGCACAACTGCAGCGTGTTGAAGTAAATGGACTCCGCTTACATGGCACTTTCTAGACGCCATCAAGGTGCCCCCCCAAAGCACTTTACATAAGCATCTCATTTTCCCGTCCAATCAGGGCGCTGCCAGGTGTTAGGACACTTCGACATGTGGACAGTTGGAGCCGGGATCAACCGCCAACCTCATAAAGACTGGACGGCTCGCTCTATCAACCCTGTCTAACATGTTAAATATTCTGGTAAAGTGAAATCATCAAAAACACTAATCCTTCACTCGTATGAACTTTAAAGGCGAAAACAGAATCACTGGAAGAGGAAGCAGGAAAGGACGGACCGACGGAAAGGAGACTCACCTCTCCGGTCACCAAGTACTTCCCATCAGGGGAGAAGGACAGAGCTGTGATGGTTTTTCTGTTGAGGTGAAAGAGAGAGAGAATAACACCTCATTATGTTTCCATTAATGACTTAGAGACCGTGACACCGAGGTAGAGTTGAGGTTAAAATGTTGAGGTTCTCTTTGGGGGTTGGATCGGATCAGGAACGAGAACATCAGAGGGACAGAACATGTTAGAGAGAAAGTCAGACTGAGATTGTTTGGACATGAACAGAGGAGGTAGAAGGATGATGAGGTTGGAGCTGTCAGGCAGGAGGTCTAGAGGAAGATCTGAGAGGAGATTTATGGATGTAGAGAAATAGGACATGAAGTTAGCTGCTGTGAGAGAAGAGGATGATGAGGATGGAGTTAGATGGAGGTGGATGATTCACTGTGGTGACCCCAGAAGGAAACAGCTGAAAGGAAAAGAAGATATTTGTGTCTGACTCACCTTGAAGTGTTGATAATGTGGTATTGTCTGTTCTTTTTGGGGTTGAGTAAGACCACCACACACCTACAGGAGAAAGGAAAAGAATACAATAAGCCACATAAACGCTGACCTGGAACTGGTTTAGGAAGTGCATGACCCTTGTATCTATCCCTCGATGTACATCCATCCACACCTCCATCCAGCTCTTCTGGAAGAACACAAAGGTGTTCCCGGATATATAAGCTCTACAGCATGTCTTGGGTCTGTCTCGGGCCTGGACAGACATCTCCCTAGGAAGCCGTCTAGGAGGCATTTCAACTAGGTACCTGAATAGGGCTGGGCAATTTTATCGATTCTGCAATATATATTGATATTTCAGCCGTGGGTATTGATATTCTAAGCTCCCTTCAAAACCCCCGCGTCCCGCACAGGTGCTCTTCCTGCAAAGTGCAGGAAGATTAATTAAGTCCTCCAGCCGCTAGTGTCACTGTAGAGCATTTCTAACCAGTGTATCCAGAAGCTAACTTCTTTCTCTTCTGGCTACAGCTGAGCCAGTCAGGAGGATGGCGGCGAGTATAAATTCAAGATTCAAGATTCAAGTCTCTTTATTGTCATTATGCAAGCATAACGAAATTTTGCACGACTCCCGGCAGGCACACACATAAATATACACATAAAATACACGCATAAATAAATCACTCAGATAAATAAAAGAAAATATATACATATGCAAGATAAAAAACAACATTCTTTGTAGATGGTATTTACAGATTGTACATGTTTATTTACAGAGAACTGGCTGTGCAGGGGTTGGTGGGAGAGGTGGGTGGGAATGAAAATGGGGAGATAAAGTGCAAGAAACCCAGTGCCTGCGTGCTTAAAAGCAGATGTGTGGGAGCAGTTCCGGTTTAAAAAGAAAAAGGACAGCAAAGATTTAGACAAAAGTATGGCGGTTTGTAAGCTGTGTCACACAAACGTGAAGTACTCTGGAAATACCACCGACCTGCGAGTCCACCTGAAACGTCACCACCCGGACAAGCTAATGCTAACTGAGAAACTGAGAGCTAGCCCAAGAAGTTGCGGCGCGATCCGAAACAAACCACGCTGGATAGTGACGGCGGTTAATGCTACCAGTTTCCATCTACTTCACCTAGGTCGCAGAAAATTACGGAGTCCATTGCCTACTTTATTTGTCAGGATTTGAGACCGTATTCAGTTGTAGAAAACGCTGGCTTTAGGCGCATGGTGAACGCGATGGAGCCCCGCTATCCTGTTGTATTTTATTCATTGTGTCCAGCATTTGCAAGCTGCCTGTCAGCCATATAATGTGTAATTGATGCTTTCAGTTCAATTAATTCAAACAAAGTCATTGGAACTCTCACAAGATGTCACCAAAATCACTTTGTCCCTTTAAAATCTTTCAGAAAAATATGGAAATGTATTGTAAGATGAATATCGATATATATCGTATCGTGAGCCAAATATATCGTATCATATAGTATTGCGAGATTAGTGTATTGCTACAGCCCTATAACTGAACCACCTCAGCTGGCTCCTCTCGATGAGGAGGAGCAGTGACTCTACTCAGCCTCTCACCCTGACGCCTTCAATCCCAGTTTAGCATCAACCCACTCATCGCATTTTTTTTACAATCAATTTCAAAAGAAGAACTTTAATAGTACTTTCAAAAATAATGCAAGTAAACAGAGAAATAAATCATCTCTGCCTCAATCATTCAAACACTTAAAAAACACTTCCGTATTCAAATCTTCCAGGGTCGTCGTTTCCTGTTCATAAAAACTTCCTCTTTGCTTTGCCCACAAATCAACAGCCTCCTTGTTCCTCAACCTCCACGTTCCTGGTACCGCAACTGGTACAGATTTAACCTGGACCGTAATCTGTAAACCACTGAGGTAGTTACCCAACACCAGCAAAACAGAGACTCTTAGCGCCTGTGCGTGCTTAGACACGTCACGCTCGAACACGAGGCGCTTCTGTCGACGAACTAGGAATGTTGTCAGCAACTAAACTTTGATGCTTTCTCTTCAGCTGTTGACCTTCTTGGTGTCAATAAAGCTTTGCCAGGAGACAGTTTGTGACTAAACTGTGCTTTAATCCCAGAGGTGTCGCGGCTCTGAAGAGATGCTGGACGCTGAGAAGGTCAGCACAGCTGGTATTTGGAGAAAATTGTGATAATACATATTACATCTCAGAGAGTGGGGGGAAAAAACCCTCCCTGAGGAGTGGATAAAACCGCTTTAGAGTTTTAATTTTAAAAAGAAAAGCCCTCAGCGCTCTAGTCCTCAGCTCCTGAGATGGGAGCACAGATAACACTCACACAGAAATTTGCACACTGAAGCTCTGCAGGAGGCAGATTCGATAAGGGAGCCGGGAGCAGATAAGTCAAAGGGCAGATGCTGAGATAACTGCGCTTAAGTGGTCTCGTTTGTCTTACCCTGCAGGATAGGCTATGAGTCCAGATCGGGGATCGCAGGCCAGGCCGCTGTTTCCTGTGGCGGAGATGCCCAGCACCTTCTCCAAAGTCACCTGTGGAGACACAAGGAAATGGTTTCTGTTTCCAGGATTTCACCGCAGTGAGAACGGAGAGATGATGCCGTTGAAAGTAGAATAAGAAATTTGAATAAAAAAATAAGCATCCTCACCAATTAATTAAAGACTGTTTTTTGGTGCTCTTTGTTGTGCTGCTGGTTTATTTTGTTAGTTTGGTTTCCTGTTTTTTCATTTTGCTGGGATTTCCTGTTTCATTTTACTTTATTTGCATGTCTACTGGCCTGACCAGCCATAAAAACCAAAAATGAGTCTGGTTCCTCTGGATTTGACACTGATTTCTGGGGAGCAACATCATCAAACGCAGAGGAAACTGCTAAATGACATGCGATGAATGATTATATTCATCACCTATTGATTTGCAACTCTAAGCCAGTGGTTCCCAAACTGAGAGGCCCAAGGGGGGCGCGACAAAGCCTGGCTGCATTACTAGTATAGACGAGTTTGCAAAATGCCTCTGATGTGGCAGATTTTTAAGCTAAAGGCCCGCGGAACGCGGACCGGAAGCGCCGCCATTAAAGTCAACGAGAGTCGTCGCGCCGGAAGTGCCAGAGATACGTTTTATGAGAGATTTGAACCGCACGTGAGGAAAGTATCAATCTGTAAGTCGAAAAAAAACACACTTTATTTGACGGCAATCATGGTTTTTAGATTTACACCAGCATAAAGAACAAGCACGTTTAAACGAGCGGACTGCTGAGCAACGGTCACGTGGTCTCGAAACATTCGGGTGAGTTCGTCATTAATCACGAAAACAGCCGAGACGCTTTCCGCGTGCTGTGGGCCTTGAGATCGCGCCACAGGCGCTTTAAAACCGGAGCACGGGGCTCTCCGTGTGCTGTAGGACTCCAGGTTTAAAAATTACAGACAGCATTTTAATATTATGATATTATTTAATATAATATTATAAAGGATTCTGCTGGGGCTGTGGATTTTTGTGGATGTACATCCTGGAGGGCCCACCCAAAAATATTTTTCGGTACAAAAAAAAAAAAAACAAAAAAAATATAAATAAATAAATGATTAAAAATAAATAAAAATAATTTTTAAAAAATCTTGGGAACCACTGGTATTCACCAATAAATACAGTCATGGAAAAAATTATTAGACCACCATTTTTTCTTCACTTTCTTGTTCATTTTAATACCTGGTACCACTAAAAACGTCATCATGTGACTAAAACTGACAGAAAAGAAAAGAAACACTGAATGCATAAAAGCAGTGTTTTTGGCAGTACAACGCCATAGCTATTGATGTAAAAACTTAAGTGATTTAGGTCATAATCAAGAAAACCATGGAAAATGGTAAGATATCAGCTCTTAAATAAAACTCTTATGAGCAATCTTTGTGGTTATCGTTATGTTTGTCCAAACAAATGTACCTTTAGTTGTACCAGGCATTAAAATGAACAAGAAACTGAAGAAAACAAGGGTGGTCTAATAATTTTTTCCATGACTGTAAGCAGCTACTATATCCAGCTCCCTTATTTTACATGATAAAATATACGTTTGAAAAAAAAACAAACAACATCAGTAACAAAACAATTGCTATTATCCTTTAAAGTGTAAAGTATATCCTGCTGAAGATCAGATTTAACCTCAAACTGTGGATGAGATTGGAGCCAAATCCGTTCACTTTGCAAAAATCTTTATCTTTTGAAGTGAAAAAAAAAAAACATGTTTAAGAGGAAAGGAATTAGGGTGGCAGGCTGGATGTGACAGCTGGTCTGGCAAGTCCTGCTGTGCGTCTGTCTTAGGAATTAAAAAGCAGCTGCTGTCACTGAATCAGCATGAATGTAACTGTGGTGTCCTACTAACACATTTAATCACGATAATAACACAATAAAGGGCTTAGTGAGATAATATCAGGGAAGACATGGGAGGGAATTTGAATAAAAAAAGTCTTTAAGTTCGTTCATGTCTAAATGGGTCAGTTATAACTCATGAAAGTTAACATTTATCTACCTTGCTGCTGAGGTTTTCCCTGCTGCTCTTCTTGATCCTGGTGGACGGAGACCGCAGCAGGTTCCTGATGCGGGTTTTAAAGGTGAGTCCATCTCCCGGCATGTTGCTTCCAGCCTTCAGGTACCGTCCTCTGACCAGCTGATCACTCCACTGCGCTTTTACGCAGAGCGCGTCGGTGCCGCGGGGCCACGTGGGCGCGGTAATCGCGCTGCGCTCCTCCTCCTCCTCCTCAATCTTCACGTCCAGCGCGCTCGCGCCACTTCTGCTGGACAAACCGTGGCCCCGCGTGACATCAATAACTCAAATCTGGACAATCTGGACCCGCGCCGGTCCCGTGATTGCATCAACGATTGTTTTTTAAACTGGTTTAATGGGATTAAAGGAGGAAGAGTTTTGCCGCCCGCGCGGCTGAGTGGCGGATGTCTGCGGCCGCGGCTCTTTGTCTGTTTGCTCTGTCAGGATCTTATCTTTCAACTGTCCATATCTGTCTTTAATGGGCATGTTTACCCAAGTTAAAGTGATTTGGAGTTTTCTGTTCTTAGACATTTACGCACACGCTCACTTGCACGTCCACGTCAAACCTTTGAAGGGATCGTGTTACAGAAACATATTAATGCTCTTTTCTGATCTTTAAGCAGGTTATTTGGGGGTTTGAAGTCACTACTTAAAAGAAAAGCTAAACTCTGATACAAGACGACCTTCCAGCATTTATATGTGGGGCCCTTATGGGGCCACAATAGGGGCCCCAAGTGGTTGTAAAATTAAAGTGACTCAAAACTTTAACTTAATACTGCAGCTTTTGTTGTAAAATATCGAGTTTCGCAAAACTGCAACTTTTTGACCCAAAAAAAAAAAATCATCTTGTCCTGAAATAATTTTTTTAATGGTAAAATCAAAACTTTACTGTGAAAGGCTTTTTTTTCTTCCTTAAAATCACAAATCACGACTTTCTGACATCAAATTACTGATTTTATAAATAAAATGATCAATTCCCAACTTTTTGTCCTAAAATCATGACTTTCTGAAATTAGACGCTGAAAACTTGACACTTTACAAGATCTCAACTTTTTGATGCTCTGGATCGTTTTAACAGCAGCTCACCTTCGTTCTGCAGAAGAGCCCATATATTTAATCCACATAGGCATCCCGTTTGTTGCCCGTGATACTGGAACCATTTGTGGCCCGTGATACTCGAACCATTTGGGGCCCGTGATACTGGAACCATTTGTGGCCCGTGATACTGGAACCATTTGGGGCCCGTGATACTGGAACCATTTGTGGCCCTTGCCTTTGTCCAGTCCAGGCCCAAGACCAGACAGCCTTCAGAAAGTGGGCTGTCTGAACCCAAGTAACCCGGTTTTAATCCAGTAGGACATGCTGGATCGGCCCAGACCTGAACATCTAACTTGTGCCCCTTTTCCACTAGTACCTACTCGGCGCGGCTCGACTCGACTCGGCCCCGCTTTGGAGGTTTTCCACTAGGTCATAGTTACGGCTCGGCCCTCCTTTTTTCGTACCCATTTGGCTGGGGTTCTATCCGGGCTGAGTCGGGCCGAGAATACAACGTACACCACGCCGCGGGCCATTGATTGGCCAGAGACAACGCGACTCCTCTACACCCGCCATATTCAAAACTCAGCAACAACAAACTCAACAGCGATTTACTTTACCTGTAATTGTCTACTTCACAAAAACGAAGAATGGCCGGCAAGTCTACTCCATGGTCGAATGACGAACGACGTCCTCCATTGTTATGGTCGCAAACGTGACCAGAGTTGCCCCATATAAAACACGTCACTGCGTTTCAGGCCACCTTACCATGAAGGCCCCACCCACATCGAGGTGGTACTGACTACAGTGGAAAACCACTAAGACCGAGTCGAGTCGAGCCGGGTCTAGTTGAGCCGCGCCGAGTAGGTACTAATGGAAAAGGGGCATTGGTGACTCCTTCAGATCTTCAGGCTACATTTACATGGTGGTTACGTGGACAGTTTTGTCCACAGTGGGAGCTTTATGAGACCATCTAACTGGACTCCTTCCTTCATGTCAGTGCACATGCACGCAGGGGAACTGATGTCCTGACTGATGTAGGACCTCCAAGACAGAATTTCTTTGTGGGGAACATCTCGGACATTAATGGGCCTAAAAATGGGGCCTCATGTGGACTTGTCTTGTACATGGGGGGGACGCGTGGGCCCAAAACTGGTGTCTCATCTTGGCCTTTTCCTCTTTGATAGCGTAGGGATAATTCCAATTCCTCCCTTAACCTTCAATCTCAACCCTCAATCTCAAAATTGTGCGCTCCCATGAAGTCCAAATGTTGTCCCGATTCTTAGAAAGTCAAGTTGAGGGACTAGTTTGAGGGCTGTATCGCCCTCAATATTGAGATTCTCCGTCACCACCCTTGGGAGTAAGGGCTACCCAGAAGGCATTGCGTATTTTCGTCAAGACGTCTTCGAAAAGGATGGCGCCGAAAAAAGCTAGCTACAAATGTACGTATTTTTGTAGTTAATAAAGATGTAAATGTTACGAAACTATCTTACTGTCTTCGTTATATATATTTATATTATCATATTCTTCTACACTTCTTCGTCGTTTTCTTGACAGACTGGACGTAGCTTTGGCGTAAGGTCGCCCCCCACAGTCTGAAGACGTAACTGCACTCAAGGGGTGTCCCACTTCTAAGTCACAAGATAGCGCTTACACTAACTTTGGAGGGTTGAGATTGAGGGTTAAGGGAGGAACTAGAATTGGCCCTATTCTGGTTCCTCTGGATCTGACTTTAATTTCCAGAGTGTGGTACCTACTAGAGGTGCAACGGTCCAGGTGGCTCCCGGTACGGTCTGCACCGCGGTTTTTGTGTCACGGTTTCAGTACGGATTCGGTACAGTTTCAGACCACCCGCTACCCTAAACCTGCGATCGCAAGAAACCGAGTTTGCGGAAAGCGCAACTTGCATGTCGGCGCGTAAAAGCGCGTCCAGATGGAATAAATGTGCAGCTGTGGCATGATCTCATCCAGATGTCTGCTGTGGAGGAAACCAAGGAGATCTTTGTCTCTGGTGTCAAGATGGAAAAGGTTGGACGCGGGAATTTATTTCCGATGCATCTGAAACTGTTGGTGGTCGAGGAGGGACAGGAACATTAATTGTTCCTGATCTTTAAATGTGCATCCAATGATTCGTTCTGCAGTATTTTTAAAAAGCACAGACGCACAACTGGTAACAACTGGATCTTACGCAGGTAAGATCGCGGGTTTAGGGAGGTGGAGGATTGCGTTCTGTTAACTGTTAACTGTTTTCACTCCCTCGCCGGTGTATTCAACAGCAAAACCAAAATGCTTCCACACTGCTGATTAAAAAAAGTTTTTCCTAATTTCTCCGCTACCGCTAGCCATGCCTGCTTCTTCCTGCGTATACGAGCTGCAGCCAACCGGCCAAAGTGTGATCGGCTGGTCACTGTGAGTGAGCGGAGGCGAGTGGAGATTGACACGCTCATGTGCAAGTCCAATACAAAATTATTGGAACATATATACCGCGGCACATAAAAGCCCATGTTGTCCCGTGCAGGTCGTACCGAACCGTACCGTATTTTACCGAGTACCGTAGCATCGCTAGTATCAACACCACTGGACACGCATATGAGCGTGTGATGTAAACAGAGCAGCAACCAGACTGATATGAAGACGTTAAAATGGGCGCGATGGATCAGGGTGAATGACCGTTTTGCAGTAGAACCTTATTGATCCATCTCAGTTGTTTTGTATCGTAGCTCTTCTATGAGCCATCGTTTAAAGTCCATCCCTATACTGATGAGGGTTGGTACTTTCTGTACTGGCTGTAGCTCAGTTGGTAGAACGGGTCGTCCAGTCACTGGAAGGTTGGCGGTTTGATCCCAGCTCCAACTGTCCACCAGCCGAAGTGTCCTTGGGAGCAAGACAAGCCTAATGCAGCTGCCTTGCATGGTAGCAGCCGCCCACAGGTGTGTGAATGTGAGTATGAACGGGTGAATGAGAGGCCAATGTAAACTGCTTTGAGGCACCTTGACAGTGTGGATAAAGCGGTATATAAGTGCAGTCCATTTACCATTTACTGGTGTTGATGCCAGTGAATGGGAGGAGAACCATTCCACGTGAATTAATGGCAGGTCTCACTTGCATCAGCCAGGTAAGCAAACACAACTGGAACCAGAAGATAATCCCACGTTCCCCCATTTTTCCATCCGTGATGGGTCCCACCTTCCAGCTTTTTTCATTTTTTTCAACAACAGACAAATCTCGGTCGACAAATTAGATCAATGGTGAACTGGACAGGTTTGCAGCCCGGAGCATATTTATAAGTGCTATAAACTAGGCTGTATTTCATTTTCCCAGTACTTCTGGGTCAAAGCCCGGGACAGGAGCTGTGGAGTACAGTCATGGAAAAAATTATTAGACCACCATTTTTTCTTCACTTTCTTGTTCATTTTAATACCTGGTACCACTAAACGTCATCATGTGACTAAAACAGACAGAAAAGAAAACACTGAATTCATAAAAGCAGTGTTTTTGGCAGTACAACGCCATAGCTATTGATGTAAAAACTTAAGTATTTAGGTTATAATCAAGAAAACCATGGAAAATGGTAAGATATCAGCTCTTAAATAAAACTCTTATGAGCAATCTTTGTGGTTATCGTTATGTTTGTCCAAACAAATGTACCTTTAGTTGTACCAGGCATTAAAATGAAGAAGAAACTGAAGAAAACAAGGGGGATCTAATAATTTTTTCCATGACTGTATGTAGTCGGCCAGTTTCAGTCCGGTTTAACGTTGACACGTAGGATCAAGTCGAGCTCCAACCATGAACCGTCTCATCTGGGTGAGTTGAGACCCGGATTCAGAAAGCTTGATCGGTTCCCCGGAGAGCAGTTCTTTGCAGCGACCCGGTCGGGTCCAGACGTAACACAGACGAGCAACAGATGTGCAGAGGCACGTCGCCTCAGAGGGAAAAGAAGCTGTAACACCAGAGCGCTCAAGAATAAAAGATAAACAAGACAGTTAAAGAAAAAAAAAACAGTAGAATTAAAAGAACAAATCAATAGATAAAAGCTGAAGAATAAATCATTAAAAGCACTTAAAATCAGAGCTCAGTAGACTGACAGCAGAGGGAACGGAGCACCTGGAATAATGATTTGTTTTGTTCGCAGGTAAGCGATGAAGCCTGAGGGCTTTAGAGTAAAACTAGGAGATAAAACGAGCCTCTGGTTCAAGTCTGTTATCTGAGACGAGTCTCTGCTGGACTCCAGAGGTCTTTGATCACACGCCAACAATCCTCATCAGCCCGGTTCTGTCTGTTACTGACGGACCAGAAACCAGCAGATAGAAAAGTTAAAAGATCTCAATGAATGAGCAATAAAAAAATAAAAAAACCTCATGTAATCTTAGTCACATTTTAACTCGTCTACTCTAATTACAACAAGCACATGCGATACGTCACTGCACTGTTCAGTTTGTACAAGTTATGAACTTACAGACCCGGTTATTAAAGAAATATTACTGACGGCGCTTCAGTGGCTCCGATTTATCACGTCCCAACAGAGAGATTATGTTGTTCACACAAGATAAAAAATAAAATAAAATACAGCGCAGTATTAATGGCACTTCAGGTGCTTCAGTCTGAAACGGAGATAACGGCGTTAGCTCAGGGTCATTTTAAAGACCCACTGCGGCAGAGCGGTTCTGAGGGCGGGAAAACTCTATCAGGACGTGGGTTTGGGTTCCTGCGTGTTCTGGAGCTCCTCAACACCTGAGACGGCAGAATTACTAATGACGTCATCGGATCAACGATTTTTTTTTTCTTCTTTTTTTATACACTCATTTAAACATTTCCAAACGGGTCCATGACTCAGAAGCGTCTCGGTGCTGAACCGGTCAGCCTACAGTCCAGAACCGTCACCTGTTATGAACATTTACGGCTGTTACAGCCTCCACGCTCGTTAAATCAATCCACTAAAACAGCTGTAATGTTTGGTTTAATGACTCATGTAGTCTTTAAGGTTAGTACTGGTTCTGGTTCTGATACCAGCAGGACTGGAATTAACTGGACCTGTTTGTTTTCTATCTAAAGTACACCGAGATGACTTTTGTTGTAAACTGGGACTTTATAAATAAAATGAATTAAAGTCAGAAGTTATTGAGTTCACATTAGGGGTGTGAAAAAATCGATTTGGCGATATATCGCGATTTTCGGCCGCCCAATATAATATCGTTTTTTTTAGGAAAATTTATTCATTCACTTAAATGTGCAAAAAATTCAGTTCAACTAATTCAAATAAAGTCATTGGAACACTCACAAGATGTCACCAAAATCACTTTGTCCCTTTAAAATCTTTCGGAAAATGAGTAAATGTATTGTAAGATGAATATCGATATATATATCGTATCGTGAGCTGAATATCATGTATCAAAAAAAAAAAAAATCAATTTGGCGATATATTGCGATATTGGCCGCCCGATATATTGATTTTTCAGCTCCTAATATCGATTTTTTAGGAAAATTCATTCATTCACTTAAATGTGCAAAAACACTAATAATAAAAAATAAATAGGTTGTTTTGAAGCAAATAGTTTTGACTCAATTTGTCCTCTGAATGATCAATATCATCTGATGAACATATACAGCAACTTGATTTTTCATCTCTATTAATTTTGATATTAACTGGGTAGAATATCGCGATAATATCGTATCATGATACATATCGTATTGCGAGGTCCTTGCTAATACTCACCCCTAGTTCACATAGAAATAAAAGACTAGAACCCAAGATAAGAGTAAAAAAAAAGAAACAAGTTTAGTTTTTACTTTTATATAATTGAACTTTATCCCAAAAATTTACATTTGCTTCTCCAGAAAGTGAAACTAAAAACAAAACAGCTTTATTAGAGTGATTTTTTTTCTTATTTTCTTCATTTTCTAGCCCAGTGTTTCAGAATCATCCCCACAGAAAAAAGAAAAGATTAAAAAACGAAGCACAGAGGTTGCAGTCAGAGACGCGCGTCATCGGAGGAAAATAAAGACGTTTCTAACAAAACAGTTAAAGTGCAACTACAGATGACTTTCAACGTTTTAGCCAAAAGCAAGAGTTCATGAATGAAAGGTGACCCAACGCATCTTAAAGAACTAAAGCACGTTAGCGTCTAGTTCTACGAAAGATAAAGTTCATTCATCTAAATGATGAATTTGATCTGTACAGTTTGATTCTCGTTTGCATAAAACAGATCACAGATGTTCTCACGTACCACATAATTAATCATCTGTTCATTAAAAAAAAAAAAAAAGCCAACATGACTGTGGTATTTATAGACAACTTCATTTGAGAAAACATCCACGTGAAAACTCAACTCATACATTCAGCAGGTCACTTAATGCCATATTTCATGTTCTGTCTCTGCGTGATCCGAGTCCAGTTGTTCAGAGAAGTTCTCAGCCGCGGCCCGGATCGTCCGGCGTCTCCAGCAGGCACATCAGGTGAAGCTTCAGAGCAGGTAAACCTCCTGAGGACGACCTCAGAGAGCTGTCAGTGCGGGACCAACTGAGGTCCGATCACGTCCAGTGACCCGTTAAAACTCCAGCTCCGGTTCCAGCGACTTCTCCACGTCCAGCCACGACTTTTTCTTTTCACTGGGGAAGTCTTTTCCCAGAGAGCCGCGGGTCAGCGGCCGGACCCGGTTCCTGGAGTCGCTGTCTCTGAAGCGCCTGGGTGAGAACTTGACGGGGCTGTCCTCTCTGGACGGGCTGCTCGCCGCTGCCGCCGTCTTGTTCTTCGGGGGTCTCCCTCTTCGCCGTTTCTCCGGAGCGGAGCTGTGGGGCCGCCGGACCGGCCGCCCGGACCGGACCGCCCGACCGGACGCCCGTGGCCCGTCGTCTGGCCGCGCCTCCGTCTGCTCGTCGCTTTCCTCGGGGTCTCCCTCCCCGGCCGGCTCAGCGGGGGCCTTTCGGGGCCGGCCCCGGGGGCGGCTCAAAGCGGGCCTGGTATTGGAGGCGGGCCTGGTATTGGAGGCGGGCCTGGTATTGGAGGCGGGCACCACGGGGGCGGGAAGCTGGCCCACGGGTTTAAAGCACAACCGGATGCCGGCTTTGTTGCCCCCGGCTTTCAGATCCAGCGAAGGCACGATGAACGACTCGCTGAACAAAGAAAGACGAGAAAACGGGCCCGCCGCCCCAGAATGCTTTGGATCGGCGTCTGTAGACGCGGTCCTGTCCTCTGAAACGAGCGCCGCCTCTGAATCCGAACGTGGGTGCGGTGCGGGGACGCTCTGGTCCGAGCTCCTGGACGCGTCCACGTTAGAGGACTCCCCCGCTGCCGAGGACTGAGAGTCCTCCGTCTCTGCGACCCGTTTGGGTTTCACCACCATCAGCGTGTAGACGCCTTGACCAACTGAAAGGAGACAAATCCGTGAATTTAAACAAACTTAAAAACTAGGGCTGGGCAACAATTAAAAGTTTTAATCACGATTAATCGCATGATTTCCCTGATTAATCGCGATTAATCGCATTGTATACGGAAAATCAAATAATGAATTCAAAAGTAGTGTAAAGGTCTCTTTTATTTTAATGTTCTGCTTAAAAATATGAACTAAAGTGTCATAACATTTGTTGTTCAAACACTTTTAACATCAGCACTTGTCAGTAACACATATTTAGTGTAAATCTCATCTTAAAAAATCTAAAATAAAATAAAGCTTATTGCCATTGCCAGGGCATTAATGTCATCCTGTTTTTATAAAAAATAAAATAAATGTCTACCAACAAAATCCTAACAATCTAGAGGCCACAATCAGAACATTAAAACAAATGAAGGAGATGAAAATGTCCATGTTAAAGTTCAGTAACTATTAATCCATAATTATCTGCGTATCATTTGTTTTTTTCCATTTTCGATTGTCAATCAAAAATTAAAAGGTGACTTTTTTTTTTTTTTCCAGTTTTTTAATCCAACACACAAAAAAAGCCTGTTTTTTTGAATATTTCAATTTTAGCAAACAGGCCACGGGACTGAATTTGTTTTTAATATTTTATTGTCTGGTTTACGTGACCCAGAAATGGCTTTGTTTATAATGGAGGAACAGACTTTCTGTTGTCATTACACATCTGTGCCACTAGATGGAGCTGCACTGCAGTAACCAGCTAGAGAACAGCAGGACAGTGAACACATGGAGCAGATCTGATGGAACATGGAGGAATGACGCCATCGTCGTGAATAAAGGGGCTTCAAAGTTTTTTTTCCAGACAGAATTGTTAATATTGCTACACGAACTGTAAAGTTCACAGATTTTTACCGTTCTCCATGTCTGTTTTAGCTTTGCCTGCCAATTATTTTCCGGTTCTGCAGCAGCCAGTAACAGACTTTTCAAAACAAACGCATGTGAGCAACATGCGTTAACGTGCGATAAAATAAATGACGGCGTTAATAAATTAATGCGTTAACGCGCGATAAAATAAATGTCGGCGTTAATAAATTAATGCGTTAACACGATGATAACGCGTTAACTTGCCCAGGCCTATTAAAAATATAGCATTTTTACAGTTAAGAGGATATTTGCTTACGTGGTTTCAGAGACGAGGGAAGTATAATTCTGCCAGTTTTGGAGCGGATCAGCGGGACAGACGCTAGCGGCAGTAGAGGGCGGGGTTTGGTCTTGTCCTGATCGGCTGATGAGGATTCGGGTGAGTTTTCGTCCTGAGCGACGGTGACCTCCAGTGTCGGCGTGTTCCAGGCGGCCTGAGGCTGCTCCTTCGTTTGGGAGGACGACGCGGCGGTCTGGTCGGGTTCTCCCGACGCCGCCCGGTTCCACTGCAGCTTTGAACTGGGCTGAGCGGCTCCAGGTTCACCCTGCTGACCCTCCGCCCCCACTGGAACTATGGTGATGGGGAGCAGAACTTCAGGCTTTTGTGTGGAGGAATTCTGGGCCGGAGTTTTCCCTTTGCCTTTGCTGCTATTAAGCAGGGACAGCAGCTTCAGTAGGCCCGTTTGGACCGACGCTGGCAGGTTCCCCTGAGATGGAGGCCTGCGGGGGGGCTGCGGTGGCGCCGGGGGAGGGGGCTGGACCTCAGACTGGGGAGCAGTGGCCTGCAGAAGAGCAGCTTTGGTCTCCAGCAGCTGGGAGAAGACGGGCTTCCACTTTATCGTCTTCTCCCGCTGCTTCTGTCGCTCGCAGATCTCCTTCAGCTTGGTTTCTATCAGGATCTCTGGCTTCCCTATAAAACACGTTTCAGTTAGCAAAAGGATAAAAAAAATAAAAGAAATGATGCAACAGTGTACAGGAAGGTTCAAACTGGACATACCGGCCAGAAGAGACAGCTTCTTCACGTAGATGGACTGCAACCGCATCAACCTCTCCTTCTTCTCCTCCAGACATCTGGAAGTTCTGACCAGATGTTTGATCTCTTTTGTGGCCTAAAGACAGAGAAAAATGAAGACCAATAAATTATCTCTTATTATCTGTTATTTCATGCAACCACCCAGACGAGCTGCAGGATGTGGACTGACCAGCGAGAGGAGGTGGAGTCTGGGAGTTCTATAGTGGCTGTTCAGGAGAACCTGGAGTTTGGTGAAGAGCTCTTGCTGCACAGAGCGTCTCTGCCGCTCTATCGCCGTGTGGTTCTTGCGCTTCTTTTTTTCCTTTAAGTCGCCGTTGTCGTCGTCGTCGTCGTCCTGATGAGACAAAAGACACAAAATACACTTAACACGACACGGAAAACAAAAGGGGTCAGTTTCTGGGTGACGTCATGCCTGTTGATATTTGAACAAATCATCAAAAAAAAAAAAGCGTGGAGAGCTCGCTCCTCCCTCCAGAGCTCCTCGAGGCTCCTCCGTCTGTGATTGGCCGGAGCACTGCTTGTTATGGTTTGTGATGCGAGCCAGCCGAGTCCACTTTGTTTCGAGTCTCTATGATGGAAATTAAGCATCATTCCTGTCTGCTTTGTTATTGTCTAACCTTTCAACTGAACCACTGATGCCATTTTATATCCTCCGTCCATCTGCTGAGGCGTTTGTGTGACCTCTTTGCATGCAATGGATATTAAAAAATCGAGTCACTGCCAAGTCTTTATTTTCTAAGTTCATCCTCAGTCTGACTTAGATGTTACCGTCACCAGTAGAGCTGAGTGATTTTATCGATTCTGCGATATATATCGATATTTTATTTCCCCAGAGAGTATCGATTTTTCAGCCGCGGGTATAAATATTCTAAGCTTCTTTCTAAACCTCCGTGTCCCACCTTTAAAAGCTTGCAAGCAACAATTTACACTGTTTAAATAAGTGAAACTATTTTTTTATTTTTATTTAATCTTATTTTATTTATACTACTTTTATTCATTTTGTCCAGCATTTGAAAGCTGCCTGTCAGACATATAATGTGTAATTGATGCTTTCAGTTCAATTAATTTAAACAAAGTCATTGGAACACTCACAAGATGTCACCAAAATCACTTCGTCCCTTTAAAATCTTTCAGAAAATGATGTAAATGTATTGTAAATGAATATCGATATATCGTATCGTAAGCTGAATATCGTGTATTGTATCGCTACAGCCCTAGTCACCAGGTGGTTAAAAATAAATAAAGGCTTGTATATTAATATTTTCGTGACAGTGTCGTCACCAGATGAGCAGCTGTGGAGTGAACTTCTTCATTAAAAAAGTTGTTTTGTGTTTAAAATGTTTTACCTTTAAAGATCCGAAGTCATCCCTGCTGTCTCTGAAAGTAGAGACCAAATCATTAAAGTCATAAAATACCTACTGTACTTTTACTTTAATAAAAGAATAAATGTGTGTCTGTGACAGGAATAGACATTTAAATGCATTACTGTGAGTTTAAAGACTCTTCTTTCAGTTTAGCGATGGCTACTTCCTGTTCCATCTCTTCCACAGTCTCAATATCGATCTCCTCGTCCTGGAGAGAAGAAAAAACATTAACGTTTTAACTCCTTAACAATGAGAATCATCAAAGTTAATTTCATACTAATAAAAATAAATGCTTGAACTTACATCCTCCTCGTAGTTTGAGAAGTCTGAGCTCAGGTCTTCTGACGTAGCGTCCATGTTTGGTTCCTCCTGGTCCGGAGTCTCTCTGCTCTGGACCTCCTGCTCATCCGGCACCATCTTCTCAACACTCGGCGCCGTGGAGCCGTCCGGCTCGGCCGATTCACCTCTCAATAAGCTTTTTACTTTACTGAACACATTCGGACCGAGCCACCGCTCGGCCAGCTGGCGGAGATCAGACGGGCCGTCCTGTTGGTCCGGGACGTCGGCCGTGCTGGACGCGTTCGTGGCGTTTCTAAACGCCGACTGCTGCTCGGCCCCGGAGGCCCCGGGGTTTGGGAGCTGGATGATGGTGAAGCCCCCGGGGAGGCTGACGCCGGCCGGCTTCTGGCCTCCGGCGGCCGGGCTGGACGGAGGACAGATCCTGAACGAGCAGGTGCCGCTGTCCCTGAGGAAGCTGGGGTTTTTCAGCGACGGCGAGACGGTGAGGGAGACGGGCGAGGGCGCCGAGCCGCTCTGGAACGTCCAGGCGTCCTGGGAGGTCGAGGCGTGATGATGCATCGGGAAGAATAACTGCAAAGGGTTGACGGGTTCCTTCCTCTGAGCGTCTGGTACAGACAGCCGGGCTGAAGAAACAAAGACAGCGGCCACTTTAGTTCCACATAACATCTGGTACATATTTACATTTCAAAATGTCACATAATTTAATCCAAATTCAGACAAACAAGAAACATGACTTTATCATCGTTTTGGGAAAAGCCTGAGCATCAGTCTGCTTTTAGTAAATTGCCAAAACTTATTTTGCTGGTACCATTTTTTTTATTTTTGTATATTTTAATCAATTTTATCGATTCTGTGATATATATAACGATATTTTATTTCCCAGAGAGTATCGATTTTTCAGCCGCAGGTATCGATATTCTAAGCTTCTTTCAAAACCCCCGTATCCCACTTTTAAAAGCTTCCAAGCAACAATTTGCACTGTTAAAATAAATGAAACTTTTTTCAACAAATTTTTTATTTATTTTGTCCAGCATTTGCAAGCTGCCTGTCAGCCATATAATGTGTAATTGATGCTTTCAGTTCAATTAATTCAAACAAAGTCATTGGAACACTCACAAGATGTCACCAAAATCACTTTGTCCCTTTAAAATCTTTCAGAAAATTATGTATTATAAAATAAATATTGATATATATCGTATCGTGAGCCGAATATCGTGTATCGTATCGTGAGATTAGTGTATCGCTACAGCCCTAATCTAATATGATAAAAAAAAAAGAACAAGCAGCTCCAGTATTTTCTCATGGTGTCTCAGTGCTTCATGATTTCCTTCAAGAACAGTCAGTAAACAAACTTAAAAACCACTGGTGGAAAATAAAATTTAATTCATCTGAAAAACGAGCACAGACTGTATTTACAGTCACAACAGTCTCCAGGCTGCAGCAGCGCGGATGATGCACTGGCGTGTATGTGCTCCCGTGTTTTCCTGAGCTACGGGGACACGCCCAGGATCTTACCTGGCGGCTGATCCGTGGTTTTACTCGTCGTGGATGAACCTGCATCCGGAGCCTTTAGGCGACAGGGCTTTGGATGCTCGGGTTTGCGCGTGGGTTCTGGAGTCTGAGAGGTTTTATGGACGTTCAGTCGGCCCGTGACGTAGGCTGCCAGGCGGTTGGCCGGATGCAGAGATCCCACGTTTCCGAGCAACAGCCGGGCCTGATTGTAGTATTTACCGTTCACCTGTAAACACAAACAAACAAACAAAACTACATTTACTTTACAATCTCTGCACACAAAACAGATCATTTTTAAAGCAAGTTTCCCGCCGATGAAGCCACAGTTTTTATGAAAGCGAATTCGCCCCCCACCTTGATGAGCCCGTGTGCGTTGAGGCCGGCAGGTTTTTTTCTGGCTCTCAGCCGGCCGGCGGGTAACACCCCACTCAGGAACGGCGTGACCCCGAACAGCTTATCCGGCTCTCCTATCTGTTCATCCTCCTCTGCGTCGGTGATGACGTCGCAGCTTTCGCCGACGCGCCTCTCCTCGTCACACTCGTCAGACTCGTCCTCGTCGTAGTCGCTGGTCTTTGACGGCTTACCGATCTGGACCTGCGAGGGTGTGGAGATGAGACAGAGATTTTATCACAGTCACCCAGATGTTCAGGTCGCTGCAACGCCAACGCCTCATTCCTCCGAGACCCACCCTGTACGTGACCGTGGAGCCGCTGGGTTTCCGCATGAAGATCTTGGCGACCGGGCTGACGCAGTACGGCCCGACGTAGAAGCGCCGATTGAGCCGATTCTGCTTCATGCGCTCGCACAAACGCTCCAGCACCATTTTGCTGTCTTTCCTCCACTGACACACCGACTGGATCTGAATTTGCTTCTTTGCTCCGGCTTCCCTGGAAACGGTTTCCCCTGAGGAGAAATACAGCCGTACACAGAGGTGACGTCTTTGGACAAACCGGGGAAACGACATCTAAAAGCCCCTATAAAAACCTGCACGTCAATTCTACCATTTTACCTGCTTTGTGACCATTCGGCACGGCGCCGTGGGGCTTTTCAGACAAACTGCTGGGCTTCTGCGCCTTCGCTGTGTTGTTGAGTGCAAAAATAAAATCGGCCATGTTTGTTTCCATGGGGACTTCAGCTGGAGAGTTTTTGTTGAACTCTCTCACGCGTGCACAAGTCATCAGGCTCTCCAGATATTTATATACGGGATCCTTGTCCTCTTCTCGAATCTACAGGAATAAAAGGATGAAGAAAAAACAAATAGAAAGACACATTTTTACCCAAAAACTGAACCTCCAGCTCTTGTTTTTTTGCATTCAAATCAGTCTCAGACAGCAAAACTGATGCATGAATGATGAGAAGCATTTATGTTCAACTCTTGAGATTGCGACATTTTCAGGCTTATAAGTCACTGATCCGTGAATGGGCCGTTTTTGTTCCAATCATGCAGAAACACTGCCGACTTGTTTCATTCAATCAGATGAACTGGTTTAGACATTTAGTGATGACAACTAGTTGATTGACTCAAACAAGTCAGCTGTGCTGCTGCTAGGAATGTGAAAAAAAATCGATTTGGCAATATATCGCGATTTTCGGCCGCCTAATATAATATCGATTTTTCAGCTCATAATATTGATTTTTTACTGTGGTTACAATGCTGTCAGTATGTTGTAATGGTTACTTAAATGTGCAAAAACACTAATAAACAATAAATAGGTTGTTTTGAAGCAAATAGTTTTGACTCAATTTGTCCTCTGAATGATCAATATCATCTGATGAACATATACAGCAACTTGATTTTTCATCTCTACTTTTAATTTGGATATTAACTGGGTGGAATATCGCAATATATCGAGGTATCGCGATAATATTGTATCGTGACCCAAGTATCATGATACATATGGTATTGCGAGGTCCTTGCCAATACTCACCCCTATTCCTGAGACAAGTAAAATATGTTGGGGGGGAACACCTTTTACTTGTGGAGGCATGGAGGTGGTGTGATCATGCTCTGGAGACTGAGACCTACAGTCAATCAGAAAATCCCGACCGACAGCCAAGAAATCTCACAAAACTCGCAGTCATCAGCAGAAGGAATTAAACAAAACAAAAACTAAGACTCTTAAAAGTGTTCACAAGCAGGGTATTTTGATATTAACTGGGTAGAATATCGCAATATCCCACGATAATATCGCACCGTGACCCATGTATCATGATACATATCGTATTGCGAGATCCTAGCTGCTGCATGGTTGGAACAAAAACCTGCAGCCACACGGCCCTTTCAGGGATCAGTTTGACACCTGTGGTGTAAGGAAATTACCTGTTGTACCGGCTGTGTTGGACGAGGTACGCTGCGTTTTACGACTTTTGGTGTGGCCACAAGGACAGGAGCGGTTTTTGGAGTGGAAAGTGCTTCTGGATCTTCACCCACAACGCGGCGGTCCCACAGTCTGAGAGCACGAGAGCCCGGCTGAGGCTGGACATCATGTTCCATGTTGGTCACAGCTGGGGAGGGGGGGCAGAAGAAGCACCATGTTTACAGACAAGTTAAAAAAAAAAGTATCATCCCTGAAAGAGAAACAAACTGCCTGCCAGGTAAGGGACATTCCTGCTGTAACAATAACAGATGGTACTAAAATGGTTTAATCTCACAGTAGACGGGGTGGCTCTGCTCCTCGCTGTCCCTCGTATTCGCCTGCTTGGTGATCTTCCGTTTGAAGCAGGTGCAGCCGAACATGCACTCGGCTCGTCTGCAGTGGGCGGAGCCTCTGTTCCCGTTCTGCAGACTGGAGCACACGCATCCCAGTCTGCAGAAATCCTGACCACATTCAGGATCGTTGCTGATGCGCTTAGGAAGGCGGGCCACTTTCAACTGACTGTGCAGCATCTGGTTTAAAGAAAGAGAAAGAATGACTCATAATCAAAAATCATGATCAAAATCATGATTCTTTTTTAGGAAGGGTTACATTCAAGGCTCAAGTTGGTGCTGAAACAACTGATAAATGTGGTCTTGGTGGTACACCACGCCTGATGATCCCCTCGGGCATGTGTTTACCTGTTTGCTCAGTATTACAGACAAAGCCACCGCGAGTCTTTCTTCGGTCAGCTGTGTTTTGCTCAGGCCCTGTTTCACGGCCTCCATCTCCATCTGCAGCAGCTTGAGCTGGATCTTTGTGAAGCCTGAAGCTTTGTGTGGCGTCCCCTGGCTCGGGCCGGCGCCCGCCGCTGGTCTCGGGCTGACGGCGGGTTGGCACGTTGACGGTCTGAAGCAGCAGGAAGGAAAAATGACTGTAATCATGAAAAACTGCATCTGGAAGTTCTGAGGTGGAAGCAACATCTCAAGACAAAACCAGGGATGCCGATAACTGATAACACACACATATACCTAAGATCAATACATCAATACTATGAACAAAATCAAAAATAGTTTTGACTTTTTAAATGAACATATATTTATTTTTTCCAATGAAAAACTATTGTCAAGCCTCTCAAACATTTTCTTAAAGCTATCAAACAAACCTATTTGATATCTCACATTAACTTAAATAAGGTTCATTACTGACTGATATAAAAAATAAAGGCTCCTTGAACTGATGGAAATACATGCATCAGAATTACTAACTGAAAAAGATTAACATTTAAAGGATTTTGGATTGTGGTTCCATTTAAATTAATACCTTTAATTAAAGTAAATGAGGTTCAGCAGTTTTTATTTTTTAATCTCATGGAAGCTTTAGATGAGAGGAATGAGGGAGAGGAGAGACTGCTGCTGGCTTGCACACATTAGCATTAGCTTCCGTTAGCTCACATTAGCATAATTTCAAAACTCCATGGAAGTGATTGTTATGTTGTAGGTGGCTGATCAGGTTTTACGTATTAAAGCTTGTGCTTCCCTCCTCGTAGAATTCGCTCGGAGGATTTGTCACAAATAACCACCAAACTATCTTCTTCTGAAACTTTAACGAAGTTCCACGCCACCATGTTGTGATAAGCGCTGTGCTGCAGGCTGCATTCAAGATGTAACATAAATTCCGACGATCCCTCGTTTGCTAGTCGTTCTATCAACCTTTTCTATTTTTTTTTTCTTTTTTTATGTCTAACATGTGGGAGAATACTGCAAATATCAATTCAAGTCAGCAACTATTAAAATTATGACCGAGTTAACGAGTTGTTTTCTGGCATGAGGGGGTATTCTTGATTTTCCTTATTGAGTAATCGTTTTTCTGATTATCCCGACGTCACTTGAACATAACATTCACTGCCGGTCATTCAAGGCTCAGAGGGAGCGAGGCACTGCTGTGTTGACAAAAATATATGTGTTATCGGGGCTATTTGTCGTGATATCGGACTTATCGGGATGACGTCATAATTTCCTGTTATCGGCCCGATAGTGATAGCTATCGTGCACCCCTAGACAAAACGTTTGAGTATTATTTTATGGAAAAACCTTCATGTTCCAGCAGAAATGAGGCGTAATCAAAAGAGTAATTTCCTACAAGACTAGACACAGAAATCCTCCTGATGGAAACCATTAAGTTATTTAAAGAAGAACAAAGTAGAATAGTTGTGTAAAAGTAGAATCTAAAGACCATCCCGTCAGTGCACGGCTACGTTGTGGTCCGTGCGTTTCCTGTGATGATTTATGGCCGATACGCGTCACTAAACCACGACAGGTAACCAGCGGCTTCATGAAACATCCGTACCTCTGTGAAACATCGTTGGAGTTACTGGACCCAGCAGCAGCACCAGGGTATCTGGACTGAGCTGGACTGGGAGCTGCGGGGCTGGCTGGTGGAGGAGCAGCCACTGCCGGAGCGGCGTAGGGGGCGCGTTTGTGGGAAAGAGGGCAGGGCTTGTTGGCCAACTTGGAGGCGGCGTTTCTATGTCTGAGCACGCTGTCCAGGGTCCTCACATAGCTGGAGCTCTTGACGGGCAGCTGGTAGGCCACCGAGCCCTCCGGGTTCGTGGAGAAGGCGGCGGCGCGCTCGCTGATGCGCTGGGCCTCGCTCTCCAGGTACTCGTCCAGCATGTTGCTGCAGAACGCCGAGAGGTTCTTCTGTGATCCGTCTGGAAGGAAACAATAACGAGCCTTTGATTCACGGAGGGACGATAACGAAACAGACATTCAGCTGGTTTCAGTTCAGTTAATCTTTTGGTAATTAGAAAATACGATACTCATCTTCCTGCTTGATTAGAAAACAAAAACAAACAAACCCTGAAGGCTCGACATCATAAAGAAACACGTTACCTTCACAGTTGGAAGGAGAGGTTTCTTTGCTTTTTATGAACTTGTTTTTCCAGCCCTTTATTTTTGTCACGTCCCTCGTCTTGCCTGTTCGAGACACAAATGCCAGTCCATCTGTGGAAGACACGAGCTGCATTAGCCTTCTATTAAATCACATCATGTCCTCTGATTATGGAAGAAAAATTAAAAAAGTATATAGCAGTTCATCAGCTGTCCACCGGAAACACAAACTGGATCATCGATCACCCATCATGCTGTGTTCTTAAAGTCATTTTCACTGAGGGCCACACACGTGTTTTAAAGTATTTGGAAGAAAATGCACCGTTCACAGCTAACAGCGGAGATTTTACTGCGCAGCTCCATCAGTTAGCATTCAGCATGTGTCACATTTGTCAGAGCGTAACTGAAGCAGGAGGTTTGAGGCGGAACAGAAACAATCGCAGCTGCTGTTGGTGAGATTCGTGTCGTTTCCCACTGGGGGTTAATAAAGTATTACTGAGGACGCCAACACCTGCCTACCTGCATCTTTACTAGAAGGCACCAGACAGCGAAACAGCTGCAGCTCTCGCCGGGGAAGTAAATCCCTATAAATTTAGACAGGCGTTATGTACCGGCTGCCAAAGATGAGGAATGAGATGAACCGCGTCACTGTCGAGATTTAGATCTAGATTTACAGGAGCTTCCTTCAGCGAGTCTCATCGTTTCTCTTCCTCACCTTTCGCACACCTGCACGTTCAAGAACTGTTGACTGCTGTTCAAGTACCAGCCGAAGATTCTGACAAAAACATCGGTATTTACGCTAAAGCTGAGCGATTTTATTGATTCTGCGAAATATATCGATATTTTATTTCCCAGAGAGTATTGATTTTTCAGCCGCAGGTGTCGATATTCTGAGCTTCTTTCAAAACCCCCGTGTCCCACCTTTTAAAGCTTGCAAGTAACAATTTGCACTGTTTAAATAAATGAAACTATTTTTCTCAACAAATCTTTTATTCATTTTGTCCAGCATTTGCAAGCTGCCTGTCAGCCATATAATGTGGAATTGATGCTTTCAGTTCAATTAATTCAAACAAAGTCATTGGAACACTCACAAGATGTCACCAAAATCACTTTGTCCCTTTAAAATCTTTTGGAAAATGATGTCAATGTATTGTAAGATGAATATCGATATATATCGTATCGCGAGCCGAATAGCGTGTATAGTATCGTGAGATTAGTGTATCGCTACAGCCCTAATTTACGCTCATGCACCAGCCGGTACCAGTTACATTTTATAAACGGACTCCCGATTATTATCCGCCCTAAAAGCCAGAAACGGGACGTTAACAGTACCGCCTTGTAACAACTCTTGGTGGACTTGCGATGAGCCAGACAGAAAACCAGAGTCAGCGCAACAACAGACAAAAATAGTCAAATTCACTGTCGAGGATGAGCAGCTCCCGTCAGATTTCACCACTTAAACCGAACATCTGGAGCCACGGTATAATTAAACAAAGGCCTGCCGTCCCACAGACGTGATTGATGCTCTGACAGCAGCCATCCAAGGTTAGTAGTAAGTCAGAGGACAGGAAAGAACTGAATATAAACCTTTTCTGAAACCAAAACTATTGTATTGGTAGTCCCAAGGCATGAAGAACCTGCCGAAGACCAGTCCAACTTACCAGCAGGAGACTGAGCTGCTGTGTCGCTTCGCTCCGGTAGGTTTGGAGGAGGAAGTGGCAGACGAACGCCCAGATACTGCAGGTCAATGGACAACATGGGGTCTAAGGAGCTCAACTTCAAGCCCACTAGATATGAATAAAAAGGAGAAAAACAGAATTAATTCACCTGATCTCACTGCCGGGACGTTTGTGCGTTTGTGTGAACTCACCCTCCTGCAGCACAGGATGGATGACCTGCCGGTGTTTCAGAAGTCTGAGGTCACTCAGCAGGACAGACTCCAAGCGATCCATCTTCTCCTCCATCGTCTCCGGGTTCACCTCCACTGAGAAACCACACAAATGTTAACGGGGGGCCCGTTTATGGAGGGCTTTTATTCACATACACCATGTGGGATTGGGAAACGTCATGACTCGTCTCATAACTAGGGATGGAACGGTTACCGGTATTACGGTAAGGCGCGGTAAAATTTGATGTGATAACGATTACCGTTTATGTTTGACTTCATCTCGTTATCGCGGTCGATTAGCGGGATCTGTAATATCAGCCTCATTCAAGTCTGCGAGCGACTCGCGACTGTGTCTCGCCTGAATATGTAGCTTGTAACATCGGCATCATAACGTGAGCATGCCGGAAAGTGGTGATAGCACGCAGGACATTTACCAACCCGCTAAAGGGACGAAATCCAAGGTCTGGGCATTTTTTTTTTTTTTTTAGAATGAAGAGGGACAACTGGTGGAGGAGAATTATCTTGTCTGCAGAGCACTTGTTTACATTTTATTGTAATTTGTACAAGCAACTTGAAGGAGCTAAGGCTAATGCTTCAAGCTACTGAGATGTTTCACCAAGAGTAACCTGGTTGACGCGCTTTGCTAACTCACATTTCGTAAACGTTACTGTTGCGTGTTGATCGAAAAAGGACCGGAACGATGTTCTTCTGATGCAGTTAAAATATTAAATTTATTCCATTAACTGATCCGACAACCATAATGCCGGCAGTTAGCGCCACAGCGGTCAAACAGCTAACCAATAGCAGGCAGCTACCTTTATACCTGACCCTCAGGTAACAACGTAGCTACACCCACAGACACACAGAGGGAATTTGCACATTTATACTTAGTTAAGGTTCAGCTTAAAGTTCAAAGCATATTTTGACCTACTATGGTTGTTAAAGTGTTTATTTAAATTTGCAGCAGACAAATAAGCTTTTTTAAATTACTTATTTTGTTAATTTAAAAATTAAACCTCTTTCTGTGCCAGTTGTTTGCCCTTTTAATGTGAAAGTTTCATTTTGATAAAATTTTGGCTTCAGATGTTTTAGTATGACAAGAAAATCACAAAATTTTGTGAAATTATTTAAATGTATGTGTTTTTTGGACATTTGTACAGCAATGAAGAATACCGCGATAATATCGTAAACCGTGATAATTTAGTCACTATAATTGAAATATAAAATTTTCTATATCGTTACATCCCTACTCGTAACACAACAGTTCAATCACATGTTGCTCACCTGTTGGTTTTGACTGGACTGGTGTCGTAAAGGAAACTGGGGATTCGGATGGCGGCGTGTTGGCTGTCCTGTCGTTGACGTGAGCGTCGAGAGCTTCCTGTCACGAGAAGAACATGAAAACGTGAGAACTTCACAGGAATCGTTACAATCATTATAAATGGAAGCACAGCACTCTTGATTAAATGAAACCACACTCTTCTGAGACATGCTAATGTGTGCTCAGCTTTTTACCTTTGAGGTAAAAGACACAAACAGCAGTCCTTCCACTTCGTCCAGCTCTGGCTGCATGGCGACGGGCAGCGACAGGCTGTGGACCACGGTGGTGGCGGCGGTGGCAGCGGGGGCGGCGGGCGCAGCCTTCCAGAGCCTCCCCCTGGAGTTCGCCCAACGCCTGTTCTTCATCCTCCTCTTCTTGCGAAACCGAGGCGACGATCCCGGCGTGGACGTCGAGGAGGAGGGGTTCGTGGGGCTAGCTTTAGGAAACGGTGACATTTTTAACCTCTTTAAGTCTTGCTGGTCCTCGGGGGTGGCGCAGGTGGCGTTCTCTTCCCTGGGCTCAGCGGGTGTCTGGACCAGCACCAGCTCACCCAGGGCGTGTTTACCCCTGATACAGGGGACATATGTGTCACCAGTACCGGAAGGGTTGGACATGATGGGCTTCAGCACCAGTCCTGGTCTCTGGAGTGGTGGACGGGGGGGTTGGGCCGCTGTTGCTCTTTACGCTGTAAAACAGAGAAACGCAGATGCAGACGGCGCCGATCTTATTACGGCACATTTATTTCAAAGGGAACAGCACGTGGCAATTTAATTATAATAAGCTCAGTTAAGACGTCTAATGGCCAAAATGCCGTTTCTCCATCTCCACTGTTTGATGTGCTCAAAGTGCACGTCACTTTGATGTGCACGTGCCCCGCGATGCTGCGTCTGATGCAAATTCAGGGAGGCGAGAGATCGAGGAAGACGCCTGAGATCGACTTCAGCTCCAAAACCAGAACCCAACAACAAACACTTTCACTGACATCAGTCCGCTCTCTATAACCGACGGCAAAACTGTGCGTATGTGTCAAACACGAGGCCCGCGGGTTAAATGTGGCCCGTCACGTCATTTTATGTGGCCCTCAAGAGCTTGGACATTATTGGCTTAAATTTTAAACCGATATTTTAAGACTTAAAATAAGCTTACACCGCTTTAAAGCGCATATTGAGAATAAACTACATTTCCCATCATGCATTTCGTCGTTACCCACAACAATAATGGTAGCTATGAGCAAGACAATTTTTCAAAACCGATGAACTTAAGAAAAACCTTTACAAACTAACCCCAACATGTCCAAGAAAAGTGTCTTTTGTGTTATGAGGCGGGTCAAAGAGTTTAATCCACGTAGGCATTTTGACAGCCAACAGAGCTAAGTATGCTAAATTTAGCCTGCAAGAAAAACAAAGAAAAAAACCGCTTCCGCTTCTGAAACCAAAGTAATGGATACTCTCAGTGATGTTTACCACAAACCCTGAATTTAATATAGTGGCCACGGTTACATGATGTTTTTTAATTCTGAATTAATAATTCCGAATTAAACTATTTTCCTTCGAGTTTACATGGAAATAGTAATTCCGAATTGAGGTTTACATGGAAACACGTTTGTTCAGCTTTATCCAATTCCGCTTAAGGTCTGGGGGTTGGGAAGAGTTCTGATTGGATGGGGGTGGGGGGGGGGGTGGACGTCTTTACGTCTACCGGAAGAAAACAAACTTAGCAACAACTCGATTAGCAACAACATTCCACTTTTTATGTTTCCTGCCATCTGTTCTTTTAATTATTTCCAGTTCCTTCAAGCTATTTATTAAATAAATCATCTCTGCTCTTGACCACCGTTTACTGCGTGCTGCCATCTTGAAACTTTGTTTTGAAAACAAGCCCAGCGCGGAATATAAGCGTCATCGCGACAGACAGGCAAGAGAACGAGCATGCGCAGAAAGAAGGGAATTAATTTAAAGCGGAATGAGTGTATACATGACGGCGGAATTATTTTATTCGGAATTAAAATCAGAATAAACCAGACACTTAATTCGGAATTAAGTTTAATTCGGAATTGTCATTTTCATATGGAATTAGGTGTTTACATGGTAACTTTTATTTGGATTTAACTTTAATTCTGAATTAAAGAGGAATTAAACTTCCCATCTAAACGCACGGAGTGACTTAAATATTTGAAACTTGAATACATAAATACAAAAACCATTATTTAACAATAAGGTGTAATTTAATTTATTTAGATTTTTATTGCATTTTGTTACATTCATGCTGTCAATCTGGCCCTTCGAGGGCAACCATGATGCTGATGTGGCCCTCAGTGAAAATGACTCTGACCCCCCTGGCATATATGAACACCGTTACTAGCTTTCCATTAACCCATTTGTTGGTATTAATGTGACAGTTTAATTAATATTAGCTGATAAGGCAGTCAGCGGGGCCTCTTGCTGCCTCATAAAGCTTCTCTGAGACGTGCGCTGCTTGAACTAATCGGTGTAATGTATGTATGAATGAGCCCCCCCCCCCCCCCCCCCCCCCCCCCCCCCCCCCCCCAGTTCTTCTCTAGAATATTTTATTGTAATCTGATGTGAACACAGAAACAATTACATATAACCATTTCAAAAATGATTTTTAATAGTCGAGCACATTTGCAGAAAAAGCCTCATCAGCCATCTATGGAGGCAAAAAAAATGTTAAACAAAAATAACCACTTGTTAAGTGTAATTGGAGGTAGCAGGTCCAGTTAATTGTTATATTACATTAAAGTCATATTTCCCTAATGTGGCTCTCTGAGTCGCTGATGTGGTCACGTTTGAAGTAAAAAATGAACGATATTACCGTGAAGTAGGGGTGAGTATTGGCAAGAACCTCACATTATGATATGCATCATGATACTTGGGCCACGATACGATATTATCACGATATTTGCAATATTCTACCCAGTTAATAATAAAATACCCAGCTTGTGAGCACTTTTAAGAGTCTTAGTTTTCATTTCGAGCAATTCCTTCTGATGACTGCGAGTTTTGTGAGATTTCTTGGCTGTCGGTCGGGATTTTCTGTGACGTTTTGGTCAAGTGACTGTAGGTCTCAGTCTCCAGAGCCCAGAGCATGATCACACCACCTCCATGCCTTCCAGTTAGACAGCCGCTTTGATAAAGGTTTTATGCTTTATGTTCCCCCCCAACATCTTTTACTTGTCTCAGGAATAGGGGTGAGTATTGGCAAGGACCTCGCAATATGATATGTATAATGATATTTGGGTTACGATACGATATTATCACAGTATTGCGATATCACGATATATTGCGATATTCTACCCAGTTAATATCAACATTAAAAGTAGAGATGAAAAATGAAGTTGCTGTATATGTTCATCAGATGATATTGATAATTCAGAGGACAAATTGAGTCAAAACTATTTGCTTCAAAACAACCTATTTATTGTTTATTATTAGTGTTTTTGCACGTTTAAGTAACCATTAGTAATCAATAACAAAATTGTTATTAGGAGCTGAAAAAGAAATCGATATTATAGTGGGCGGCCGAAAATCGTGATATATTGCCAAATCAATTTTTTTCACACCCTTACCGTAAAGTGGTCAAAAAAGGAGTTAAGTTGAAGTTGCTGGTACATCTGACAATAACGGGTCAGATGTGTCACAGTTTTAAACTGTAGAAAGCTGATCCTTCCAGCAACATTAAAACTAACGAGATGGAGCGAATAAAGACCCTTTCAGCCGCGGTGGTCAATACTGACAGATTTCCTGGACTGATAACGGTGGTGTTGAGTAGCGATTTACAGCTGCAGAACATTAACAGCAACCAATAAGTCACTGCCTCGTGTGGATCAGGTAGAACCGTCGTTATCACGTCTGATGAGAAAGGACCACAGTAAACTACCACATAACACAGCAGATCATTTACTGTCTAAGACGTAATGCAAAAATCAAACTCATCAAGTGACCCTAACCGTCTTTTTTTCCCAGACATTAACGCGCGTCACATTTCCTGGCCGTAATGTGTAATATGAAACGACGCATCCGTCCCTCACTGAGAGGCATCTGTCGACGTGAACGACGTCTCACACAGGAGTTTTTACGATCAAGAGGAGCTGATCTCCACGAGATCGGCCTCAAAGAGGGTATAATTTGTCAGACAGGAAGTACAATGAGCGTGCACCCGCTTCCTTTGTGAGCCTAAAAAAAGCTGTAGCTAATAGGAAGCAGCGGCGCTGAAACCTCTGGGGATAAATAAGCAAAGATATCAATATTGGTGGCTGTGAAGCTCTTTATTGTGTTTCTGGATGCGGAGGGTTTCTCTGACGCTGCGTTTGGGTCGGACCAGCGCCGACATGCGCAGCTTCTACTCAGCATGAAGTTTTCACCTTATCACAAGCGCAACTCTAAAAAAAATTTTTAAAAAAACAACTAAAAAAAAAACAAGAGTTGTCATGTTTTTGGAGTCGGCCACTCTCGTCTGTCTCAAGGTCAAGGTTTAGTTGACAGCTACAGTTTTTTCTTGAAGTGTGATCAAATGTTTAAGCAAACATAAAGACATCAGGACAGATGTTTTCTGTCTGAAGCAGGGCTGAGCAGTTAACTAAAACTGACATTTAGAACAATTTCTTCAATTTTTCCCTCATAAATCAGTGATTACTCATGACCATAACCCTTAAAACATACTACTGTATTTGCATTTAAACCAAAATATGACCTTTTTCATGTTTTCACTCCTAGTATCAGGTTTCCCTTTAACTGTTCAAAATATTCCATAAATGCCCATCAATAGTTAATCTCCGTGTGTGTTCCCTTCACTTAAAGACCACAAAGATATGAGCTCTCAGATTAGAAAAGTGCTGATACTTAAAGCAAAAAGCTTCTCGGTGATCAACGAGGACAAAACAACTCAAATAACTGTCGTTAGAGGTAAAATGTTACAATAACCAACACCCGACATCCTAAAAAAGCATCTAAGACGTTTCTGTAAAGTCAAACGTTCCTCCTCAACGTTGTTCAGGTCTGATCCAGAGCTACTGGACGTCCATACTGGTAACCTGCTTTTTCCCTCCACAGGTATGAATGTTTGGCAGGTGTGTTCAGTAGAGACAGAAGAGTCAGTGGATTGTTATCAGTGCTCTGTGCTGGTCTGTTATTGTAACATTTTGTGCCAAATCAAAATCTGTTCTCAGAAACGGTCCAACTAAGAAGGCTTTCAGAAACGTCTACGGGGCCCGAGGTGCTCAGAGCGACCCTTAAACTTCTGAATGTGGGTGAGGTGGGTGGGGGCTGTTGCTGACTTGCTGATTGGAGACACTATGGACAAGGGATGATGTCATTCAGCTGCATAATGTCTCCTTCGTGTGCGAGCCGTCTTTTCTCCTTCAACACCACCATTATGTACAGAAACGGCGAGCAGAAGCACGAATATCATCTTCAGCACCTCCAATATTTTTTGTGTCTTTTTAGTTTTTATTCTTTTATTTCATCGTTTTCGTGTACGTCTTTTCTTTTTGGCGGCTGACAAACAACAACAGTGTTGCACTACCGCTGCCATGTGGTTTGGAGCTACTTTACGTGCAATCGGCTCCGTTGCTGTCAGTGAGGACGCGGCGGCTGAAGGCACTGAGTAGGTTGGTTCTGTTACAATTACAGCCTCCGGGTTTCAACCAAGAACTCCCACCAGAGGAAACACACATCAGGTCTGACTTCAATACGGCCCAAGACGCATTTACATTCATTAAAATGTAGGGATGCACAATAACTGTTTTTTAAAACCAATACTGATAACTTTCAGCTCCTAAAGGCCGATACCGATAACCGATAACACACACACATATACCTGAGATCATTACATCAATATTATGAACAAAATCAAAAACAGTTTTGCCTCTTTAAATGAACAGAAATTTATTTTATCCCAATGAAAAACTATGCAATGCTGCATTTAAGGTGTAACGTAAATTCCTCCGTTTCCTTGTTTGCTAGTCGTTCTTTCAGCCTTTTCTATTTTTTATGTGTAACATCTGTTAAAATACTGCAAATATCAATTAAAATCAGCAACTACCAAAATGATTATGCTGACGTTACTTAAACATAACATTCACTGCCGGTCATTCAAGGCTCAGAGGGAGCGAGACACTGCCGTGTTGACAGAAATATATGTTATCGGGGCTATTCTTCATGATATCGGACCTATCGAGATGACGTCATAATTTCCTGTTATAGTTATGGGGTCGATAATCATCGTGCATCCTTATTAAAATGTGCCTGAATGTGACCTAAATGACCAAATTACACCTCAAATATTTCCAGGGTGCATCCCTCCACCTTTGATCCAAGATTCGAATGGGGGAAAAGGGATGACATTTGGATATTTGAGCATTTATCTTTCAACTCAAGCTCCTCAGTTTATTTCATCATTCAAGTTCCTGATGTGCTAGAATTCAGCAGCTGAGACGTGGTTTCAACAGTTTACAGAAAAACACCTCCTGTTCATTCTGGCAGCTCCTGGTAATTAACTTCTGGTATTTAACCGGTGACTATGAATGACAATACACCAAATCAATACCCTGCAGACACAGCAGAGCGATCACAGCTGTTCAGATCACCGTCGCCATGACATGTAGTTACTTTTCAGAGGAGGCGAGCCTCAAGCTACATTTAATATATTGCAATTCAAGACACAAGGCTCACAGACACTGTGACGCGGTTGGGGGAGGGGCATTATTACATCATAATGCATCCTTTATTCCAGATAACCATCAGCGCGACTCAAGACGGAACAAATCAAAAGTGAAACTCCACTGACTTACCTCAAATCCACCACTTCCTCCTGATGTTCGCCGGGTTCAGCGGGTCTCGGAGCCGAGGGCTCGGCGTCTGCCGTCTTCACGGGCTGAGCGTCTGCGAGCGTCCTGTTCAGGCGGGGGTTGTGCCCGTCCTCCCTGAAGCCCTTCGCAAAAGGGTTGTGGTTGATTTTCAGCTGAGTGATCCGAAAGTTCTGGTAGGTCGTCACGGCCATGAACTCGGTTTGTGGGAACGTGAACGTCATGCTCTCGGGTCCCATGACCACGGGCTGGTCGTGCGTGGGCGCGCCGCCCTCTGGCACGGGGATGACGTGCAGCCGGGGAATGTAGCGGTGCATGGAGTGCAGGATTAAATGGCCGTGCGGGTCGTGGGTGTTGTTGGTGAGTTTGAGTTTATAGAACGACACCAGGCTGCTCATCCACTCCGACCCGCTACACGGCGAGTAGTGATGGGAAAAAGCTCGGATCAGGCTCTGGGCCTGGTGCTCCGCTGCCCCGTTGACCTCCCACTTGGCCGAGCTCCAGCGGTACCTGTACTGGCCCACGGGGACTATGGACAGGACGAGGCTGTACTGGCGCTCCGGGTCGAGACCGGACAGGCGGTACCGGCAGTAGGGGAACATGCGGCGGCCCAGCTTGGTGAGAATCATCTCGGTCCCACAGCTGCAGAACTGCTTCCACACGCTGTTGTTCTCCAGAGTGACGCTCACGCCTTTGAAGGTCAGCACGGGAGGAAAGTCGCCCACCGGGTTCGGATCACCGAACGTGGCGGACGACAGCGTGTACGCCCAAGGTGTGGACTCCGATAGACTGATGACACTGCTCACCGGGCTTTTCGGGGAGCACGACGCAGATATGACACGTGAGGTAGTCGGGCTTCTTTCAAAGATCCGTTCGAAAGCAGACGTAGACGTGGCGGCGGGTTTGGCCGGGCTTCCTTCGGCGGGCGACGAGAGGGCGGAGCTGCAATCGTTGCTCGCCATGGACACAGCTCTGCTCTCAGGTGTGGCTTCACCTGTGAAGTTAGGCCTCGTATTGGCTGGGAAAGGGAGGAGATGAGGAAGGGGCCGAGGCAGGTGGAGGTGAGAAGGGCCCGTCCAGCGACGCCCCCTTCTTTTCGTCTCCGCAGCATGTTTGTTTTCCATGACTGGAGGGTTCAGAGTCCGACGCCGGCATCGCTGATCATCACACTGCACACCCTTCAGCCCCTGCGTGGGAATCAAACAATAATGTTATGAAAACTGAGCAGCTCTACGTTCACTACACAGATACCATCGACACTCAAAACTGGAGAGAACTGAGATAGAAAAGTGAACTAAGGGATGTAACGATATGGAAAATTAGATATCTCGATTATAGTGACCAAATTATCACGGTTATATATTATCGCGATATTCTTAATTGCTGCACAAATGTCTAAAAAAAACATACATTTTAAATAATTTCACAAAATCTTGTGATTTTCTTGTCATATTGAAACATCAGAAGCCAAAATCTTATCAAAATGAAACTTTCAGATTAAACGGAGAAACAACTGGCACAGAAAGAGGTTTTATTTTAAATGAACAAAATAAGTAACAGGAACAAAGCTTATTTGTCTGATGCAAATTTAAATAAACACTTTAGCAACCATAGTAGGTCAAAATATGCAAACAATTATCAGGAACAAAAATTATAGTGCAAGTTCAAATAAAAAAAACTTTGGACTTTAAGATGAACCTTAATTAAGTATAAATGTGCAAATAAAGAAACAGTTGTAAAGGAGCCAAATATGTTGTTATGAATTGTAGTTCACTCTGTGTGTCTGTGGGTGTCGCTGTGTTGTTACCTGAGGGTCAGGTATAAAGGTAGCTGCCTGTTATTGGTTAGCTGTTTGACCTGGAAGGGCAAAAGGTTTTTGACCGCTGTGGCGCTAACTGCCGGCGTTATGGTTGTCGGATCAGTTAATGGAATAAATTAATATTTTAACTGCATCAGAAGAACATCGTTCCGGTCATTTTTCAACCAACACGCAACAGTAACGTTTACGAAATGCGAGTTAGTTAGCATGTCGACCAGGTTAGTCTTGGTGAAACATCTCAGTAGCTTGAAGCATTAGCCTTAGCTCCTTCAAGTTGCTTGTACAAATCACAATAAAATGTAAACAAGTGCTCTGCAGACAGGATAACTGTCCCCCACCAGTTGTTACTTTGCATTCTTAAAAAAAAATAAAAAATTAAATATGCCCAGACCTCAGATTTCGTCATTTTAGTGGGTTGGTAAATGTCTTGCGTACTATCGCCAGTTTCCGCCATGCTAACGTTACGATGACGATGTTACAAGCTACATATTCAGGCGAGACACAGTCGCGAGTCGCTCGCGGACTTGAATGAGGCTGATATTACATATCCCGCTAATCGACCGCCATAATGAGATGAAGTCAAACATAAACGGTAATCGTTATCACGTAAAATTTAACCGCGCTTTACCGAAATACCGGTAACCGTTCCATCCCTAATCTACGCAAAAGACTCAAAACTGGAGAGAACTGAGATAGAAAATTGAACTAAGGGATGAATTTTTAAAAAAACAATGCCTGCAGAGAGGCGACAGCTGTCAGAGCTCAACCACAAACACTGTCCAGAGAGAAATCAGGATTCAGAAAGATGCACAAAGAGATGCTGATGCCACTTATCCACCACTGAAACCCTCAAAGGATTCGGTTTAGAGATGCACGAGATTACAGATATTAACCAATAACTGATAATTAACTGCTTTTGTGTGACTAATACTGATACTGACTGATAAGTTCATATTTTAAACATCTGTATAATCTTCATAGAATCTGCAGTTTGTTCAAGCAAGAGAATATGTTGGACTAAATCTAACAACTACATCTATAACAGCAAACAGCAGCTTTGATATTTTCTGTCAGTGAAAAAAAAAAAAACCCCCACAAAACCCCATAAACAATAAAATAGATATCAAACAGTCGAGTGGTTCAAACAAATATCTACTGTGATTGCATTGATGAGGTTTTACAAAACTCAATTTTTTAGATTTACTGTTTTACAAGAAAAAAAGAAAACAGGCAAACGCGCTTCTTATTTATTGATTAAGATGTCAAATTATAGTTTTACTCGTAAAAAGTTAAAAAAAAAAAATGGAAAAATGAGCTTCAGTAGTCGAATGTCATCCCTGATTATAATTTCTGACTTCTCAGAGAAACCCAGCGAGTAAAACATCAAAAGTCCACTGAAAACGAAATGAACCGAATGATGCTGGCAGGTTTCCGTGACAACTAGGGAAAGACATAAAAGCGGTCTCGTGGTGTGGTCAAGTCTGCTTTGGAGTCAACTGCCGAGACTGGATCTTACAAAGTGCAACAAGAAAGAGGCAGGAAATGAAGGTTAACTAAAGCAGATGTCAGATGTGAAGTGCTGGGAGGACCACCGCTGATCTTCACGCAGAGATAAGTGGCTCTAGATCAGAGTCTCACAACGTTTCCAGAGTGACCAGAAGCAGAAAAATGATGGAAAAAGTCTTAAAAGTAAGAAGAGAAACCATCACTGAGCCCTGTAAACATCCAGAGATGTCTCAGATGTTCCACACTGGACTGTAGATGACTGGAAGAGGGCACCCTAGATGCACCGGTTCACGTTAGACGGACTGGTCCAACCTAGACGGACCGATCCAAGTTAGATGGACCAGTCCAACCTAGATGGACCCGTCCAACCTAGATGGACCAGTCCAAGTCAGACCGACCGGTCCAAGTCTGAACTCTTCGGTCAGCATCATCGCGTTTATGTCATTCTGGTGTCAGATGTACAGCACCCACAGTGAAACACGGTGGAGATCCCATATGTCGAAACGGGATGAGCGAATTACTGAAAATGGACGACATCGTGAACACCTTCGTCCAGGGATGTCCAACCCTGGTCATCTAGACCTGCAGCCATACATGTCTTAGATCAGCGTTTCTCCATCCTGGTACCACTGTTCTGCATGTTTTGGGTGCCAACACACCTGTTTAAAATGAATGGACCGCCTCCACAGGGAAATATCCAAAACATCCAAGACATTGGTACTTGAGGACCAGGGTTGAAAAACGCTGCCTGAGATGTTTTACCTGCTTCAGGGTTGTTAACAGATTTGTGCACACCTGGATGACAGGCTGGTGGTGATCCATTCATTTGAATCAAGTGTGCTGAATATATAATATAAATATCTAAGACAGGGGTGTCCAAAGTCGGTCCTCAAGGGCCGGAGTCCTGCAGGTTTTGCATGTTTCCCGGCTTGAACACACCTGATCCTAATTAATGGCCACCATTATCGTGTCATCGGGTCTGTTAATGACACAGCCACTTGCAACAGGGTGTGAAGTAGGGACGTTCCTGGCGACTAATTTCCCTGTCGACTAAACGAAAATTTTAATTAAGACTATTCGACTAGTCTAAAAAAAAGATGCGCTCCAGCCTGGAAGTTACCAGTTTGCATCCCGGTACGGTGTATTCGGGCTCAACATATTCCATTAGCTTCCTGAAGCCTTTACCTTCCACAAAGTTAAGTGGAAGCATATCTTGCGAAGTCATTATCGTGATGAGCTGCGTTATCCTCTCAGACCGGACGGGAGAACACGTCTCCGGGTAAACAATGTCAAATCGGCCTGAGTGTGGCTAGCACCGCTAGCATCAGCAGCCGTCATCTCGTGCAGATGCAGATTAATGTCCAAATGCTTGAGTCGAATGTGGTTGCGTATTGCTCCAGTCGAGTGATTGTATGCCAGTTGTTTCTGACACAGTCTACATACTACCTTGTTTTCATTTTCTAGATTAAAGTACCGCCAAACCGCGCTGGTTTTGCGAGACTATCTTCCCACCGTGCCGTTTTAAAACTCCAGTCTACTCGAGCATTGCTGTGGAGAGGGGACTGCTGTCTGACGGCTCTGTAGCCCCAACTAGTGGCGGGCGGCTGTATGACAGTTAAGCAGCCTTGTACATGAATAAAACACAAATTGGTTTAAACGATGAATTTTTCTTGTGCCGACTAGTAAGTGAGCGGACGTTTAATTGTTTAGACGACTAATCGCGCGCATCCCTAGTGTGAAGAAGGAGGGAAACATCTAAAACCTGCAGGACAGCGGCCCCCGAGGACCGACTTTGGACACCCCTGATCTAAGACATGGAGGGTTGCGGCTCTCGGTGACCAGGGTTGGCCACTCCTGCCTTAGTGCATCATGGGAGTCCCATCTGGACTGGAGCTGACTGGTCTTGGGTTCATACACCAACAAGACAATGACCCAAAGCATCCTTCCAAGCTCTGCAGAGGGTTGCACCCATGAAAGACCTGCCAAATCTTCTCACAGCAAGTTTTCAACTTTATCCATTTCACTAACGGAAAGCTCAGTAGCGTGAGGAAGAGCCATACACCACCATGACACCTCCTGCCTCTCCGTGTTCAGGACAACCAGGCGCCTGAATGGCACTCGACTACCAGCACCTGGGAGTACCAGGTGAGTCAATGGAAGGAAACAAACAAACAAAAAAAGCTGTTTGGGATTGGCAGAGAAGATCTGGCAGATCTTTCATGGGTGCAAACCAACATCCTCATCTCTGCTGCTCACACCACAAACGTGGTTCCATTTAAAAGAGAAATAAACACGTTTTTCTTCACTATTAGGAAAGAAATAAACCTACCAAACACACAAATATATGTAGCCGTTTTCAACAATGACACTGCATGTTTGGTTAGCTAGCTAGACTACTTCTGTTCACAAACGCCACCAAACACAGCAGCTTTGACAACAGCCATCTCACACCTGGGTATAACAAGTCATATGGGGGGGGGAAAATTAACCAAACATGACAGGAGCTCTAAGATTTCAACAAAAACAACAACAACAACCAACCGAAACTTTCCAAAATGGCGGCGGCACCTGTGTGACGTCTACTTCTCATTTTCTACTCGTTTCTCCCCAGAGAAGATCCGTTTAATGTAACGAGAGCTTTCTTCCTGAAAAGACATACTCCCAAACGAAGAAACGTCCATCTATTTGGGGGAAAAAATAAAATAAAATAAAACCGCTGCGCCCCCCCGTCGTCCGGGGTGACACCCGTTAAAGTCCTCTGACAGAGACGGATTCGGTGGCAACGCCTCGTAGTATTTTTTTTTTTAAGTTCATGCTAATAATTTGTTTTCCACCTGAGAGTAGTTGACTTTGTGTGGATGAAACATGTTTTTTTGTTGTTGTTTTTGTCCCTGACCAATAGGCTGCCCGGTGTCACCCAGCTGGGTGCACGAGCACGAGCCGGCAGGAAGACGACACGACGGACATGTAAATAAAACAACGACGAGCCGGGACGGTTACGTGTTCCGATGTTATCACCCCCCCTCTGCCCCCCCTCCCCTCTACTGTGGTGAAATCACCCAGTCACACCAGTACAGATGCTCCGGTCTAAAGGTGTTAATAAACCATCCAGAGCCCCTCTACCGTTTAAACGTTAACGCTTAACGGGGGTTTCCGAGTAAATAACCATTCAAGAAAAGAAGAACAATTTAAAAAAAAAAAAAAAAAAAGAAGAAGTCAGGCAGTGGATATCAGTAGTAAAACAACAACGCCGCGGGGAGGAAGGCCCGGTCCGACACTCACCAAGTTGGAAAAGTTGCACGTTTTTCCTCGTGAAGCGTCGCCGCCGAACCGTCCGTTGAAAAAGCTCGGTAACCAGGGGCGACGGCGGGACGGCGACGTCCGCGGTGGGACTCCAACTGTTGCACGCAGTCGCCGCGCGGCCCGTCGTCGTCGTCGTGGTTCGTCGTCGTCGCCGGGGGAGCCTCGAGCGTAAACACAAACTGGCAAATGGAGGCCGAGAGCCACGCCGCTCCGCTCACATCGGCCGACCTGAAGTCTGCACGCGGCCGAGGCGAAAGGCGCATGCACAATTATCATCCCCCCACTTCAGCGGCGCGTGATTCCCGACCCGCCAGCGCGAGGGAAGCGGGAGTCCGCCACCATACCCGGGATTTTTTTTTTCTATCTTCCCCCCTCTCTCTCTCTCTCTCTTTCTCTCGCTTCTTCCCACCTCGAGCTCTGACCGCGCGCGCGCCGGGTGAGGACAACTCTGCAAGTTGAGGAGGGAAAAAAAAAAAAAAAATCTGATGTGTAAATTTCCGGGCTGACACGACAGACGTGACACCTGGCTCCGCGTATTTCCTTCACTTATTCTGCCTTTTCGATGCCATTCTCCGTTCTCACCCTCAGCACGCGCTCGCTTCACTTCACACTCACACACACATATATACATACATACACGCACACACACACATCCGTGCCGCTGGGCTGTGACGTAGCACGTTCAGTAAGGCGGTAGAGCTCCCGCAGCCAATGCGCACGCTCCGCTTGGACAGCTCAACCGGCCAGTCGGGGTTGGGCAAAACCGATTATTTTTGTCTCGATCCGATACCAAGTAATAATCGGGCTAGTATCCCGATATTGATATCAATATAAATTTTTTATTTTTAACAGTTTCGTTGTTTACACAAATAAAAAACATGGGCTACTTGTCATTCTTGTGCTGAAGTGGCTTCGAAAATGCACATAAAAGCTTATTTTTAAGACAATGCTAGGTTTAAAAATAAAAATTAAAAAATCGAAATTTCTGAATTTTTTGTTAAAATAAAAACAGATAAAACCTGGTTTATTCGACAATCGAACAAAAATTCTGAAATTCTCCAAATCGGTGATTCCCAAAGTGTGGGCCGCGGCCCTCTGGTGGGCCGTCGTGGGACTTCAGGTGGGCCGTGAGAGGTCATTAAAATTAAACAAATGTGTTTTAAATCCTCGATCTTTTTAAAATATGTTTTTAATTACTGTAAAATATTTATGACATGATTAAAAAAACATTAAGAAGTAATAAAACAAACCAGTTAAGTGTTATTCTACCGTCATCTTAACTTAATATGACAAGTGTCACCTTATTTGTTGACCCCTCACATTAATATCGGATCATGGTTCCTTGTCCTGTATGTTGATCACAGTTGTGATTAAAGGTTTCAGTGGGCTGCGGAAATTTTTCACATTTCAAATTGGGCCTTGGTATTCTGAAGTTTGGGGAGTGGCTGCTCCAAATGACACATTTCGCGAACGTCACGCATATCCTGCGTTCATGTGACACGTTGGATCGCGCACGGCGCCATCGCAGGTCGGCGCGGCGGCTGACCGTGAGCGATTCACTCGGGAGGCTCCGGTGCTGTTACCAACGGTCACGGCTTGCTGTGCGACGAGACAAGTCGTCAAAACGTTGAGGAGGACGAACGAAAATGCTGTTGGTGTTTGATATCGTTTTCTGACCGTGTCGGAAGTCCTACGAGTCCATCGACTAGCTGGCCAGTACAGCGTGAAACGGCGTCTTCATCAGTGACCTCTTCTCCTTAAACATGACTAGGGTTGAGTATTGGCAAGGACCTCGCAATACAATATGTATCATGATACTTGGGCCACAGTGCGATATTATCACGATATCGCGATATCATGATATATTGCAATACTCTACCCAGTTAATATCAAAATTAAAAGTAGAGATGAAAAATCAAGTTGCTGTATATGTTCATCAGATGATATTGATCATTCAGAGGAAAAATTGCATCAAAAGTATTTGCTTCAAAACAACCTATTTATTGTTTATTATTAGTGTTTTTGCACATTTAAATTTGAAACAATTTAAATGTGAAAATTAAACAATTTTCCTAGAGAATCGATATTAGGAGCTGAAAAATCAATATTATATTGGGCGGCCGAAAATCGCGATATATTGCCATATCGATTTTTTTTTCACACCCTAAACATGACCCAGACCAAGTTCTGCTCCGTCGTTGCTTCTTTTTTAAAGCATTGTCAGCACACAAAAAAATGATAACAGAACAATTTTTTTTTTTCGTGTTTGATAATAAAGTTACCAATACCAGTACGTACCATTCTTGACTTCGTACTCAAGGTCCGTCTGATGTTGTCTCATCAAACAAACTTTGGATTAAAGTCGGTTACATCTGTTTGCAGTTTTCAGTCGTACACAGTTCCAGTTATTCCAGGCAAAATAGGCGGGATCACCAGTCGTTTAGCCGCCAGCGCCGACCAGTTCCTCGTCAAAATGGCGGTAACATGTCCTGGAGTTTCCTGTGAGGTTCAGCACATTATGATCTCACGCCGATTCGGCCCCTTCCATCTTCTCTGTGGGGGATCTTTGGGCTCCCTCGCCCGCGCCACGCCAGCCATGAAGGGATGGATGTGTCGCTTCTTTTCTTTGGATCTGCGGTATGTGCGCTCCGCTGCTCCCCAGCGGTTGTTTGAAGTTAGAAAATGGTGGAAAATGAACTATCTGTATTGCTTGTTTTGGCTTGTTGCTATCTTTACTGAAAGCGATCACGTTTGCAAAAAATAAAACAAAAAGGCAACGCGTTACGACTGGTGCTGCCGGCAGATAAAAGTAGCACCATTTTCTTTTTTTTTTTCAGGTGGCCTCTATTGTTTCTATCCCTATTAAACTTGGCATTTCTCTCTTCAGGCCTGTTCCTCAGTCAGTGCGTTTACATGGGAAGTTTAATTCCTCTTTAATTCAGAATTAAAGTTTAAATCAATTTAAAATGATTAAAAATTACCACGTAAACACCTAATTCCGAATGAAAATGTCAATTTCGAATTAAACTTAATTCCAAAGTAAGTGGCTGGTTTATTCTGATTTTAATTCCAAATAGAATAATTCCGTGGTCATGTAAACACTCATTCCGCTTTAAATTAATTCCCGTCTTTCTGCACATGCTAGTTCCCTTGGCCGTCTGTCGCGATGGCGCTTATATTCCGCGCTGGGCTTGTTTTCAAAACAAAGTTTCAAGATGGCAGCACGCAGTAAACGGTGGTTCAAGAGAAGAGACGATTTATTTAATAAATAGCTTGGAGGAACTGGAAATAATTAAAAGAACAGATGGCAGGAAACATAAAAATTGTGAGCTTTTCAAAGTTTGTAGCGGCCAGGTTAAATGAAGGAGGTTTTTGCAGATAGAGACGCCACCCAGGTCAAAAATAAGTGGAATGTTGTTGCTAATCGAGTAAGTTTGTTTTCTTCCGGTAGATGTAAAGACGTCCGCCCCCCCCCCATCCAATCAGAACCCTTCTCAACCCCCAGACCTTAAGTGGAATTGGATAAAGCCGAACAAACGTGTTTTTCATGTAAACCTCAATTCGGAATTACTATTTCCATGTAAACTCGAAGGAAAATAGTTTAATTCGGAATAATTAATTCCGAATTAAAAAAACATCATGTAACCGTGGCCATTGAGAGCGAGAAAGAGCTAAATAGTTCATTTTTTAAAATTCTTTTTTAATGTTGCTGCGAGTAATTATTTGTCAAAATGATTGCCGGTGCCCATATACTACAACACCACAAATGGCAATTATTTTATCCATTTTAACTGTCGAAAACTATGTGTCCAATTCTGAATCCTTAACCAACCAGGGTTCACATTAGCATTGAAGGAACAGCTCATGTAAAACTGTCATTTCCCTTTCAGCTTCCCTCTACAGCAGCCATTCCCAAACTTCAGAATACCAAGGACCAATTTGAAATGTGAAAAATCTCCTCAGCCCACCGAAACCTTTAATCACAGTTGTGATCAACATACAGGACCAGGAACCATGATCCGATATTAATGTGAGGGGTCAACAAAGAAGGTGACACTTGTCATATTAAGTTAAGATGACAGTAGAATAACACTTAACTGGTTTGTTTTATTACTTCTTAATGTTTTTTTTAATCATGTCATGAATATTTTACAGTAATTAAAAACATATTTAAAAAAGATCAAGGATTTAAAACACATTTGTTTAATTTTAATGACCTCTCACAGCCCACCTGCATTTCGTTCAGGTACAACACTGCAGTTTACACTTTAACGTGGTTAACAGCTCCACTACCACCGGTTATCTGGTTAGTTCCCGCTAAACAGCTGAGCTGGGATGAAGCTAGGCGTTGCCACTGGTGTTGCCAATCAACTCAGGATGTGCTGTATTTATCACAGTTGAGCAACACATCCACTGTCAAACTGTACAACATTTAATTTATAATGTGAATGAGAAATTACAGTTAAAATCAGTAAAACTGTCAGTGTTTGAGAGTAGCAGCCATGGTGGATGCTGAAGTTAGGGGGTATATATGTGGTTTTCTCTGACTTTTTCTGATTAGAACACCGACTTTAGGGGGTGTTTCCTGTTGAAATAAACCGACTAGGAACTCGGACACTTAAAAAAATTAAGCGAGGCTTGGAGTGATACTAAATATAATCCCACGTGAGAGTGAGCAGACCTGCAGCCTTTGTTGTGTTCACGCTGGACTTTAGCTGGGGGCTGGTGGGGGGGTGGGGGGGACAGGGCGGGCGGGCTCTACGTGACGAGGAAGTGGGAAAACAGCTCTCACGAGCACACAGGGCTGGTTTCGCTCCACGTGGAGATCTCGTGGCGACGCGCCGCAGCCCGCGTCTGCAGACGAGCTCCGGCGCTCATCCGGATTTGACGGATTATAAACGGAGCGCGAGCGCGTTTGGCAGCGAGACGCGGACACGGGATCGTTTCTCAGCACCGCGGCACGCTTCGTGTCAGGACGGCCTGCAGCACGGAGCAACGCCCGGGAACAAAATGATTTAAAAAAAAAAGTGTCACGCATTAAACTCGAGAGAAAAGGGAACTGATTTCGTATAAAGATAAAAAAAACGCAGGTGCTTTTAAGACAAGTAAATGACATTTTTTCTTTTTTTTTTTAACATATTTTCTACATTATGTTCAACTGAAACATAAACATTTGTACTTTAAATCCAATTGAAGGTAATTATCTAATCTAGTGAGTCACAGATTTGACGTCAAGATGCACAAAGGGGGGTCTTCAAACAATTTCTAGGGGTGAGAAGAGAAAAAAATCCATCCATCCATCCCTGTTTAGTCCTATACAGGATTCATCTGGATCTGCTGGGGTCTATCACAGGGGTCCACCTGGGCAGGTCACCAGTCCATCACAGGGCCACGAACAGCCGTGCACCACCGGAACCACCGGTTAACCTGACATGCATGTCTTTGGGAGGAAACCCGGAGTACCCGGAGGAAACCCACACAAACACGAGGAGAACATTTAAACTCCACATAGAAAGACCCCCCCAAAAACAAAATCACAGTGATCCCTTATTTTTCGCGGTTAATGGAAAAAAAAAAACCTCTACGTGCCACTGGCTGTCAGGCTGTCATGTTACAGATCTCTAGTCTCACAGACTTGGTTTCAACATATTTAGCCTTGATGTCGTCTTTTAGATTGAGTCTGTAATAATGATATTTTTCCAGCAAAACCTTAAAGGGTCATATTAAAAATTAGAGCTGAGCGATTTTATCGGTTCTGTGATATATATATCGATATTTTATTTACCCAGAGAGTATTGATTTTTCAGCCGCGGGTATCGATATTCTAAGCTTCTTTCAAAACCCCCGTGTCCCACCTTTAAAAGCTTGCAAGAAACAATTTGCACTGTTTAAATAAATTAAACTATTTTTCTCAACAAATCTTTTATTCATTTTGTCCAGCATTTGCAAGCTGCCTGTCAGCCATATAATGTGTAATTGATGCTTTCAGATCAATAAATTCAAACAAAGTCATTGGAACACACAAAATCACTTTGTCCCTTTAAAATCTTTCAGAAAATGATGTAAAATGAATATTGATATGTATATATATATATATTATATATATATATACAAATATCGATATGTATCGCATCGTGAGCCGAATATCATGTATCGTATTGTATCGCGAGATTAGTGTATCGCTACAGCCCTATTAAAAATGTGAAGTCACAAAAATACGTTACGGTGCAACCAGAGCGTTAACCAGAAATGCTCATTACTGCTATGAAGCATCTGCATTATTATAGGTGGTGAACACGCTGTTTGGACCTTTTCTCGAAGTTATATAAGACAGTGAATAAATATGATACATTTTATGCAACATTTATGCAGTAATGCATGCTTTATACCAACCTTTACAATGCAGGGACATTTATTTTAAGTTACCTGAAAAGAACCTGCAGGGCTGTTTGAAAGACGTCCACACAAGAGCAACATTTAACATCCCAGTCCTGACATTCATCAAAAATGTTATTTTCTAGGGAGCTGTTAGAAGAAATGCATGACACAGTGGCTAAAAGCCGTTTTAAAGAGGAAATTTGATCAAA